>JARQOC010000001.1:395415210-395458572 GCA_033576535.1 Allobates femoralis
AAAGGATAACCTTCACGGCATTCTCATCAAGAAATTATTATTAGGAAACATCAGGGATCCGAACACACTAAACGTGAGTAATAGGTCCTATGCCTAACCACCAAACACAAACCACCTATTACTTCAAGCATTGTTAAAAGCAATTATAAAGGGAAAACTACAAAACCTCCACATGACGGAATCGAAGTCACTGAATGTGAGTAATTACATGTAGGTCCTCAGACTTAACACCAGGCTAAGGTCAGTGTGATGGGCGTTTTCACAGGAAATAATGTCAATTACTCCCCCCCCCCCCCCCCCCCCCCCCTTTTTTTTTTTCTTTCCCTGATGTTTCCTAATAACAACCTTCACGGCATCCTGCAGGCTACGAAATGCGTAGGCAAAACTGTGTGTGGTGTGTGAATAAAAGGACTCTTCATTATCCGGTCTCCTGTGGTCAGTGCAGAAAAACTCCCGATCATCCATATTTTTTGTTTTGCATCCTTCACGGGTTCTGCAGCTGCCAAGTGTGTTCAGGTGGTTGTGACCCTCACAACCTCCCAAGGTGAGTGGATCTCTATAGGTAAATCCTTGGTGTCCCTCTTTTACTGCCCTTTGTGCGCTCCTCTCTTTGTATCTTCCTTTGGATGCAACTCAGAATTCTTTCTCCACCAAACACGTTGAGTTGTGTTTCTTACTAAACAGTTCGTCTTTAGTTTAATCTGACCATATGACATTCTCCCAATACTCTTCTGGATCATCCAAATGCTCTCTAGCAAGCTTCAGATGGGCCCGGACATGTAATGGCTTAAAGGGAACCTGACCCCTCCAAATTACCCCCAACCCTATGAATACCTATCCCTGCACCATGAGAGATCATTAGTAGCGGTCCTTTTCTGTAAAAAATGCGTGGTGTAACATTGTCAAAAACAACATTATTCACTTACATAGCTGTGACTTCTTGTCCATGAATAAGTCTCACAGGGCGTTCCCTATGAGACTCTAAGCCCTCCTGAGCAGTTTATTATCATGCCCCGATGGGCGTGATAAATAATCCTAGTCCTCCTCGCCCTGCTGTATGGGCGTAATAGCCGGTGTGACGCTATTTGCATCACATCCAGTCATGGTGACGTCTGTACACCCTTTAGGTGTAAATCAAAAGCCGCACATGCGCAATGCGCATGGTGAGGTCGGCGTACACCTAGAGGGTGTACCGACGTCACCATGACCATGCTATTACGCCCATACATCAGGGCGAGGAGGACTAGGATTATTTATCACGCCCATTGGGGCGTGATCATGAACTGCTCAGGAGGGATATAGTCTCATAGGGAACGCCCTGTGAGACTTATTTATGGACAAGAAGTCGCAGCTATGTAAGTGAATAATGTTGTTTTTGACAATCTTACACAACGCATTTTTTTTACAGAAAAGGACCGCTACTAATGATATCTCATGGTGCAGGGACAGGTATTCATAGGGTTGGGGGTGATATGGAGGGGTCAGGTTCCTTTTAAGCAGGCGGACACGTCTGGCACTGCAGGATCTGAGTCCCTGGCGGCGTAGTGTGTTAATGATGGTAACCTGTGTAATGTTGGTCCCAGCTCTCTGCAGGTCATTTACTTAGGTCCCCCTGTGTGGTTCTGGGATTTTTGCTTGCCCTTCTTGAGATCATTTTGACCCCACGCGTTGAGATCTTGCGTGGAGCCCCAGACAGATGCAGATTATCAGTGGTCTTGTATGTCTTACATTTTCTAATTATTGCTCCCACAGTTGATGTCTTCACACCAAGCTGCTTGCCTATTGAAGATTCAATCTTCTCAACCTGGTGCAGGGCTACAATTTTGTTTCTGATGTCCTTCGACAGCTCTTTGGTCTTCACCATAGTGGAGTTTGGAGTGTGACTGTTTGAGGTTGCAGATAGGTGTCTTTTAGGGTACCTTTACACGTGACAACTTTTCTAGGAATTTCACTGGCAACTTACTGGTTGCAGTGAAATCATGGACACATTGTTCCATTTGTACACAGCAACAAGATAGAACAATGTGTCCATGATTTCACTGCAACCAGTAAGTTGGCAGTGAAATTCCTAGAAAAATTGACGCGTGTAAAGGTACCTTTATACTGATAACAAATTCAAACAGGTGCCAGTACTACAGGTAATGAGTGGAGGACAGAGGAGCCTCTTAGGGTGCTTTCACATTACGATTTTTTGGGATCCGTGGCTGTCCGTTGTAAAACGGACAGCCACGGATTCGATTTGGCCCCCATATTAGCCTATGGGCACGGATTGGATCGGATTTGCCCTTAGTGACATCCCATTTTTGTCAGATCCATTTTGGTCCGATTTTTTGCTCTGCCCAAAATTGGAGACTGCTCAGATTTTGGGCACAGCGGATCAAATTGGACCGAATCAGATCCAACATGATCCGTGGCCCATTACATAGGGGCCTATAGAGCACGGTCTGAGAAAACAGCTGATGCTTTCTCGGACCTGATTTTAGTGTACTGTGCATGCTCTGTACACTAAAACTGCTCCTCTCCAGCTAATTTCACTTCAATTGAAATGTAAGCAAAATCAAGTGTTAAAAATTAAAAAAATCGATCCTCACCTGTCCAGCAATCCAGCACTGTCGGCATCTCTGGATGTACAGGACCTAGCCTGATGTCACAGTCACATGACCGATTACCGCGATAACCGGTCATGTGACCGATGACGCTGAGCAAGTAGCCCCGCCCAGCCAGGTCCTTTCAGCATCCCGAGCTAGATGCCGACAGCGCTGGACAGGTGAGGATTGATTTTTTTTTTTTAACGCTTGATTTTACTTAAATTTCACTTCCACAATGTATATATATATATATTGCGGAAGTGAAATTACTCCGCACAGCGCTTTCTGTGTCCGGATCCATGATAATCACGGACCCGGACACAGAATAGGTCACAGCCTGTGGTGTCTGTTCATGTCCGTGGGATCCTACAAAAAGTAGGATCCCACGGACAGGAAAAAAATCGTAATGTGAAAGCAGCCTTAAAGAAAAAGTTACAGGTCTGTGAGAGCCAGAAATCCTGCTTGTTTGTAGATGACCAAATACTTATTTTCCACCAAAATTTGAAAAACATTTCTTTCCAAACAGACAATGTGATTTTCAGGATATATTTTCTCATTTTGTCTCTTAGTAGAGGTCTACCTATGATGTCCGTTACAGGCCTCTCTCATCTTTTTAAGTGGGAGAACTTGTACAATTGGTGGCTGACTAAATACATTTCCCCCCCCCACTGTATGAACGTTTGATCATTTGCTCAGCAGATACACACATTACATGCATGCAGGAAAACCAATGTTCATACAAACAGAAATCTTTTATGGATGGCACAGACTGTAGTGATGTTACTACAACAGTTGTAGCACAAAACATCTCCCCTCCCCTTCAACCACCTCCCCAGCAGCCTGTAGAAGCATGAGAGATGCAGTGTAACTTCAGCAGAGAGTGGAGGGGCAGAATACCAGCTTGCTTAAGTGTGGATATTTAAATAACACAAACTATGATTTTTAGACTGCTCAGGAGTCATGACTTATACAGGGTGTGCATGTGCTTATACAAGGTGTTCATAAAGTAACTATGCAGTGGTTAACACTTGCCAGTGGGTGATGTGGAACTTCCTGTCCACTCCTGTCGTGTCCCACCTAACAAGATCGCTACTGCAGCACCATGCTCTGTTTTCCACAGCCCTCACAACTGTTCTGCAATCTAACTGGACCGGCGGACAAATATACTGTGTATTAGTACTTATAACAACACCACACTGCACTGCATTGTTACTTTATGAACACCCTGTGGCAAGAGAACGACGCAGGGTACATTAATGATTTTCTGGTCATCATAATGGGAGACCCAGACAATGGGGTTTAGGGCACTGCCCTCCGGAGGTCACACTAGGTACTACAAGTTTGTAGACACCGCCTCCTCCGCTTATAAACCCCTACCGTAGGGAACATCCTCAGTTTTAAACTTAGTGTGCTCGGAGGATCACGCTTTGCTTGCACTTCACTGCATTCTCACAACTTACGTGATGGCGTCTGAAGACAAGGTAAAAGGGTTCCGGTCGGGACCTGCGACAGCCTCCCCGCTCACCCTTGTGGAACACGCAGGTGGAGGTACCGGAGGGCCTAGAGCCTGGACACTTTGTGTTCTCCCGGTACGCTGTTGCGCTCCTTTCCATCCCTCTCTGGGTGGCTCTGGAGAGTGGGAGATGGGAGCCTTGCACAGCTCTGCTCCGTCCGAGGCCTCCCTAAATGGTGCTTACAGACCGGACTGGAGCCAGCCCAGTCCGAGGCCTCCCTAAATGGTGCTTACACTCTGGACTGGTGCTGAACCCCCGTCCGAGGCCTCCCTAAATGGTGCTTACAGACCGGACCGACACTGAGGCACTCTGTGTCTCCTGTGTGCCTGGGGGTAGTTTCTGTCACTTTGTGTCCTGACACTCAGACCGCGCGTTACTCTCGGGTCCGCGGATCTGGAGGTGTACCCTGTGCTGGGGTTACCCTGGCTGACCGCCCTGTGTGTCGCAGGGGCTGAGGCTGTAGGCTGCGGATGTTTGTTTGTGCATGCAGTCTGTGTGTTGTATTTCACACTACTTCCCGCGCTGCGGGCTCTGGCGCCTTCATACTGAGGCTGCTTGGAGGATGGGAAGCAGCCCGTGCGGTGACGTCATCTATGGGCGTGTGTGTGTGCTTCCCGCGTGTTTTCGGCGCCGCCCACGGTTTCACTGTCGGCGGCCATCTTTAACCCTCACTTCCCGGCTGGGATCTGTCTGCAGCGTGCGTCTGCACTCCAGGGGAGACCGGAAACTCTCGCGGAGGTCACACACACACACCGCTTCCTCCTACCGCTTCGCTGCGGTCGGTAAGCCACCGGGATTCCCGGTTTTGTCTGCACAATTTGGCTTATTTTCCCCTGCTGTGGCGATGTCCTCAGTTAGGAAGCGTGCTGCTAAGGCGGCAGATGCCACCATTACCTGTGCTACATGCAATGGGACTCTGGTGGAGGGGTCCTGCAATAACTGCGGACGCCCAGAGGCCCGGACTGACACTGCTGAGACAGCAGCTCCGGTGCTGTACCCTGAGGTTCAGGTGATCCCAGGGCCATGGGAAACTCAGAATAAGATCAATGAATCTCTGTTGTCCCAGCTGTCCTCCATGTCGCAGTCCCTGGAGGCACTCAATAGGAGGCTAGAAAGCCCAGCTACTCCTTCCAGTTACCCCGGGTGTCTCCCTCTTCTGCTGTGAGACCCCTTAAGCAGGCTCGTCGTGAGGATTCACCCGAGCTCCAGGCTCTCTCTGAGGAGGAGCGTTCCTCTGATGGTGAGGAAGATGATGGGGGTTCGACTCTCGGGTCTGTGTCTGTGTCTGAACCACCAGACGGGGTGGAGGACTTGGTGTCCTCTATCAACGAGACCTTACGTCTCGGGACACCCCCTGAGGAGGTGACTGTACACCCGAAGGAGGTCTATCAATGGCTGCAGCCGGAGGCTAGACCAAGTGGCTCCTTCATGGACCACACTAACTTTGGAAGGGTGGTTAGAGCTCCCAGGTTACATCCTGGGCGGCGTTATGTCCGCAAACCCAAGGACAATCGCTTCCCCTTCCCCCAGGAGGTGCTTCAGGAGTGGTCGCAGTCCCCGAAGGTGGACGCTTCCATGACCAGGATTGCTGCACGCTCCCTTTTCTCTGCCTCTGATAGCTCCTCGCTGAAGGATGCGACTGATAGACAGGTCGAGCAACTCGCCAAGTCTTCCTATGAGGCTGTGGGGTCTTCATTTGCCCCTAATTTTGCCACGGTCTGGACCTTACAAGCGATTACTACCTGCCTGGATGGTATCACTGACCTGGCAAGGTCCAGTCCAGAGGTCCTGGCGCTTACCGAAAGGGCAAGAGCCTATGCGGACTACGCCAGGACGGCGACTTTGGAAACTGCCACTCGCTCAGCTGTGGCTTCGGCCAATGCTATTGCGATTCGCAGGTTGTTGTGGCTGCATCTTTGGGACTCAGATGCCACATCTAAGAAGATTTTGCAGAATCTTCCGTTCTCTGGTGACAGGCTTTTTGGCACCGAACTGGACAAGCTGATAAAGGATTCTGCTGAGTCTAAGATCCCGCAGAATAAACCTAAGCCACGGTACACCGTTAAGAGGAACCCAAAGCAGTGGTCCTTTCGTTCCAGCTCACAGTCATCAGCACCGTCCGCTCGCACGGACCGAGGGGGCAAGCCCGCTTCTCAGTGGCGCTCTAAGAGTCGTCCAAAGAAGCCGGCGGGGGCAGCGGCTGCCACCCCCAAACCCGCCTCTACATGACTCGCTCTCCCTTCCTGCCTCCCCACAGGTGGGGGGTCGCCTGTCTCGTTTTCAGGACAGGTGGCTACTTCACGTTCAAGATCAGTGGGTTCGAGATGTGGTCTCGCGAGGTTACAGGATAGAGCTGACGTCAAAGCCGATACCCCGATTCCATCGGTCGGTCCCATCCCCAGAAAAGGCTCAGGCTTTTCACCTGGTGTTGGAGGGTCTCCGCAGGGACGGAGTGGTGGTCCCGGTGCCTTCCGGGGAGAGGTTTCGGGGTTTTTACTCCAACCTCTTCATTGTCCCAAAAAGGACGGATCCTTCCGCCCGGTTCTGGACCTAAAGTTGTTCAACCATCACGTGTTGGTTTGGAAGTTCCGTATGGAATCACTGTGCTCCGTGATCGCAGCTGTGTCACAGGGGGACTTCCTAGCGTCCATAGATATCCGAGACGCTTACCTTCACGTGCCCATTGCACCGGCTCATCAGCGCTGGTTGAGATTCGCAGTGGGGGAAGAACACTTCCAATGTGTGGCGCTGCCGTTCGGGTTGGCCTCGGCACCGCGGGTGTTCACAAAAGTGATGGCCTCCATGATGGCTCTCCTGCACGTGCAGGGGCACGCCGTAATACCCTATCTGGACGACCTGCTGGTCAGGGCGCCATCGGAACACCTTTGTCGGCAAAGCCTGGAGGTAACCATGAAGTCTCTGGAACAGTTCGGGTGGCTTCTCAATATCCAGAAGTCGACCCTGGTTCCGACCCAGTCACTGACATATCTGGGCATGGACTTACACACGGACTCAGCCCTAGTGTCTCTGCCACGAGTCAAACAGATGGCGATCCAATCAGGAGTGCAAGCAGTCCTCCTGTCACCACATTCATCCCTACGGATCTTGATGAAGCTGGTGGGGCGCATGGTAGCTGCAATAGAGGCAGTGCCTTTTGCGCAGTTTCGCCTCCGTCCTCTCCAGCTGGAGATTCTTCGCAGATGGGACAAGAGGACGATCTCTCTGAATCGGCTGGTGACACTTTCCCAACCGACCAGGGATTCCCTGCAGTGGTGGCTCCAGCCACGTCATTTGTCACGGGGCCGGTCCTTCCTCAAACCGTCATGGTTAGTGGTGACCACCGACGCCAGTCTGACGGGCTGGGGTGCGGTGTTCTTACGCCACAGGGCTCAAGGCCTCTGGACTCAGTCGGAGTTTCAGATCAACGTGCTGGAGATCAAGGCGGTCTATCTGGCGCTCCTGGCGTTTCAGAAGTTCCTGTCAGGACAGCCCATTCGGGTTCAGTCCGACAACGCGACGGCAGTCGCCTATATAAACCATCAGGAAGGGACCAGAAGTGCTCAGGCCCTCACCGAAGTCCACCGCATTCTATCCTGGGTGGAGGACAACGACTGCCTGATCTCCGCAGTTTACATCCCAGGGGTCGAGAACTGGGAGGCCGACTACCTGAGCCGGCAGGGGATGGACGCCGGAGAATGGTCCCTTCATCCAGAAGTCTTTCGGGACATCTGCAGCAGATGGGGCACTCCGGACGTGGATCTGATGGCCTCGCGGCTGAATCATCAGGTGCCGCAATACATGGCGAGATCATGGGATCCTCAGTCTCTGGGGGCAGACGCCCTGATACTGGATTGGTCCAGCTTCCATCTTCCATATGTGTTCCCGCCTCTAGCTCTGATTCCCAGGGTTCTGTGGAAGATCAGACTGGAGTGCAGGGTAGCCATTCTCGTGGCCCCGGATTGGCCCAGGAGGTCCTGGTACCCGGACCTGTGGCAACTGTCGGGCGGACTCCGGTGGGCTCTTCCAGACCGCGCAGATCTTCTCGCGCAAGGCCCATTCTTCCGCCTCAATTCCAGGGCTCTCAGATTGACTGCATGGCTCTTGAGGCCTGGCTGCTGACATCCAGAGGCTTCTCACCTACGGTGGTTGCCACTATGACTCGGGCTAGGAAACCGGTTTCCAGGAAGATGTACCACAGAACGTGGAAAATCTTTTTCACCTGGTGTGCTTCGGGTGGACGGCCCCCTTGGCCCTTATCCATTCCGACTTTGTTGGCTTTCCTACAGTCGGGATTGGAAATGGGTTTATCCCTCAGTTCCCTGAAGGGTCAAGTGTCAGCTCTTTCAGTACTGTTTGACAGACGCTTGGCTCTCCTACCCAGGGTCCGTCAATTTCTGCAGGGGGTGTCTCGGGTGGTCCCGCCCTACAGGCGACCACTGGACCCTTGGGACCTTAATATGGTCCTGGCAGCACTGCAGAAACCGCCGTTTGAGCCGCTGAGAGATGTTTCTCTATCTCGTCTGTCCCAGAAAGTGGCCTTTCTGGTGGCGATTACATCTCTGAGGAGGGTCTCAGAATTGGCTGCACTATCGTGCAAGTCGCCCTTCCTGGTGGTTCACCAAGATAAGGTGGTGTTACGCCCGCGGCCAGAATTCTTGCCAAAGGTGGTTTCCACTTTTCACCTGAACCAGGAGATTGTTCTCCCATCATTTTGCCCCGCTCCTGTTCATCAGGTTGAGCGCGATCTCCATACTCTGGATCTCGTGAGGGCTGTACGCATTTATGTGTCCAGAACTGCCTCCTTTCGGAGTTCGGATTCCTTATTTGTCCTTTCGACAGGTCGCTGTAAAGGGTCCGCGGCATCAAAGTCAACCTTGGCCAGATGGATCAAGGCTCCCATTCAGGAGGCTTACCGGTCGTCTGGTTTGCCTCTCCCGGTGGGATTGAAGGCTCACTCTACTAGAGCTGTCGGTGCCTCCTGGGCTTTGCGACATCGAGCTTCTGCTCTACAGGTGTGTCAGGCAGCCACCTGGTCCAGCCTGCACACATTCTCTAAGCACTATATGGTGCATGCCCATGCCTCTGCGGATGCTAGTTTGGGCAGGCGGGTCCTCCAGGCGGCGGTTGCCCACCTTTGAGGGGGACCATGTGTTATCCGTCTTTTGAGGAACTCTTCCCGCCCTGGGGTATTGCTTTAGGACATCCCCATTGTCTGGGTCTCCCATTATGATGACCAGAAAAAAGAGAATTTTGTTTACGTACCGTAAATTCTTTTTTCTTTAATCATCAATGGGAGACCCAGCACCCACCCAGTTGTTCCGTTGCATGTTTTGCAGTTGATCTGTTCCCTGTTGGGACAGTGTTATCCGGGTTGTTGAGCCGTTTGTACACGGTGTCTTCCCGACGTTTCGGGTGTGGTTTATTTGTCTCCTCGCAGCTTATGGACCAAACTGAGGATGTTCCCTATGGTAGGGGTTTATAAGCGGAGGAGGCGGTGTCTACAAACTTGTAGTACCTAGTGTGACCTCCGGAGGGCAGTGCCCTAAACCCCATTGTCTGGGTCTCCCATTGATGATTAAAGAAAAAAGAATTTACGGTACGTAAACAAAATTCTCTTTTTTTACATCTTTTGAAAGGTCTGCCCGACCACTATTCAAGGGTTCTATTAGTATCATACTGAAAAATGACCTGATAGAGTCCCTTTAAGGTTAAGCACTTTTCACAAAATTTTTAATTTTGAACTGGACACAAGATGTGACTACAGAGTGGATTTTTTTTTTGAGATCTTATACATGTGTCCCTGCTATGTACTGTATAATGGCCATGTCTGACCGTACAGGGACATTGTCTGATCATGTCTCCTGGGTCAAGAAGGACACAAAATAGAGAGTATACAGATATTACAGCACGAGATCACAGCTGATTATTTTTGTCAGGTAAAATATTTCCTTGCCTGTTTTTAAAAAATATTTTGTCTCAAAGTATAATTTGCTGTCCTGTGCTGTAATGTGGGAATACTTTTTTGTGTTATCCCCTGTTCAGGATATGTGATGTGATCAGACCATGTCCCTGTACGGTCAGAAATGGCCATTATACAGTACATAACAGACGCACATTGATTGGATTATCTCAGCACAAGAACATTCTTTTTTTAACACATCCAATTGTGGAGCTTATTATTATTTCAAATATATTGATTAAGGGGAACTCCAGGGAAATTGAACAATGTTTGAACTATCCCTGCTTTATATACACTATGAAGCTGAGCTAGCCACTGCAGTTCTAGTATCTTTAGATCACTTGTAAATCAATAAAATAGTAGCTGTACTTCACCACGCAACACATCCATTTGGGACGATTACACCACAGAGCAGTGTAAAGCTCCATGCTGATGCAGAAAAGAGGGGGCGTGTCCAACAGCTCCATGCTCTCCTTACCTGCCAGCCCCCTGATACTTGGATTGTACAAGCAGGGGATCACAGTATTTACTTCCATATTCTTGTTGACATGACTGATACTACAAAGGAGCACACTCCCTTTTCTTAGGCTGGATAGAAGCAGGTATCGGTGGGCTGGCAGGTAGGAAGAGCATGGAGTCGGCGGCCAAGCCCCCATTTTGCCCTCTGTTCTACCACTGGATAGAAGTATTGGGGCTGGCAGGTATGAAGAGCATGGAGCCAGAAGCCAAGCCTCCACCTTGCCCCTTGTTCTACCACTGGATAGAAGCAAGTATTGGGGCTAGCAGGTAGGAAGAGCATGAAGCCTTGTTGGCCAAGCCCCCATCTTACCCCCTGTTCTAACACTGGATAGAAGTATCGGGGCTGGCAGGTAGGAAAAACATGGAGCCAGCAGCCAAGCCACCGCCACATCCTTTCTTTTACCACTGGATTGAAGCAAGAATCGGGGGTCTGGCAGGTAGGAAGAGCATGGAGCTGGCAGCCAAGCCACTGCACGTCCCCTCTTTTACAATGGATAGAAGCAAATATCAGGGGGCTGGCAGGTAGGAAGAGCATGGAGCTGGCAGCCAAGCCCTCACCACGACCCCTGTTCTACTACTGGATACTGGATGGTCTAAATATACTTTAACTGCAGTAGCCAACTCAACTTCATAGTGTATGAGGGCAGGGACAGTACAAATTTTTATATCTCCGTGGAGTTCCTCTTTAAAATGAACTTAGTTTGTGAGAAAACCTCTTTAACATGGAGTCCAAGAGGGTATTGTGTTTTTTTTTTTTTTTAAATCAGATAAGTTTTTATTATGCATCACAATATTTTCATATAGAAATTTAGGCCTGGGTAAAAGTTTACATTCCTTTTTTTTTTTTTTTTTTTTTTTTTTTTTTATAAAAACCCTTCCCTTCGCAGTTGCCATTTTGCTCATGTTTTCTACTTTAACTTCCACTACATATCCCAACACGCACACCACCAGATCCCTAGGGATACTATATTTATATTTCCCTTCTATTGAATTGAGTACTACAATCCAGAATTATTTATTTATATAGCGCCATTAGATTCCATGGCGCTTTACATGATAAGAGGGTAGACGAGGACAAGTACAATATATACGTGTAGTACAGACAAACAGGGACAGGAGGGGATGGGACCCTGTCCGTGAGGGCTCACAGTCTGAGGGACCAAAGGGCATACAGTAGGAGGAGGTAGTGCAGAACATGAGGCAGTGCTGTGGACTGGGGCTTATTGCAGGTTGTAGGTTTGTCGGAAGAGATGTGTCTTCAGGTTTTTTTTGAAGGTTCCTAGGGTAGGCGAGTGCCTGATGTGTTGGGGGAGAGAGTTCCAGGGGATAGCGGATGCACGGGGAAGTTTTGTATGCGATTGTGAGAGGAGGAAATGAAAGGGGAATAGAGGAGTTCTTTAAGGAGTGTAGGTTGCGTGAGGGTAGGTAACGGGAGATGTATGGCAGGGACAGATTTTGGAAGGCTTTGTACGTCATGGTTAGGGTTTTGAAGCGGGATCTCTGAGAGGTGGGGATCCAGTGAAGGGCTTGGTAGAGGGGAGAGACCGGGGAGTAGCGGGAAGGCAGGTGAATGAGTCGGGCAGCAGTGTTTAGGATAGATTGGAGAGGTGTGAGGGAGGTAGCGGGGAGGCCAGTTAGCAGGAGGTTGCAGTAGTCAAGGCGGGAAATGATGAGAGCATGAACAAGTGATTTAGCCGTGTCGTGGTCAAGGATGACAGTAGTCTTGGGCACTCCCGCAACATATGTAGAATACCCACGCCCCTCACTCATGCATCTTGGACACGCCGATGTAGGTCTCACTTCTACTCTATAAAGGAACTTTGGGACCTATAGCCTCTATGAATAGTTAACAATTGAGACAACCTTCCCGGTTCACTCAACGATAGCTTGGGAACATACTCCAAGATAGACTCCCACTTTTCATCCTCAATAATGCCCTGTTCTTCTTCCCACTTACCCCTCGCCACAATCGGATGTCTCAGTAGGAATTTATGCAAGAGATCCTCGGACACACTAGATATCTCCCCTCTCGTTATTCCTTCAATACATATGTAATCTAGAACAATATCTTTATGTATGCACATTCCACCTACGGTAATTTACTTTGCTGAGTAAGAGCATGTTTTATATGAAAGAATTGATATCTATTTGTGCTAGGTATCTTAAGTCTGATCTGTCGGTAACTGTGAGAAGCAACAAATTACCCTACTAGACTAGTCCTTCAATTCTCCCATCTTAGAAAATTCACCCAGTTTCTCATTTAACGAAATAGGAGTTTATATTGTCAACCCAGTCACCTCTCTGATCTTTTTAAGTTGTACCCACATTCTGTGCAATAGACTTAGCTTCGGGAACTTTTTGCCCATCCTCCCAAAAGTGCCGGCCTCCAGTCCATGTACAAGTGGAGTTCTATGTACTACATATTCCATAATGGCCTGCATTGACCCCCTCTTTGCCCTTGTCACCCATCCTCTAACATGCTGGCTCTGGGACGCCAAAAAATAAATCCAAGGATTAGGCAAAACTAGGCCCCACTCCTCGGGTCGTTGCAAGATTTCCAACTTAATCCTAGGCTGCTTTCCTCCCCACACCAAGTCTTGGAACATGGCATTGATTTGCCGCTGAAACACTGTCTGAGGATGCCATATTGGAGAGGTGTGTAATACATAAAGCAATTTGTACATTAACACCATCTTAATTAGGTTTATCCAACCCACCACGGAGAAACGTAGCTTGCTCCACATTAGTGCCTTATCTTTCAACTTTCACAGTAATGACTGAACATTAAGTCTCAAATATTCGGCTACTGGCAGTGCAGTCTGAATTCCCAAACATTTGAAGTGTTCCATTCACTTAAGCTTAGTATGACTAACCTCTGTAGGCTACCCAATGTCTTTCCTATCCAAGAGGGTATTGTTAGGTATTTTTCACTGGGGGTGTGCACTTCGGCCTCCTTTATAACTCTGATCAATCACAAGCTGGCATCAACATAAATGTGTAAATGGACCTGATTGCCTTCAGGATCACATGAACGAAGTCCAGTCAGTGGTCCTGCCAGCTGGATTGTGCAGCCTTAAAAGGGAACCTGTCAGGTGGTTTATGCCCCTCCAGCTATCACTGTCTGTAGCTGCAGCTTTATAATAGCAGTCTAATCATCCCTGTCTGAGCTCATAGTGTAATGTGAAAGGTGAAAGAGGGGGAGGAGGGGGACTGTCTGGCAGGATAATAGTTAACTCACTTTTAACTTGGATAGCTAAAGGACCTGTGTGATGTAACGATCATGTGACCATAGTGGGTGGAGCTAAGCCAGCAAACGTATTAATGTTCTGAGAACTTAGCTCCGCCTATTGTAGTCACATGGTTGTGACATCACATCAGGTCTCCCAACATGTTCTAGCACAAGGCTGAAATATTAACTATTAACTTGCCAAACAGTCCCCGTCCTCCAAGCTGGGGACTGACTGCCTCATTACATAAGGAAATGTAAGTGTATAAATGCTTTTTTTTCACCTATCACATTACACCATGATCTCAGACAGGGATGATTAAAATAGTATTATAAAGCTGCAGCTACAGACAGTGATAACTGGAGGGGCATAAACTAGCTGACAGGTTCCCTTTAATAAACAGATATTGTACAGCACAAAAGTGTGAAAATATTGACTGAGGTTAATCACTCCACACTAAAGGTAGCTTATTAGGTGCTAAATATTTGATTGCTTATCTCTGCAACAAGAAAACAAAATAATTTTGAAAAAGTCTATTCCATTCTAGAAAATTTGGTGAAAGGTCTTTCGCCTATTTTTTTTTCCTTTTTTTTACATTTTTATTTTTATGTGACTGTTAATGGTTTCCGAACTTGCACGTATGGGCATTCAATGCAATTGTACTTCCTTTTTGCTGAATAACAATTACAATTTTCACTTTAGGCACGTTTCTATGCTCCAACAACAATATTTATTGACGAAATTGATTCGATATGCAGCCGACGAGGTACTTCTGAAGAGCATGAAGCCAGCAGAAGAGTAAAAGCAGAACTTTTGGTTCAGATGGATGGTAATTATTGCTATTTACTCTATTCAGAAAACTAAGTTCGTTTTAACATTTGGTAAATAAATCAGTCTAAATAACAAAAACCCATATAGTATTATAATATCATGTGACCACATTTTTTTCCTCCAATTGTCTTTCAGCCTTAGCAAAGTTATGCATTTTTGTTATATACGGTACTTCTTTAGCTTATTTGGCCACCTCCTTACTCAAATTCTATGCTGCAGTTCTGTTTCAGTGCTCTAAGAAGCTGCCTTCAAATTCTACTCAGAATTCTAAACTACATGCAAACAATATAGTATATAAATTCCCCTGTTTGCATTTATTTGCTGAGATTTGAGTTTGATTAATATGATGGTGACTGGATCTTCAAAAGGATACTGACTGCCATGGCAACCCATTGATCCTCATGATTGTGAGGCAGGGGTGCTGATGGTGGCTAATATTGACCATGGCAACCCATTGACCCCCATGATTGTGAGGCACGGGTGCTGATGGTGGCTGATACTGACCATGGCACCCTCTCAACTGCAGCACTTAAATGTTGCTGTTAGAAGTTGTTCAAGGCACTTAGCAACTATATCTCACAGCTTCTGAGCTCACTTTCCACATATACAGTGAAGGAAATAATTATTTGATCCCTTGCTGATTTTTTAAGTTTGCCTACTTACAAAGACATGAACAGTCTATAATTTTAAGGGTTTTAAGGGTAGGTTAATTTTAACAGTGAGAGAAAATTAAAAAAAAATCCAGAAAATTACATTGTCTGATTTATATAAATGTATTTGCATTTTAAAGAGAGAAATAAGTATTTGATCCCCTACAGACCAGTTAGATGCTCCTAATTAGCTCATTACTTGCATTAAAGACAGCTGTTTAAATTGTCACCTGTATAAAAGACTCCTGTCCACTCACTCTGACCTCTACTATATGGGCAAGGCCAAAGAGCTTTCTAAGGATTTCAGGGAAAAGATCCTAGACCTGCACAAGGCTGGAATGGGCTACAAAATCGTAAAAAATACACTGAGTGAGAAGTAGACAACTGCAATAGTAAGAAAATGAAAGAAATACAAAATGAGTGTTAATCAACATCGATTTGGGGCTCCATGCAAAAGATCACTTTGTGGGGTACCCATGATCATGAGGATGGTGGGAGATCAGCCTAAATTACACGGGGGAACTTGTTAATGATCTGAAGGCAGCTGGAACCACCTTCACCAAGAGGCCATTGGTAACACATCATGCCGTAATGGATTAAAATACTGCAGTGCCCGCAAAGTCCCACTGCTCAAGAAGGCACACTTCCAGGCACGTCTGAAGTTTGCCAATGAACACCTTTGTGATTATGAGAGTGATTGGGAGAAGGTGCTGTGGTCAGATGAGACAAAAATTGAGCTCTTTGGCATTAACTCAACTCGACGTGTTTGGAGGAAGAGAAATGCAGCCTATGATCCAAAGAACACAGTCCACACAGTCAAGCATGGCGGTAAAATCATGTTTTGGGGGTGTTTCTCTGCTAAAGGCACAAAACTACTTCACCACATCAATGGGACAATTGATGAAACCATGTACCGTAAAATCCTGAGTGACAACCTCCTTTCCTCCGCCCTCCGATGTTAAAAATGGGTTGTGGCAGGGTCTTCCAGCACAACAATGACCCAAAACATACAGCCAAGACAACAAAGGAGTGGCTCAAAAAGAAGTACATTAAGGTCGTGGAGTGGCTTAGCCAGTCTTCAGACCTTAATCACATAGAAAACTTATGAAGGGAGCTGAAGTTGTGAGTTGCAAAGAGGAGTGGACCAAATTTCCTCCTAACATGTGCACAAACCTCCTCTTCAACTACAAAAACCGTCTGACTGCTATGCTTGCAAACAAGGGTTTTCCCACCAAATGTTAAGTATTGTTTGCCAGAGGGATGAAATACTTTATTATTTAATTTATGCAAACACATTTATATAATTTAGACAATGTGATTTTCTGGATTTTATTTTTGATATTCTATCTCTGTTAAAATTAACCTACTTTTAAAATTATAGACTGTTTATGTCTTTGTCAGTGGGCAAAATTACTAAATCAGCAAGGGATCAAATAATTATTTCCTTCACTGTATGCTTACATACAGCCATCTATTCATCTATTCTGACTTGATGTAGTCAAAGTAACCTTTTCTTAAATAAATTCATTATATTTATCCCCAAAAGGCATCTGATGGTGGGTTTACACGTTTCAATATCGTTGCGATATCGCAACTCAATGGCGCGGGAGCGCGAATTTAGTGCACGTTTCTCCCGCATCGCATCGGAGGTTTACACGCTGCGATATCGGAATACAACGTCCGTGCGATGTCTACGCCCCCCAACCCAGGATCGAACATTTAACATGGGAGTGAATGGGTGACGTTTAAAATCGCATCGTAGTTGGGCTGTCACACAGCACGATCCGGCTCCAATCTCCCTTCAATATCGGAGCATTGAATAGCACGCTCATTCAATCCCCGATATCGCATTGACATCGTTCCTGCATCGTATTGGACGTTCACACCATACAACGCAGGAACGATATCGGGTCCAACGATTGAACCACGTGACTTTTCATTGAAATTGAACTCCGATATTGCAACGTGTAAACCCGCCATTAGATACATATTTCCATTAGGTAGCTGCCCAAAACAGTGAAGCACGCGAGTCACTCAACTGTAGCAATGCAGAAATTTATATGATGCTGTAGGACCTGTGCGATGTCAAGACTATATGACTATAATAGTCAGAGCTACAGTAAGTCTACATTGTCCTCCACACCGCCCATTATAAACATGATCATGACATCACTACAGGTCCTTTATATGGATCATTAGATTAATTTTACCATTTTTGCAGTTGAGTGACATGTCTGTTAACTATAAACCACCCAGATGACTGCTTGACTGTTTCGGGCAACTAAAACATGAAAACATGTAAGTATCTAAAGTGATATATTTTTTTTTTTTTGAGAATAAATATTATGATTTAAAAAAAGAAAAAAAAAAAGTTACTAATGAACACTACATGATCCAAATAACTTTGGGGGCAGTTTAATAACAAAAAAGGACATAACAGGTTCCCTTTAAAAGAAATCTTTGTAAGATCAACACCCCTGCCCCTACACAGGAATACTGATAGGATTTTTAGATTGTGAGCCCCAATGGGAACAGTGTTGCAACATATTTGTAAAATGCTATGGAATTAATAGCACTGTATAAATAAATATTATCATATTGTCATTCATGATGGGTGAACCCGAAATGTAAAGTTTGAGTCCATACCAAACACATAGTGATCGGGCATAGATTCTGAACATGGTGTTCCTTAGGAAGTCTGTGTTACAGTTAGGGGCAGGGGAGCCGTAAAAGAGAGAAAATAGTCATTAAACAGTATCGTTATACTTACCGGCATCCCGTTGCTTGTGCTTCTGGGCCACTCATTAACTTCCTGGATGTTCACTACAGAGGGACCCAACAGCCAATCACAGACTATGTCACAGAGAGTGGGCGTCTGTGATTGGCTGTTGGAGTAACCTTGAAACTGCCCCTATATTCTAGATGCTAGAATGTATGGGCTGCTTTCAGGTTACTCCAGCAGCCAATCACAGATGCGCATTCTTTGACAGCATCTACGATTGGCTATTGGGCCCTTCACTGATTGACTGACATCATAGTAGTTTGCTTAGCTTACTTTGATTAGCTTCTCAGTGCAGATAAAGTGAACAGCTATGGGCTGCCACCCCCAGCTGCCTGGCTTTACCTTTGCAGGCAATCAAAATGATTGCCAGCCAAGGTAAAACCCAGGCAGCCTGGGGCTGGGATTATCAGTGTGAAAAGGCCCAAGTGTTCTGGGCTGCCTCATGCCGCAAATTGCAGCCTGCAACCACCCCTAAAAATGTCGCATTCCTTCGTAGCACCATTTTCAGACACTTTACCCAGCTCTTCCAGTTGCCCTGATGGCGGTGGCACGCTGGGTAATAAAGGGGTTATTGCTAGCTTTGTATTGACAGCTGGCATTTAACCCGAAATTCATAGTGTCGGGCCAATATTAGACCCGCTCACTTTGAATTTCTAGTAAACATTAAAAAAACATAACACAGCGAAAACATATTTTAATTACAATAAAACAAAAAAACATCACTGGTTCCCATTTTTATTAACCCAAACCACCCAGGAACTTCTGGTCACCACAAACACCACCGAGAAAATTACTTCGGAGGTGCTCGCGGTGATGTCAGAGTTGGGGGTTACCCGAGTTCAGTGCTGACAAGTCAGCCGTGAAATCAGATGACCCCTGCATCACGGCCCTCGGATCCCAGTCATAAAGTGAATGCTTCTCTAGCTCACTTATGCTTGGGATCCGGGTGCCGTAATGCAGTTCATTGGGGTCACCCGAGTTCACAGATGACAGGGCTCAGCTGTGAACTGGGATGACCTTTCTCAGGGCACCCAGTTGTTAGTGTCAGCCTTCTAGTTGCTGCTCACAGAGATGCAGCAGAGGGATGTTTGCCGAGGGATAGATTTGTGTATTTATCATTTGAGGGTTTGTTTTGGGTTATTAAAGATGGGAACCAGGGATGTGTTTTATTGGAACTAAAATATTTTTGCTGTGTTGTGTTTTTTTTTTTATGTTGACTAGAGATTCATAATGGGCAGGTGTAGTATTGGGACAGTATGTATCTCTGGCTTAGTGCCAGCTGCCAATACAAAGCTGGCATTAAACCCCTTTATTACCCAATTTGCCACCGGCTCCAGGGCAACTGGGGTAGACCAGCCAGAAAGTGGTGGTTCTATGAATGTGCCAATTTCTGGGGCGGCTGTGGGCCGCAATTCGCAGCAGGGGAGGGTAGCTTTGGCCGCCCTGCACTGAGGACTCCAGCCCCCAGCTGTCTAGTTGTACCTGTCTGGAAACTGAAAATGCAGAGAAGCCTCAAATCATTTTTTTACATTATTTCATGAAATTCATGGAATACCTTATATACTCAAGTATAAGACGAGTTTTTCAGCATAATTTTTGTGCTGAAAAGTGCACCCCTCGACTTATAAAGTCAGTGTAGAGACTGAGTGTGGGGGGGCGGTGAGCGGGAACTGGTGGAGGCGGGGGGAGCCGCAGTAGGAGCGGGAGGTCACGTGGGCCTGCTCATTAGTGCAATGCAATATGCACTGCATCCTCCTTGTCCATCAGCGGCAGGGGGAGCGGTGCATGTTAAATTGCATTATATATGCTCGCCCCCCCTTCCCTCATCACTGCTATATGGGCCCCATGCTGGCGCTCACCATAAAATAACAAACTTCTTACTCACCTTCTGACAGTTCTCTGCACTTTCTGCGGGCTCCGTGCATCCTCCCTCTGGTCTGCCAGCTTCTAATCATGTGACCAGCGCTTCAGTGACGTCATCTCTGCTGCACCACAGTCACATGATTAGAAGCCGGCAGATCGGAGGGAGGATGCACGGAGCCCGCAGCCAGTGCAGAGAATCGTCGGAAGGTGAGTAAGAAGTTTATTTTATGGTGAGCGCCATTATGGGGCCATATAGCAGCTATGGGGGCTCATGTACCAGGATGGGGGTTCATGTTCCACGGATGGGTGCTGGTGTTCCACGGATGGGTGCTGATGTTCCACGGATGGGAGCTGATGTTCCACGGATGGGAGCTGATGTTCCACGGATGGGAGCTGATGTTCCACGGATGGGAGCTGATGTTCCACGGTATGGGGGCTCATGTTCCACGGTATGGGGGCTCATGTTCCACGGTATGGGTGCTCATGTTCCACACTATGGGTGCTCATGTTCCACACTATGGAGGCTCATGTTCCACGGTATGGGGGATCATGTTCCACGGTATGGGGGATCATGTTCCACAGTATGGGGGATCATGTTCCACGTATGGGGTCTCATGTTCCACGGATGGGGTCTCATGTTCCACGGATGGGGGCTCATGTTCCACGGATGGGGGCTCATGTTCCAGGTATGGGGGTGCCGTGTGCCAGGGATGTTGGTGCCGTGTGCCAGGGATGTTGGTGCCATGTGCCAGGGATGTTGGCGCCGTGTACCAGGGATGGGGGCGCCATGTACCAGGGATGAAGGCGCCATGTACCAGGGATGGAGGCACGATATTATGAGGGGCTATATACAGTGTATATACAGGGCTATATACACAATTATGAGGGGCTATCTACAGTGATGAGGGGTTATACATCAGGATGGGGGGTGCTGCATTTCCCACCCTGGGCTTATAGTCGAATCAACAGCTTTCCCCAGTTTTTGGGGGTAAATTAGGGGCCTCTGCTTATACTTGGGATGGCTTATACTCGAAAAAGGGACTCCCTATATTTTTGGTTTCCAGCCAGGTAAAGCTAAGCAGCTGGGGGTAAGGGGCAGCCCGTACCTACATGCTGTACCTGTGCTGGCATCTAAAAACATGGCAAAGCCCCACATATTTTTATTTCATTATTTCAAGGAAAATTTTTATAAAATTTGAAAAAAAGCTCAACTGTATCGTGGTTTTGGTGCTTTTTTTTTTTCCTCCAGGAGATGCAGAAGAACATATTGAACACAATACATGCAGTTTTGTGCCATAATTGTACTTAAAAAAGCATGAAAAACATATTTTTGACGTGGTTAATCATCTTTTTTCGTGCAATTTTGGCACAAAACTGCATGCTTTGTGGTTCAATGTGTTCATCTGCATCTCCTTGAAAAACAGCACCAAAACTGTGCCGCAGTTGAGTGCTTTTTATGAAATTATTCCTTGAAATAATTAAAAAAAAACAAAAAAAAAAACGATGTGGGTCTTTGCTGTATTTTTGGATGTCAGCCAGGTACAGCGGGCAGGTACGGGCTGGAAACCAAAAATATAGGGAAGTCTTTTCAGTGGTACACTGAGCCCAAACATGGACGGTTTAGCCCATCACGAATTGTCATATTTTCATCAATGCAAAATGCACTGAAAAGTGCTCTGGCTTTTGAAGAAATAGGAAGAAAAAGTTAAATCAACATAAGAATTCTAATTCATTTTTTGAGAGAGTCGCTGTAAAAGGCAAAGCTTACTGGGGAAATTTATCATATTTTTCGGACCATAAGACGTGCTTTTTTCCCTCCAAATTTGGGAGGAAAGTGTGGGGTGCGTCTTGTGGTCCGAATGTAACGTGAGGAGGGGGCAGCGGCGGAATGGGATTGTAGGAGGCAGGAAGAGGTTACTGCTGCAGGAATCCAGCGCTGGGGAAACCATGTAGTCCCGATGCTCAAAGTAAAGGAATATTCATTAGCCGCTTCTCCGCTCACATGTCAGCGCCGAGCAGTGGGAGGGGAGCAGCAAATGGATATTCCTGTACTTAAAGATCGGGCACACGTTCGCCCCAGTGGGGAAGGAGATGACAGGAGCAGGGTGCCAAATGAGAGGGACAGTCATGCCTGGCCCGGAGGGACTGCGGATCACTGCAGTCACAGGGCCAGGCATGGCATACCTGATAGCACAGCGTGGTCTGTGCTCTGACTGCTCACATCAGTGCAGGTCAATTGTAGGACTTGCGGTGATGTAATGAAGAGGGCGGGCTGGAGCAGCACATGACAGCACAGAGCCTTCCTTCTTCATTACATCACTGCAGGTCCTATAGCCACTGCACTAGTAGCAAGGGAGTCATTCATCTAGATCAGGAGGACCAGCGGTGAGGTAATGAAAACGGAGGGCTCTGTGCTGTCATGTGATGCTCCAGACCTCCCTCTTCATTATATCACTTAAGGTTCTTAAGTAGATGAAAGACTCCCTTGTTTCTAGCATGGCTGGCTGTTGCATGACCTGCAGCTGATGTGAGCGTATATTGTAGAAGTAAGAATTAATTAAAAGCTTATAAAATACAGTACATAAAAAAGCACTTCACCACTCCTGTGGTGAACTACAACTCCCAGCATGCCATAGGATCTGCAGGACATGCTGGGAGTTATAGTTCTCCCATGGGATCTTAAAGCAACACTCCAGTGTTTTGTTTTTTTCCTGGCACTGGAGCCCTGTGCCCCATTCTTATACTCTCCTTCCAGTGTTTTCATATGGTACTTTAGCAACACCACTCCAGTCCCGCGGCACCATGTTCTACCCGTAGCTTCCAACTAAATAACATACTATTATATATATACTAGTAAAAAGGCCCGATGCAATTGCATCGGGAGCGCGGTGAAATGAATTGTGTGTATACAGGCGTCTCTGTGGATAGCAGAGTATACAGGGGGCTGTGTGGGTAGCAGAGTATACAGGCAGGTCTGTGGGTAGGAGATTATACAGTCGGCTCTGTGGGTAGCAGAGTATACAAGCGGCTCTGTGGGTAGCAGAATATACAGACGGCTCTGTGGGTAGCAGAGTATACAGGGGGCTCTGTGGGTAGCAGAGTATACAGGCGGCTCTGTGGGTAGCAGAGTATACAGGCGGCTCTGTGGGTAGCAGAGTATAGAGGCGGCTCTGTGGGTAGCAGAGTATAGAGGCGGCTCTGTGGGTAGCAGAGTATAGAGGCAGCTCTGTGGGTAGCAGAGTATACAGGTGGCTCTGTGGGTAGCAGAGTATACAGGGGGCTCAGTGGGTAGCAGAGTATAGGGGTGGCTCTGTGGGTAGCAGAGTATAGAGGAGGCTTTGTGGGTAGCATAGTATAGAGGGGTCTCTGTAGATAGGAGAGTATGATGTGGCGGGAGGCTGGAGGGGTGAGGAGAGTTGCGGCAGGAGCGGCGACATCACCGCTTGGCGGCAGGACGTGGCTGCATGCTGGGGCTGATCGGTGCCCCAGTCACACACCATTGTCCTCTGCGGCGGGGTGGGGGCTGCAGAGAGGGATCAGTCCCTCTTCTCAGGTCACATGTGTGACCTGAGGGGAAGGAGCGGATTGGGCGCTCTGTGGTAAAGACAGGACGACCATCCGATTGGTTCAGGACGCCGAGTGCGAAATAGGCCCGATGTTATTGCATCGGGAGCGGCTTTGAAATGAACAGGTGCCGTAGAAATAGGGGGTCAATAGTACAGTCCTCTCTCCAGAAAGTACAATGTTGTTGCGGGATTAATATGGTGTATATGGTGGGTCAGTGGTTAGCACTGTATAGTGGGTCAGTGGTTAGCACTGTATGGTGGTTCAATGTTTAGCACTTTATACAGTGGCTTTGTGGTTAGCACTGTATACGGTGGGTCAGTGGTTAGCAGAGTATACGGTGGGTTAGTCGTTAGGACTGTATACGGTGGCTCAGTGGTTAGCAGTGTATAAGGTGGCTCAGTTGTTAGCAGTGTATAAGGTGGCTCAGTGGTTAGCAGTGTATAAGGTGGCTCAGTGGTTAGCAGTGTATACGGTGGCTCAGTGGTTAGCAGTGTATACGGTGGCTCAGTGCTTAGCACTGAATATAGTTGCTCAGTGGTTAGCAGTGTATGGTGGTTCAGTGGTTAGAACAGTATATGGTGGGTCAGTGATTAGGCCAGCATATGGTGGGTGAGTGGTTAGGCCAGCATATGGTGGGTTTGTGGTTAGCACCGCATATAGTGGGGCAGTGGGTAGCAGAGGATATGGTGGGGCAGTGGTTAGCAGAGTATATGGTGGGGCAGTGGTTAGCACAGTATACGGTGGCTTAGTGGTTAGCAGAGTATAGGGTTGGTTAGTAGTTAGCAAAGTATATGCTGGCTCAGTGGTTAGCACTGTATATGCTGGCTCAGTGGTTAGCACAGTATATGGTGCGTCAGTGATTAGCACAGTATACGGTGGCTGAGTGGTTAGCACAGGATATGATAGCTCTGCGGTTAGCAGTGTATATGGTGTCTTAGTGGTTAGCACTGTATATGCTGGCTGAGTGGTTAGCACAGTGTATGGTGGATCAGTGGTTAGCAGAGTATATTGTGGGTGAGTTATTAGCAGAGTATATGGTGGGTCAGTGGTTAGCACAGTATACGCTGGCTCAGTGGTTAGCACATCATATGGTGGGTGAGTGGTTAGCACAGTATATGGTGGGTCAGAGGTTAGCACAGTATATGTGGAGTGGGGGTAGAGTGGAATGGGGCAGAGCGGAGGCAGAATGGAGTGGGGCAGAGTTGAGTGAGGCAGATGAACGGTAGAATGTAGTGGAGCAGAGCAGGGGCAGAGTGGAGTGGGGGCAGAGTGGAGTGGGGGCAGAGTGGAGTGGGGCAGATGAGGGGCAGAATGTAGTGGGGACAGAGCAGAGGCAGAAATGGAGTGGGGGTAGAGTGGAGTGAGGCGGCAGAACAGACTGAAGGAGATGAGGGGTAGAATGTAGTGGGGGCAAATTAGGGGCAGAATGTAGCGGGGGCAGAGCAGGGTAGAATGTAGTGGGGACAGATTAAGGGCAGAATGGAGTGGGGGCAGAGCAGGGGTAGAATGTAGTGGGGACAGAGCAGAGGCAGAAATGGAGTGGGGGCAGAGTGGAGAGAGGCAGAATAGACAGAAGCAGATCAGGGGTGGAATGTAGTGGGGGCAGAGAGGGCGGGCTGCAGGTTTTTGGTGGGCCCCGGGCAAAACAGTATGAGTGGGCCCCTTTAGAACAAACCATGATACATTAATATAATATAGAAGCTGCAGGCAGTGTATATATAATATAGAGGCTGTTCAGGGCTGTATATATAATATGGAGACTGCGGGGCTGTATATATAATATAGAGACTGGGGGTTGTATATATTATTTGGAGGCTGTGCTGGGCTGTATATAGTATTTGGAGGCTGTGGCAGGCTGTATATATTAATTGGAAGCTGTGGCAGCACAGCCGCAGCTTCAAATAATATATACAGCCCAGCACAGCCTCCATATTATATATACAGCACAGACTCCAAATATATATATATATAGCCCATCGCAGCCTCCATATTATATATACAGCACAGCAGCAGCCTCCATATACCCAGCAGCAGCCTCCATATGCCGCAATATACAGTCAGCACAGCCTCCATATACACGAGGAGAGCCTGTATATACCCAGCACAGGCTGTATATACCCCAGCATAGCCTCTATATACCCCAGCACAGCGCCTCTATATACCCCAGGACACAGCCTCTGTATACCCCAGGACACAGCCTCTGTATACCCCAGGACACAGCCTCTGTATACCCCAGGACACAGCTCTGTATACCCCAGGACCAGCTTGTATACCCCAGCACAGCCTCTGTATACCCAGCACACAGCGTCTGTATACCCAGCACAGCCTTGTATACCCAGCACACGCTTGTGTATACCCAGCACACACTGTGTATACCCCAGCACACACAGCCTTGTATACCCAGCACACAGCCTGTGTATACCCAAGCACACAGCTTGTATACCCCAGCACACACACAGCCTTGTATACCTCAGCACACAGCTTGTGTATACCCAGCACACAGCCTGTGTATACCCCAGCCAGCACACAGCCTTGTATACCCAGCACACAGCTGTGTATACCCCAGCACACAGCCTGTGTATACCCCAGCACACACAGCCTGTGTATACCCCAGCACACAGCCTGTGTATACCCAGCACACAGCTTTATACCCCAGCACACAGCCTGTGTATACCCCAGCACACAGCTTTGTATACCCAGCACACAGCCTCTATATACCCCAGCACACAGCTCTATATACCCCAGCACACAGCTTTTATACCCAGCACACAGCCTCTATATACCCCAGCACACAGCTTTTATATACCCCAGCACACAGCTCTTATACCCAGCACACAGCCTTGTATAACCCCAGCACACAGCTTGTATACCCCAGCACACAGCCTCTGTATACCCCAGCAGCACAGCCTGTTGTATACCCCAGCACACAGCCTCTGTATACCCAGCACACAGCCTCTGTATACCCCAGCACACGCCTCTGTATACCCCAGCAGCACAGCGTCTGTCATACCGCAGCACACAGCCTCTGTATACCCAGCACACGCCTGTGTATACCCCAGCACACAGCGTCTGTATACCCCAGCACACAGCCTTGTATACCCAGCACACAGCCTGTGTATACCCCAGCACACAGCCTGTGTATACCCCAGCACACAGCCTGTGTATACCCCAGCACACAGCCTGTTATACCCCAGCACACAGCCTGTGTATACCCCAGCACACAGCCTGTGTATACCC
The DNA here is from genome assembly GCA_033576535.1 of Allobates femoralis. NCBI lineage: Eukaryota > Metazoa > Chordata > Amphibia > Anura > Aromobatidae > Allobates > Allobates femoralis. The sequence continues at coordinate 395,441,948 of JARQOC010000001.1, forward strand.
CAGCACACAGCCTCTATATACCCCAGCACACAGGCTCTATAGACCCCAGCACACAGCCTCTATATATACCCCAGCACACAGCTTTTGTATACTCCAGCAGCACAGCCTCTATATACCCCAGCACACAGGCTCTATATACGCCAGCACACAGCCTCTATATACCCCAGCACACAGCCTCTATATACCCCAGCAGCACAGCCTCTGTATACCCAGCAGCACAGCCTCTGTATACCCCAGCAGCACAGCCTCTGTATACCCCAGCAGCACAGCCTCTGTATACCCCAGCAGCACAGCCTCTGTATACCCCAGCACACAGCCTCTGTATACCCCAGCACACAGCCTCTGTATACCCCAGCAGCACAGCCTCTGTATACCCCAGCAGCACAGCCTCTGTATACCCCAGCAGCACAGCCTCTGTATACCCCAGCAGCACAGCCTCTGTATACCCCAGCAGCACAGCCTCTGTATACCCCAGCAGCACAGCCTCTGTAAACCCCAGCAGCACAGCCTCTGTATACCCCAGCAGCACAGCCTCTGTATACCCCAGCAGCACAGCCTCTGTATACACAGCAGCACAGCCTCTGTATACCCCAGCAGATTAGGGGCAGAATGGAGTGGGGGCAGAGCAGGGGTAGATTGTAGAGGGGCAGAATGGCCTCCCCCGGAGTTTCCCCTGGCCTGTATTTGCCCCTGCAGTGTGTTTGGTGCCCCTGCCCCCTCTGTGGCTTCTTACCCTTCTTGGGAGCAGTGATCGATGAACAGAGGGCTGCAGTGATGTGTGAGTCATGTGAATGATCACATGACTCTGACATCACCAAAGGTCCTTTAGACTTGGTGATCGTAGTGAGATGTGGGACTCGTGTGACAGGTCAGCATGAGAGGTGAGGGGTGTACGACAGGAGAGCTGCGGGGGCAGCAGGAGAGGTGGGGGGGGCAGCAGGAGAGGTGGGGGGAGCAGGAGAGCTGCGGGGGGTCTATGGGTGACAGGAGAGCTGCGGGGGCAGCAGGAGAGGTGGGGGGGAGCAGGAGATCTGCGGGGGGTTATGGGTGACAGGAGAGCTGCGGGGGCAGCAGGAGAGGTGGGGGGGAGCAGGAGAGCTGCGGGGGGTCTATGGGTGACAGGAGAGCTGCGGGGGCAGCAGGAGAGGTGGGGGGGGAGCAGGAGAGCTGCGGGGGGTCTATGGGTGACAGGAGAGCTGCGGGGGCAGCAGGAGAGGTGGGGGGGGAGCAGGAGAGCTGCGGGGGCAGCAAGCGAGCTGCGGGGTGTATGGCTGATAGGAGAGTTGCGGTGACGGATGGGCAGCGGAGACTGCTCGCAATGACGCTACGCGTCATCGCTCGCAGTCCCGCAAAGCATGTTGGGATTCGGCTACAGTGCCCGAATTCCCAACTGCCGATTATATAAGTAGATATAAAAGTATGTTATTTATGTTATTAAATATTTTACCACATTTTTTTTTCCCCTGTTTTGTACCTTTAAAATCTGGGTGCGTCTTATGGTCCGGTGCATCTTACAGTTGTGGCCAAAAGTATTGACACCCCTGCAATTCTGTCAGATGATACTCAGTTTCTTCCTGAAAATGATTGCAATCACAAATTCTTTGGTATTATTATCTTCATTTAATTTGTCTTAAATGAAAAAACACAAAAGAGAATGAAGCGAAAAGCAAAACATTGATCATTTCACACAAAACTCCAAAAATGGGCCAGACAAAAGTATTGGCACCCTCAGCCTAATACTTGGTTGCACAACCTTTAGCCAAAATAACTGCGATCAACCGCTTCCGGTAACCATCAATGAGTTTCTTACAATGCTCTGCTGGAATTTTAGACTTTGGCAAACTGCTCCAGGTCCCTGATATTTGAAGGGTGCCTTCTCCAAACTGCCATTTTTAGATCTCTCCACAGGTGTTCTATGGGATTCAGGTCTGGACTCATTGCTGGCCACCTTAGAAGTCTCCAGTGCTTTCTCTCAAACCATTTTCTAGTGCTTTTTGAAGTGTGTTTTGGGTCATTGTCCTGCTGGAAGACCCATGACCTCTGAGGGAGACCCAGCTTTCTCACGCTGGGCCCTACATTATGCTGCAAAATTTGTTGGTAGTCTCCAGACTTCATAATGCCATGCACACGGTCAAGCAGTCTAGTGCCAGAGGCAGCAAAGCAACCCCAAAACATCAGGGAACCTCCGCCATGTTTGACTGTAGGGACCGTGTTCTTTTCTTTGAATGCCTCTTTTTTTCTCCTGTAAACTCTATGTTGATGCTTTTGCCCAAAAAGCTCTTGTGTCATCTGACCAAAGAACATTCTTCCAAAACGTTTTAGGCTTTCTCAGGTAAGTTTTGTCAAACTCCAGATTGGCTTTTTTATGTCTCTGGGTAAGAAGTGGGGTCTTCCTGGATATCCTACCATACAGTCCCTTTTCATTCAGACGCCGACGGATAGTACGGGTTAACACTGTACCCTCGGACTGCAGGGCCGCTTGAACTTGTTTGGATGTTAGTCGAGGTTCTTTATCCACCATCTGCACAATCTTGCGTTGAAATCTCTTGTCAATTTGTGTTTTCCGTCCACATTTAGGGAGGTTAGCCACAGTGCCATGGGCTTTAAACTTCTTGATGACACTGCGCACGGTAGACACAGGAACATTCAGGTCCTTGAGATGGACTTATAGCCTTGAGAGTGCTCTTGCTTCCTCACAATTTGGTTTCTCAAGTCCTCAGACAGTTCTTTGGTCTTCTTTCTTTTCTCCATGCTCAATGTGGTACATACAAGGACACAGGACAGAGGTTGAGTCAACTTTAATCCATGTCAACTGGCTGCAAGTGTGATTTTAGTTATCGCCAACACCTGTTAGGTGCCACAGGTAAGTTACAGGTGCTGTTAATTACACAAATTAGAGAAGCATCACATGATTTCTCCTTCACATCATTGGGGGACACAGGACCATGGGTGTATGCTTTTCTGCCACTAGGAGGCGACACTAAGTAGAATTAAAAGTTAAGCCCTCCTTCCTACAGTATACACCCGTACGTAGGCGTAGCTATTCAGTTTTTGCTTAGTGTCCATGGAGGCACATGTGTGTCTGTAGCTCAGGCCACATCTACCATTCTTACTCTTACTTTTATTATTTAATTCTTATTTTTACCAACGAACCTCTTTATAAGAGCAGGATCCCAAGGCAGCGCCAGAGCATGTGGCCAGAGCTCCAATGTGGAAAGGAGACGGATCTCACAAAGGGCTCTCCTCTCCCTGCTTGCTTACAGAGCCTCCGGTCAGCCGCAGCATGTGCCCCACTACATCCCCCTGCGCAACAGAGGGATGCAAAGAGCGATCGATTTTTCTAACAGTGCCAATACTTTTGCCCACCCCCTTTTTTATATTTGATGTGGATTTATATCCAATTTGGCTTTATAACAATTATTTTTGTGTTTTTTCATTGAATACAAATTAAATGAAGATAATAATACCAAAGAATTTGTGATTGCAATCATTTTCAAGAAGAAACTGCGTATTATCTGACAGAATTGCAGGGGTGTCAATATTTTTGGCCACAACTGTATAGTCCAAAAAATACGGTAGGTGTTTGAAAGCTTGATCTTATGACGTTAAAGAAAGGAATATTTTGCAAACACAAGATTATTAAATGAGATGTCCGATTAAATATTGGAGATGGAAGTAGTGCAAAATTTTAGAGAAAGAAATGTATCAAAACAAGAAAGTAACCAGTCTTCCCTTTTTAGGTGTTGGTGGTGCTTCTGAAAATGAAGATCCATCTAAAATGGTAATGGTCCTTGCTGCAACCAATTTTCCATGGGATATAGATGAAGCTTTAAGGAGGCGTTTGGAAAAGCGGATTTATATCCCTTTGCCATCAGGTATGTGGACAGGTCTTTATTATTATTATTATTATTAATAAGTATATATATAGCGCTATTAGGATACATGGCGCTTTACAATTTAGAGGGGAGACATAGAAAAGTGGTCGAAGACGACGACCACAAACGGCGACAAACGATGACAGATTTAAAGTAGTAATACAGGTACAATGGGGCCGGGGATCCTGTCCGCGAGGGCTCACAGTCTAAAGAGGGTGGGGAGGGAGACAGTAGGAGGGGGACAGGTGAGTTGGTGCAGTGGATAGGGTCTCAGTGTGTGTTGTAGGCTTGTAGGAAGAGGTGGGTCTTCAGGTTTTTCTTGAAGGTTCCCAGGGTAGGGGAGTGTCTGATGTGATGGGGGGGGGAGTTCCAGAGTCTGGCAGAAGAACGAGAGAAGTCTTGTGTGCGGTTATGGGAGGTGGAGATGCGGGAGGTTGAGAGAAGCGCAAGTTGCGCGAAGGGAGGTAGCGGGAGACCAGGTCGGAGATGTAGGGAGGGGACAGGTTGTGGATGGCTTTGTATGTCAGGGTTAGGGTTTTGAAGCGAGATCGCTGGGGGAAGGGGAGCCAGTGGAGGGCTCAGCGGAGAGGAGAGGCGGGGGAGTATCGGGGAGATAGGTGGATGAGTCGGGCAGCAGAGTTGAGGATGGTGCGGAGAGGATCGAGGGAGGTGGCAGGGAGGCCGGTGAACAGGAGATTGCAGTAGTCCAGGCGGGAGATGATGAGGGCGTGGACGAGTGGATTAGTCGTGTTGTGGTCAAGGAAGGAGCGGATGCGGGCAATGTTTTTTAGTTGAAGTCGGCAGGCGGTGGCGAGGGCTTGGATGTGGGGCTTGAAGGAGAGGGAGGAGTCGAGGATTACCCTGAGACATTTGGCATGGGGGACGGGTGAGAGGGAGCAGTCTTTAACGGTGTTGGATAGGTCAGGAAGGGGGGGAGGGTTGTTAGGGGGAAAGACGATTAATTCAGTCTTGTCCATGTTGAGTTTGAGGAAGCGGGTGGAAAAGAAGGATGCAATGGCGGATAGGCATGGAGGAATTTTGGATAGAAGAGAGGAGATGTCGGGGCCAGACAGATAGAGCTGTGTGTCGTCGGCATAGAGGTGGTATTGGAGTCCATGTGACTCGATGAGTCTTGCTTTACTTTTTATTTTTCGGTCCATATAGCCATATGAGGGTTTTTTTTTTTTGCCGAGCGAGTTGGACTTTTGATTCACATTATTCATTGTACCACATCGTGTATTGAAAAATATGAAAAATAGAAAAAAATTCCAAGTGCATTGAAATTGCAAAAAAATGCAATTTCACGAATGTTTTTTTTTTTTTTTTTTTTTTTTTTTTGGTAAAACTGACATGACAGTATGAATCTCCTGCTCGCTATGAGTTTGTATATATTAAACATGTATACTTTTACTTTGATCTAAATAGTGAAAAACAAAAATCAGAAATTTGTCAAAAAAAGAAAATTGTGCTTTTTGTCTCTATTTTTCGAGACCATGTAGGGGAGGCAACTATGTGTTCACCTGTGCCCACACATATACTTTAGTAACACCTTTAAGCAGAAGTCTTGGTTTATATACACAATGGGTACAAAAAGGACTCCTTTAAATGTTTATAAAACCAAAATCTCCCATCAATCCAACGGAAGATAAATGAAACTACTATCTCTTTAACAATTAATTATCTTTATTTATTAATATTCAAAATTGAGATTTAATACATCTGTCAAGGTACCATAATAATTATAGGCAATACTGTATAAAAATTAAACATTTCTACAAAAATACCATTCAATAGCAAACTACAGTATATAAGGGTGCTCCTATGTAGTAATAGTTATCAGATAGCTATATATTAATGTACATATCAGTGTCAATTGCCCTGAGGAAGAAAAACTTGAAACGTACGTTGGCTGGAGGGGTGAGGAGCCTGTGTCACAGAACAGCGTGTAGTGCAGCCTGGAACTTAAGGTAATTGCAAGCAGGAATCTAAATTGGTGTACTGCAGGGGGTCCCTTATCTGAGTATTTATTGGGATATTAAAAGTGCCCCCATGAGTGAGTTTGCTGGTTCTAGGTGATGCAAGATGGTGAATTGACACTGATATGTACATTAATATATAGCTATCTGATAACTATTACTACATAGGAGCACCCTTATATACTGTAGTTTGCTATTGAATGGTATTTTTGTAGAAATTTTTAATTTTTATACAGTATTGCCTATAATTATTATGTTACCTTGACAGATGTATTAAATCTCAATTTTGAATATTAATAAATAAGATAATTAATTGTTAAAGAGATAGTAGTTTCATTTATCTTCCGTTGGATTGATGGGAGATTTTGGTTTTATCTATATATGAGTGAAACCTCAGATAAGTGGACAGTTGATTGTATCCTTTAAATGTTTCACTACGTTTCATTGCAGCCATTTGGTAAATTCAAAAAAGTCCATCTTGACTGAAAAAAACAGAAATGTAGAATTTTTTGTAAATGTATTTAAAAAGAAAAACTGAAATATCACATGGTCATTAGTATTCAGACCCTTTGCTCATAATTGAGTAGACGCACCCTTTTAAGCTAGTGCAGCTATGAGTCTTCTTGGGAATGATGCAACAAGTTTTTCACACCTGAATTTGGGGATCCTTTGCCATTCTTCCTTGCAGATCCTCTCTAGTTCCATCATATTGGATGGTGAACATTTGTGGACAGCCATTTTCACGTCTCTACAGAGATGCTCAATTGGGTTTAGGTCAGGGCTCTGGTTGGGCCAGTCACATAAGGTCTCAGAGTTGTTCTGAAGCCACTCCTTTGTTATTTTAGCTGTGTGCCTAGGGTCATTATCTTGTTGGAAGATGTACTGTGGTCCAGAGCATGCTGGAAGAGGTTTTTCACCCAGGATATCTCTGTACTTGGCTGCATTAATGTTTCCTTCAATTGCAACCAATCGTCCTGTCCCTGCAGCCGAAAAATACTCCCATAGCATGATGCTGCCATCTCCATGTTTCTCTGTTGGAATTGTACTGAGCAGATAATAAGCAGTGCCTACTTTTCTCTACACATACTGCTTAGAATTATCATCAAAAAGTTCTATCTTCGTCTCATCAGACCAGAGAATCTTATTTCTCATAGTTTGGGAGTCCTTCATGTGTTTTTTTGCAAACTCTATGTGGGCTTTGATAGGTCTTGTACTGAGGAGAGTCTTCTGTCGGGCCACTGCCATAAAGGTGGAGGGCAGCTGTGATAGTTGACTTTGAAACTTTCTCCCATACCTCTACTGCATCTCTGGAGCTCAGCCAGAGTGATCTCGGGGTTCTTCTTTACGTCTCTCACCAAGGCTCTTCTCCCACGATTGCTAAGTGTGGATACACGGCCAGGTCTAGGAAAACATCTGGTGATCCCAAACGTCTTCCATTTAAGGATTATGCATGCCACTGTGCTGTTAGGAACCTTGAGTAGTGCAGAAATTATTTTGTAACTTTGGCCAGATTTGTGCCTTGCCACAATTCTGTCTCTGAGCTCCTTGGGCAGTTCCTTTGACCTCATGATTCTCACTGTGAGCTGTGAGGTCATATATAGACAGGTGTTTGCCTTTCCAAATCAAGCCCTATCAGTTTAATTAAACACAGCTGGAAGGAGTAGAACCATCTCAAGGAGGATGACAAGGAAATGGACAGCATTTAATTTAAATATGAGTGTCTGAGCAAAGGGTCTGAATACTTATGACCATGTGATATTTCAATTATTCTTTTTTAGTAAATTTGCACAAACATCTACATTTAAGTTTTTTTCCGTAAGATGGGGTGCAGAGTGTACATTAATGAGAAAAAAATTAACTTTTTTGAGTTTACCAAATGGCTGCAATGAAAGAAATAGTAACAAATTTAAAAGGGTCTGAATACTTTCCATACCCTTTATTTGTTACCTATTGTGGTGGTGTGCTGCCACCTTCTGGCCACCCACTTTATGTAGTTTCCATATTTTTTTCTGTAATCTATTAAAATTCTTGAATTTGATAAATTATCGTTATTTTTTTGAGCTGACAATGTTAATTATACCATTTTTGAGTAGATGCACTGTTTTAACCCCTTAATTACCAATGACAGCTATACTCGTCATGGCTTTGAACTGTCACTTCGTGTAAACACTCTCTTTGGTGAAAGAAATGCAGAAAATATTATCCCAAATTTACCACTAACATAAAGTCCAATATGTCATGAAAAAACAACCTTGGAATCGCTGGGATATGTTGAATCATTCCAGAGTTATAACCTTAAAAAGTGACACTGGTCAGAATTTCAAAATTAAGGCTTGGTCCTTAAGGGTACCGTCATACCTGGAGACGTCACTGGAGGTCTCACCGATGACGCACGGGAGCGCGCACGTTTTTGGCGCCCCACCAGCATCGCCGTCGCGCGTTTACACGCGGCGATACCTCTGGCGATGTTACAGGCGCCATCGCCGCTGGGGTGTCCAAAAACCACAGCGGCGATCCTGTAACATGGGAGCCTATGGCTCCCATCGCCTGTAACATCGCCGTTACATGGGGCGATGTGTACACATTGCCCCAGAGTGCTCGCCTGGTTTCAGAGCAGTGCTGCGAAACCAGGCGACCACTCTAAGGTGTTGACATCGCCTATTTACATTAGGCGACACACCGGCGATGTCTGCGGCGATAGGCCACGCCCCAGCGTCGCCTATAAGATCGCCGCCGATATCTCCAGGTGTGACGGTACCCTAAGGGGTTAATCACCTGTTATTGAATTGTAATATTGTGGCCACCACAAAATTATTTTGATATTTTGATTTTTTTTGTCCATTATGCAGTTTACAGATCAGATTATTTTAGTTTATATTTTGATAGATCGGGCACTTTTGAACACATTGATGCCAAATATGTGTATTTTTACTTTATTATAGTTTTTATTTTCAATGAGGAGTAAGGGGGATGATTTGAAATTTTTAGTATTTTTTCTCTGTACAGGTTTTGTAAAACTTTTTTTTACACTTTTAATTGGTTTTATTAGTCCCCTTTTTGGACTTGAAACCTTCACTGTCCGATCGCTTCTGCTGTTCAAAGCGATGCTTCAGCATCCCTCTGAATAGAAGTAATGATCATCTGTGAATAGGCAGCATTCATAGGAACATTGTCATGACAGCAACAGGACCCCCAGTTGTCATGACAAGTGGAGATGAGCGATGTTCGATTAGAAATATTCGCCGATCTCAAATTCGAGCTGTTTTGGGCGGTGTTCGAGTCATTTGCCGAATGCGAACAATTTGCTTAAAATTCGGCAGTTCGAGGTTATGTTCAATAATGCATTGATCACCAAAAGCTTAACCCTAACCCTACTACTGTTAATGAATATTAATATCCAGTTTCAGTGTATAGTGTACCGGGGGGGTGGGGTTTAGATCAGGGCTGAAGAAATAATGCCAATCTCCATTTTTTTTCTCCTACCTGCATATACAGTGCGGCGGTGCAGGCTGTCAACCAATGACACACACAGCAAAGTGCATTTTTTTGCACACAAGACCCAGCCATTCTCCCCATCGCCACCATTTTCTCAGTGCTGCAGTTGTGTGTCAGTCAGGCACCGCTACTGCTGCTGTGGGCGCTATAAAGTGTTAGATAGATAGTGAGTGAACCTCAAGTTAGATAGACAGATTTAGGGAGAAGGGACTAGTTAGAATCTCAGCCCTTTTGAGCGCTACTTCAGACAAGTAGGGAGTAGGGATTAGTTGTAAATATCAGCCCTTTTGAGGCTATTTCATAGACGTAGGGCCTAGTTATAATATCAGCCCTTTTGAGGGCTAGGTTAGAGCTGTTTGTTCCTATTAGTTTTTGCCAGGCAGGTGTGTGCCAGTGCTGTGCAAGTGTTTTTCACAGCATCTGGCCAAATCTAGCTCAGGCAATCCTTTAGAGCAGGTAGTGTAGCACTGCTGTGAAGAAAGCTACACCACCTGTCTTTAGTAGCCAATGTTTTACTGCAGCTAGTCCAGGCAATTTCTTTGGGCTGGTAGCAGTGTCTGGTAGACAGTGGTGTAGCCCACTTGGGAAACACACTACACCACCTGTCTTGTTCAGACTAATTTTTAACGGCACCTAGCCCAGGTAATAGTTTGGACCTAGTAGCAGTGTCATTTAGACAGTGGTGTGTAGCCCACTTGTGAAACACACTACACCGCCTGTCTAGTTTAGACTAATTTTTAACTGCACCTAGCCCAGGTAATAGTTTGGGCCTAGTAGCACTGTTTGGCCAGTCGGCTCTGCTCGATTTCCATACAATTTTTTTTTTGCCAACAACTGCAGAGTTGCCAATTTGTTCACATACAAAATGAGTGTCAAAAGGCCTGCTGCTGGTGGAAAGGGGAATAGGCATGGTGGAAAGGGAAAAAAAGTTTGTGTCCATGGGGTAGGTGGTAAAGCAACAGTAACATCTGCTGAAGAAAGACCATCTTCCAGCCAAAGTAAGATGTCTACTTTTTTCCGTGGAAAATCTGATATCATCCCTTTCGTACGGACACGAGTCACACGACGATCGCTACGAATTGTAGATGAGGCACAAAACGAGCAGGCGCTTGAATGGATAGCAAGCACTTCATCAAGTGGGCTCTCCTCCACCTCAACTTCAACATCACAAATACACCAGTCCTCAGAGGTGTCACCCCAATCACACTTGCTTCCTCACAGCTACCAAGTCTCCAACCACTCGTCTGAGTATGGGGTAAGACAGATGGTTGAGTATGCAGAGCTGTTCACTCATACTATAGCCTGGGAATCGGAGGTCTGCTCCAAAGCTTCTGTGAGTCCAGACGAGGAAATGATCTGCACTGATACCCAGAAGCTTTGTGAGTCAGATCCAGGCCCAGATGAAGAAGGTTCTGAGCAAGCATTATGTAGACCCTTATTCCCAAACTGTAAGTCCTGTTGGTGGAGACAATGAGGAAGATGCTGATGAGACTGAGATACCTGATCAAAAAGTCAAAATGTCGTTCCAGTCAGGGCAGGAAAAGGTTGGCTCTGAGGACGACGGGTGTGAGAGCACACAGGGTGATGATGAGGTTGGAGATCCCACTTACTGTCAACCCACAGTCAGTCAGTCGATGAGGGGCAGCAGAGGAGGTGGAGGAGTATGCTAGTCATGACGAGGTTAGGTTGCGCCTACCTGGACAGAGACTGAGTACTGGAAGCCCATCAACAACTGCATCCTCAACCACAACTCTGCTTCTGAGCAGAAGTCGTGGTGGCTCTTCTTCAGGTCGCATGGGCTCTAAGCCTTGCGTAGCCTGGGCCTTTTTTGAGATCGCAAAGGATGAGCCAACTCAGGATGACACAGGGGTAGAAAAGTCCTTGCGGATCCATGACTTGTTCATTTTTTTTTTAAATTCTTTATTTTTGTTTTAAAGTTAGAAATGAAGAAAAAAGAAAACAAACTTACAACATCAGTCATCTTGCAGGTACATAAACTGATCATATCAAATATCAAATATACATTTTTTTTTAATATAATCGCATGACGGATACTGATATCACTTTGAACTTGAAAAGTTCGTTTAAACTACTAAGTCAATATTCGAACTAACCCTGGCTAAGAAGTCAACCCATCTGTTATAACATATCAGAGTTGTTTGCCAATCAAAATTATAAATTAGTTTTACCTGCTCCATAAGCATCCGTCTAATCCTAACAATATAGAAAAACAAAAACAAAAAGTAGAAAAAAGGAAAGATAGAAAGCAAAGATAGAAAGGAAAGTCGAAACCAGTGCAGGGAAAGGATGAGGGGGGAGGGATTAAGGGGAGGGCAGAAAGGAAGGGAAAAGGTAGGGTTCCCAGGGAGTTTCAGCTCCCATGGAAGTAGAGAAACTCTCTGTCGTGTCCCTTAACCAGCTAGTCTCTAGGAGTCAGTTCCTCAGGCTCCTCTGTGAGTCTTGTACAATTCGGATTGTTGGAAAGTCATCCAGTCAAACCATGTGTTTCTAAACTGCTCATATGAATCGTGTATAACTGATGTCAGGTCTTCAAGATGCATGAGGTCATTCACCTTCTCTATCCACATAGTCACTGAAGGACACTTCTCCTTTTTCCAGAGCATCGGGATGCAAGATCTCGCAGCCATGACTAAGAACCTCAGCAGTGTATGCTTATATTTATTTGGAGGAATCCCACAGTGGTGTAACATGAAGAGGCCTGGACCTAGGTCATCCGAGAATCCCGTAACTTGCCTTATGATTTTTGTCACCTCCGTCCAATATGGTTGGAGCTTCGCACATTCCCAGAACACATGAAGTAATGTACCATCCGCTCTGCCACACCTCCAACACTTCGGGTCTATAGAAGGATAGAGTCTATGCAAGTAAGCTGGGACTCTATACCATCTCGTCAGTAATTTATAATTTGCTTCCTGCAGTTTAGTGCTTATTGAAGTAGAGTGAGCTAGAGTATAGATAGCAGTTCTCTGTTCTGTCGTCAGCTTGAGACCTAAATCTGTCTCCCATCGCAGCATGAAATGGGGAGTCGGGAGGTCCGGAGGGGATATCAAACACGCGTACGTCTGTGATAGGGCATGTCTGCAGTCAACTGTAGTAGAGCATATGGATTCAAACAGCGTTTTAGGCCGTATATACAACTTCTTAGGAGGAAGTCCATGAAGGTAATGCACAAGTTGTACACATCTCCAGAAACCCAAAGCCGACGGGTATGAAATTGAATTAAGTTGTTCGATAGTTGGCCATGCGTTCTCCCTCACTCCATTTTTCAATCCTATCCAGACCTGCCCTAATCCAGCGCTGAAACACAGGGTCATCCAGACTTGGTTTAAAATCCGGATGACTAAGGATCGGACTCAAGACAGAGGCAGATGGTATCATTAAAGATCTAACTAATGTGTGATCACATATCTTGAGAGTGGGCCCAATTGTCGGGTGATCAAACAATGATTCTTCTTTCCGAAGTGACACCCAGGGTAATGTTTGGAGTCTAAAGGGAGTAGAATCTTGTTCGATTTGTACCCACAGTTTGTTTATACCTTGTCTACACCAATCTATTACTCTCGTAAGGTGGGAGGCTATATGGTAAAATTTGATATTTGGCAGATTTACTCCACCATCTTTTTTCCGTCTATGTAGGATTGATCTCGCTAGACGTGGTTTCGAATTACTCCATATGAATTTTGTCTGCAATCGTGCAATTGTCGTAAAGAAGGATAGTGGAATGGTAATAGGTAATGTCTGTAGGTAATATAATATCCTAGGGAGGACATTCATTTTAAAGAGCTGACATCTACCCGACCATGTGAAAGTAGATAATAGCCATCTCTCACAATCTGTTTTAATTGACCGCAGGAGTGATGGAAAATTTGCACTATACAGATCTTGTACATCTGGAGTAATCCGCACCCCTAAGTAACTAAGATTTTTAGGAGACCAATGGAATGAAAAGGCGTTCCGTAATCTATTTATTTGGTTCGGGGGAAGCGATATATTTAGTGCCTCAGATTTTGATCTATTTATTTTAAAATTAGAGAGAGTATTATACGTCTCTAATTCTTTCAATAAGTTGGGAAGAGAAATCTCTGGGTTTGTTAAAAAGAACAGAAGATCGTCTGCATATGCTGCAATTTTATATACACCCGATTTTACCTGCAAGCCTGAAATATCCCCATTCATCCGGACACGACGCAGTAAAGGTTCCAAAGTCATGATAAAAATCAGTGGAGACAACGGGCATCCTTGTCGCGTGCCATTGTTAATATCAAATGACTCCGAGAGGATCCCATTGACCCTCACTCTTGCCGACGGGACGGAGTATAGAGACAACACCCATCCAAGCATCTTAGCACCCAACCCTATGTGAGACAATGTCTCTTTAATAAAGGTCCAATGAACGCGGTCGAATGCTTTTTCTGCATCTGTAGATAACAACATCAATGGTGTTTTAGATATCTTGGCTGTATAAATTAAGTCTATGGCTTTAGTGGTGTTGTCTCTTGCCTCACGACCCGTGACAAATCCCGTCTGGTCCGGGTGAATCAAGTCCGGAATGAACGGGGAGAGTCTTGTCGCAAGAATTTTAGCAAAGAGCTTAATATCTGCGTTTAACAAGGATATCGGGCGGTAACTGGAGCATAACAGAGGGTCTTTCCCTGATTTATGAATCACAGTTATATTGGCTCTCAGGGCATCTTTGGGTGGTGTAGCTGTCGCCAAAGCATTAAAAAATGTTTTCAGGTGTGGTAACAGAGAGTCCTTCAGCTTTTTATAATAGACAATCGTAAACCCATCTGGTCCAGGGGCTTTCCCGGATTTAGCTGACGACAGCGCCTCCTCAATCTCCCGGTCTGAGATAGGCATCTCCAGGGATTGCGAAACTGAATCTGCCAATTTCGGCATAGCTGAAGATTCAATATATCTTCGTATACGTAAAGTAAGAGTAGTCAATGCTTCCGGCGTTTTATTCGTGTCTAAATTGTATAAAGCGGCATAGTAATGTTTGAACGCCTCAGCGATATCCTGAGGGAACTTTGAACGTTTCGAGGTGCCGGGGTGTGACATCTCAGAGACATAAGTAGTGGCTCTACTAAGTCTAGACGCCCTTGCCAAAGCTCTTCCAGATTTATTACCGTATTCGTAAAAATGCCTACGGCATCTAGTAAGTACTCCTTTTGCCTTATATAATAAGGTGGTACGTAACTTCTCTCTAACGTCTAATAGTTCTTTCTTCAGATCAGGGAGGGAGCAACGTTTATGCCTAGTCTCAAGATCTCTCAGTTTAGTCATAAGATCCTGGATTTCAGCACCTCTAAATTTTTTTTAAACGGGCTCCATGTTGTATTAAAATACCTTGAATTACACACTTGTGAGCCTCCCACACACCCCCGGGTGTCACGTCTGCAGAAGTGTTCATGTCAAAATAGTCCTTCAGAGTTTTAGCAATGTCTGCCAGGACTACTGTGTCTTCTAATAAAGAAGCGTTTAGTCTCCATTGCCACTGTCTTGGAATCGGAGATTGGAGCATAATGGAAACCTTGACCAAGGCATGGTCTGAAAAGGAAATCGGCTCAATAGAAGCATCTATTAGTTGTGTCAGATCAGACTGTCTCAAGAGAAAAAAGTCAAGTCTAGAGTACACGTCGTGTATAGGTGAGTAGAAGGTGTAATCTTTAGATGTAGGGAACAAAAGCCGCCAAGCATCTAGCAATTGATGATCATGGAGCGCTCTGTTCAACCTTCTAATAGCTGTTTTAGACAAGCTAGACCTACCCCGAGATGTGTCAAGATCTGGGTCGAGTGTAACATTGAAATCCCCTCCTAGGACCAGTGTTCCCTCTGCGAAGACCTCAATTTTTTCCAAAAACTGCAGGAGCATTGTAATCTGACCCGAATTAGGGAGGTATAGCGAGGCAAATGTGTATGTTCTGGAGGCGATCTTACCTTTGACCATAAGGAGTCTTCCGTTTTCACCACTATAGGAGTCCAGAAATTCCCATGGTATTGATCTCGATATCACGATACTGGAGCCGGAGGAGTGTGGGTTATTAGATAAGCTGTGGTATGACGAAGGAAACCAGTGACTGGAGAGTTTATACGGCTTGTTCTCACACATATGAGTCTCCTGAAGAAAGGCAATATGTATTTTGTTAGTTTTCAAATAGTTAAACAAAATAGATCTTTTCCCTGCATCATGTAGTCCTTGCACATTTAACGTGCCTATTTGAATAGCTGATAGGGTGCTATGCGACATCTTCACTATCACAGACCTGGGATCCCCGAGGAAAAGGGGTCAAGGATTCAGGAAAGAGGGGGAGGAGGTAGGAGGGGGGAGGGGGGGGGAGTAGAAGAATAAAAGATAAAGACTATAAGTACGAAAGAAAAAGACTATTCTAGTCTAAGCCGGTCAAGCCAGCAACTCAACTCCCTCTTAGGAAAAAGGAAAAGAAGATGAGAGAGAGTCGTAGGGACCGTAACTGACCAAAAAGCAACGATCCGCAGACCCAGGACTCTTATATATTACCAAGGTCATCTCTTCACTCCACAACATCGATTTCGCGTAAAACCAACAAGGAAAAATTAAGATAAAACAGGAAGATAAAGTAACATCAAACAGTCAGTAAATTTGTTGCATATCTAAATATACCATCTTTTTATAACAAGTATTGTCCGGCAGACCTGTCCGGAGTATTTCCGGCAAAAACCCGGACAAAACAAGACAAGAACACCCCACATATCTCATCAAGCTCCACAAGAAGCGACCGGAACTCTCATGGCGGCAAGTCCCCATAGGATCTTCTCCTCTGTCGTCTCGGACTTGAGGGTCCAAACACCTGGGAAGACGGACGAGGGCTACGTCTGGGCTCCTTGTTCTTGCCTCGTAAGTCTCCTGAAGTGAATTGTGGATCACGACGCATCGCTGTAAACTTCTTGAGACCTTCCAATGAAAGCCAGTCAGGGATCTGAATGGGCTGAATGCGTAGAAAGTTAAAAAGATCGTCTAGTTCCTCATGCCGCCACAGGTAGAACACCCTCTTCTCTTTCCTCACAATTAAGTGAAAGGGATGTCCCCATCTATATGTAGCTCCCGCTTCTTTAACCTTGAGGAGCAAGGGACGGAGTTGACGTCTCAAGTATAGTGTAAGGCTGGAAACGTCTGGGAACAGTCGAACAGTGGCATCCTCTAGCGTTACGTTTCCGTATTGCCAGGCCGCCCGAGCTATAGCGTCTTTGTCTGTATAGTTATGCAACCTACACAGTG
>JARQOC010000001.1:395458672-395485344 GCA_033576535.1 Allobates femoralis
TGGGCCTTTTTTGAGATCGCAAAGGATGAGCCAACTCAGGATGACACAGGGGTAGAAAAGTCCTTGCGGATCCATGACTTGTTCATCTTGATGAACGTTAGTCTGTCTACATTGTCACTGGACACAGCCGCGTGCGCTTATCTGTCAGCACACCAGCAGCAGCGCTGAAGACACGTTCACGCTCTGAAGAGAACACTGGCTGCGTTGCACGAAAAGATCTCCAAGGCGTGAGTGGCGAGCTCAGCCATTTTCCAGATTGGAAGCCCAAAATGAGCAAGGGTCCAGTTCCACAGTCATGGCATCGATGTTTACTTGGAGATGCTCCTGTGCCATCCTTTCTAGGCGTTGACTGTGTCAGACTTCTTGTCTCCTCTGGCCTTGCAAAGGATGGTCTAAAAAATTGGTGAAATGATTCCACAAAATTGCTGTTACCACCAGATACGGTGTTACTGTTACGGTTTGAGTGATGACTCGACAGTCCCACGGTTGACAAGTTAGAACTGTGAGATTCACTATGTGCACCACTGGTGTTTTGTGGAAAAGCAGATCTAAGATTCTGTAACCGCTTCTGCTGATACTCCTGCATACGTGAATGCCTTTCTATGGCAAGAATTATTTCGCCAAATTTAGTCTTGTACCGGGGATCTAAGAATGTGGCAAGTAGTCGGCATTACTTTGAATTCTGACAATCTGAGGGACATGTTGCACATAGTGCAGCAAGAAGACAGTCATGTGTCTTGCGCATCCAGGAGGTCCAAATCCTTTTTGTATTGGTGGCAGCGAGGTAAGAATCATGCTTCCTTCCTCTCCCCTCTCCCCCCAACCTCGCACAACAGAAATGTGATCAAGGTCTCCCTCATCTGATGAGTCTTCCATGCCCATCGCCAGTTCGTCCTCTATTTGTTCCTCGGCTCCTGCACCTTCCTCAACAGTTTGGCTGCTACCATGCACCCTCGTTAATCCCTTTCCCCCACCCTCCCATTCCTGCCGCCTTGGTGCTGCCGACCGTCTGGACCTTGGAGATCTTGTTATCCCTTCCGCATACGACGACTTCTGTACTTCCTCCCCTTCTCTTGTCCCACCACTTGACTCTGAATACTGTTTAAAGTGTGCTGCAGTATGCAAATGACGGGAATAGTCATGCTGATAATGGCATCGTCAGCACTTAACATCTTCGTCACTATTTCAAAACTGTGCAGAAGGGTGCATAGGTCCTTGATCTGAGACCACTCCAGCAGCGTGATTTGCCCCACATCTGGATCTCGTTGGCCAAGGTTATATGTCATAACGTATTGCACCAGGGCTCGTCGGTACTGCCACAGTTGCTGCAACATGTGCGAAGTTGAATTCCATCGTGTCGGCACATCGCATTTCAGCCGGTGAACTGGCAGACCTAACGACTTCTGTAGAAATGCAAGTCGTTGAGCTGTGAGATGCGAACGGCGGCAGTGAGCACACAGCGACTGTGCCCTCTGCAGAAGCCCATCTAGGCCGGGATAGTGGGCTAAAAATTGCTGGACAACTAGGTTCAAGATGTGAGCCATACAAGGCACGTGTGTCACATTGCTCCGGCGAAGGGCCGCACCCAGTATTGCAGCTTTGTCGCACACAGCCTTCCCTGGCTGAAGGTTTAGTGGAGACAACCATTGATGAAACACGGTCTCCACAGCTGGCCTCAACTCCTCGGCTGTGTGACTCACATTTCCCAGACATTTAAACGTAAACACCGCCTGATGCCATTGAACCCTGTTGCCAGCATAGTAAGGAAGTGCGCAGGATTCCTTCTGCGCAGTTAAAACACGGATGGCATTACCAGACAGGCTTTGGGTGCAGGTGGAGGACAGAGACAAGGTTGAGGAGGCAGAAGCAGTGGATGAACTTCTACATACAGAGGATTGATGCACAACTCGTGGGGACGGCAAGACTTGGACAGCAGCCCCTTCTCCTGCTGTCACCATAGTTACCCACTACCCAGTCACTGATATGTAACGCCCCAGTCCATGCTTACTCGTCCAAGTGTCTGTGGTGAAATGCACTCTGTCACACACAGAGTTTCTCAAGGAAGCGGTGATGTTGTGTGCGACATGCTGGTGTAGCGCAGGCAAAGCTTTCTTTGAGAAGTAGTGGCGACTGGGCATCTGGTACTGGGGCACTGTGACAGACATAAGGTCTCGAAAATCCTCTGTGTCCACCAGGGGGAAAGGCAGCATTTCTGTAGCCAACAGCTTGCAGATGGTGAAATTCAACTCTTAACTTCGTTATGGCTAGGAGGAAATGGTCTTTTACTTGACCACATCTAGGAGACCAAGGGCTGTGCTGAGACTGGTTGAGTAGGGTGTCCCCGGCAAGCTGCTGGTCTGTGAGGAAGTTGCAGGCAGAGATATTATGTTGCCTTCATCTAAAGGTGGTCCACTCGATGTCTGACAGCGCTCAACACCAGCAGGTTTTCCACTTCCAAAAGAACTGACGACCTGCCTGATCACACTGGCTGTTGCGGATAAAGAGGTGGAAGTTCTGCGTCCAGAAGCATGTGTGACTGCTGTCCCCAGTCACAGAGGATGAAGAGGCCGCAGATGCACTTGATGGGGCAGACGGTGGTTGGCCCGGCCCACTATGCCGCATTGTAGCACAGTGAGCTTCCCACTGCAACTTTTGCTTCTAATCCATGTGACGGTTCATGCATGAAATACTCAAACTATTGATTTTTTGGCCTCTACTTAGATTTTGGTGACAATTCTTACAGATAACATGGAGAGACTAAAGGTTTGTGGATTTTGGAATGTACTGCATAAAAGTCACCTCACCAACCATTTTAAGCTTGCAACTCTGGGGCAATTGATGCCACTTAAGTGGTGTCTGTGCCCAAATTTTTGAAAAAAAATGGAGACTATAGTTGGAGTCCCCTTGCTGTGTTTTACATGAATTTAGAAGGGCAAGGCATGCCTATATCTGTGTCTCCTCCTCCTTTTATTCATCCAGCTCTTTTCTTTTCGCAATTTTTTATGTACTTGTCACTTTCCCATGTGTTTGTTGTCTCTTCTGAGTAGTTTGTCACCTTTTGGACACCTTAGAAAACACATAGAAAACACTTTCTATGTGTTTGTACAGTTGTGGCCAAAAGTATTGACACTCCTGCAATTCTGTCAGATAATACTCAGTTTCTTCCTGAAAATGATTGCAATCACAAATTCTTTGGTATTTTTATCTTCATTTAATTTGTCTTCAATGAAAAAACACAAAGAATTGTCCTAAAGCCAAATTGGATCTAATTCCACACCAAACATAAAAAGGGGGTGGACAAAAGTATTGGCACTGTTAGAAAAATCATGTGATGCTTCTCTCATTTGCGTAATTAACAACGCCTGTAACTTACCTGTGGCACCTAACAGGTGTTGGCAATAACTAAATCACACTTGCAGCCAGTTGACATGGATTAAAGTTGACTCAACCTCTGTCTTGTGTCCTTGTGTGTACCACATTGAGCATGGAGAAAAGAAAGAAGACCAAAGAACTGTCTGAGGACTTGAGAAACCAAATTGTGAGGAAGTTTGAAGCCCATGGCACTGTGGCTAACCTCCCTAGATGTGGACGGAAAAGAAAAATTGACAAGAGATTTCAACGCAAGATTGTGCGGATGGTGGATAAAGAACCTCGACTAACATCCAAACAAGTTCAAGCTGCCCTGCAGTCCAAGGGTGCAACAGCGTCAACCCGTACTATCCGTCGGCATCTGAATGAAAAGGGACTGTATGGTAGGATACCCAGGAAGACCCCACTTCTTACCCCGAGACATAAAAAAGCCAGGCTGGAGTTTGACAAAACTTACCTGAGAAAGCCTAAAACGTTTTGCAAGAATGTTCTCTGGTCAGATAAGACAAAAGTAGATCTTTTTGGGCAAAGGCATCAACATAGAGTTTACAGGAGAAAAAAAGAGGCATTCAAAGAAAAGAACACGGTCCCTACAGTCAAACATGGTGGAGGTTCCCTGATGTTTTGGGGTTGCTTTGCTGCCTCTGGCACTGGACTGCTTGACCGTGTGCATGGCATTATTAAGTCTGAAGACTACCAACAAATTTTGTAGCATAATGTAGGGCCCAATGCGAGAAAGCTGGGTCTCCCTCAGAGCCGCCATCTTTTTTTCTTTGGATATATTGGTTTGAGAGAAAGCACTGGAGACTTCTAAGGTGGCCAGCAATGAGTCCAGGCCTGAATCCCATAGAACATCTGTGGAGAGATCTAAAAATGACAGTTTGGAGAAGGCACCTTTCAAATATCAGGGACCTGGAGCAGTTTGCCAAGGAAGAATGGTCTAAAATTCCAGCACAGTATTGTAAGAAACTCATTGATGGCTGCCGGAAGCGGTTGATCGCAGTTATTTTGGCTAAAGGTTGTGCAACCAAGTATTAGGCTGAGGGTGCCAATACTTTTGTCTAGCCCATTTTTGGAGTTTTGTGTGAAATGATCAATGTTTTGCTTTTTGCTTCATTCTCTTTTGTGTTTTTTCATTGAAGACAAATTAAATGAAGATAATAATACCAAAGAATTTGTGATTGCAATCATTTTCAGGAAGAAACTGAGTATTATCTGACAGAATTGTAGGGGTGTCAATACTTTTGTCCACAACTGTACGTGTTTGTGTTTGCCTGCCATTGTTTTCAATGGTATTCGACGGTGTTCGACGAACATTCCCCCAATTCGAAAAAATCAAATTGAATTCAAACATTAGGGTAGTGGCTCATCTCTAATGACAATCCATCAGTGCCCTATGATCGCCATGTTGGTGGGGATTGGTACAATCCCCGACGACAGGTATTAGATTGCACTTTCAAAGTTTGACATCATGATCTAACTAGTTAACCCTATCCAAGACGTATAGGTATGTCATTGGTCGTGTCCCTCCTTTTGATGCCCGCTCACATGCTGAGCTCGCATTGTTCCCGCACATGTTGGCTGAACAGGCATGGGTGGATTGGAGATTCAACTGCGAAAAACACTGTGAAATTCTGAGAGAGCAATTAAACAGGAGATGGGGAGAATTACTCACCTTGCTGCTGCCATTGGAGACCCCTTGACGTTCTTACGGGGCGGTGATAGGTTGTCATGACAGCAAGGGGTTCAGATTATGATCCCTGTCGCTGTGATGATGTAGTTTTTATGAATTAGAGACCAGCAGCATTTCTGTTGTTCAGAGGATTGCAGAAATATTACTCTGAACAGCAGAGGCAATTGAACACTGTGGTCTAAGTGCCCTAAAGCCCCCGTCACACGGGGCGACATCACCGCCCATTACAGAGGCGACGTGGGGGCGTGACCTATCGGCGACATCGCCCCTTTGTCGCCTCATGTAAAGGGGCGATGTCGGCGGTGCCGGGCGGTCGCCTGGTTTCAGAGCAGTGCTCTGAAACCAGGCAACCATCATGGGGCGATGTGCACACATCGCCCCATGTAACCGGGCGCCGACGACGTGTCAGGCGATGGGAGCCATAAGCTCCCATTGTCCTGCATCGCTGCTGGGGTTTCCAGACACCCCGGTGGCGATGCCGCCTGACAGCTCGCCGGCGCGAGGCTGGGGGTGTCGCCCCGTGTAAACAGGGGACGGCGACGCTGGCGGGGCGCCAAAAACGTGCGCACTGCCGACATCCCCAGCCCCGTCGCCTGGTGTGACGGGGCCTTTAGGGTTCTAAAAAAATTAGTAAGTAGTGCAAAAGGTTTTTTGTAGAAATATATAAAAAAAGTTAAAATCACCCTCCTTTTACCCTATTGAAAATAAAATAAAAATACAAATTGTGTATTGCTGCATTCAGTAATGCCTGATCTATCAAAATATTAATTAAACTGATCTGTAAACTGTGTAATGGAAAAAAATAAGAATGACAAAATTGTGGTGTTTTTTTGTTTTTTTTTGGTCACTGCAACATTGCAATAAACTGTAATACCAATGAAAACATTGCATCTACCCAAAAATGGTATAATTAAAAACCTCACCTCAAGACACAAAAAATAAGCCGTCACACATTCCCAGATCCTAAAAAATGAGAACGCTAAAGGTTTTTCTTATAAACTTATGATTTTTATTTTTTGCCACTTGGATTAACGTAAAAGTATACATGTTTGTATCAAGCAGGGGAAGCATTCTCTGATGGTTTTAACCTATAGTGAACATAGTAAATAATTTCTTTCAAAAAATCTTGAAATTGCACTTTTTTTATTTGCAATTTCACCGCACTTGGATTTTTTTTTCCATGTTTTCCAGTACACTATATGGAAAATTGAATGATGTCATTCATAAGTACAATTCATACTGCAAATAAACAAACCCACATATGGCTGTATTGATGGCAAATTTAAAAAATGGCTCTTGGAAGAAGGGAAGGAAAAAAACAAAATCGCCCAGGGGTGCAGGGGATCAGATTAGCAAGTGAGCTAGGATCAAAGTCAGGATCACAACATAGGACGTATAGGTACGTCCTAGGTCGGTAAGTGGTTAATAATTTCTTATTGCCATGTAGTTATGCTATCTTCTACTATATACATCCAATAGCCGCGGCAACCAATGAGCGCCGTGTATGCAAAAAGCCGTGCACATTCAAAATTAGGCGATTATATAGTAGCTGTAACCTGGCGACAGCGAGGCATAGCGTCGCTGTCGCCAGGCTACATGTATGGCCCCGGCAACCCCCACCTCGCCTCCCCCTTGCCTCTCCTTGCTTCTCCTTGCCTCTCCTCGCCTCCCCCTTGCCTCTCCTTGCCTCTCCTCGCCTCCCCCTCTCGCTTCCCCCCTCGCCTCCCACTGTTCTCACCCATCTTCACCTTCTGTACACACAGCGATCAGGTGACAGGGCGGGCTGATGTGACATCACGGAGTTATGCTAAGAAGTTAAAACTTAACATTTATTCAATTTAATTTAAAAAGACTAGATCGTCTAAACATAACTATACAAACTACACAAGTGATACCCCACCGTGCCCAAGTGTTATACCATAAATAAAACTTCCTTTCTTCCTCGTAAGTTTTAGATAACTTCTGCGGGCATCACCACAACCTATCTCATCATGATGTGCGGCCACCTTCAACCCTCATATACAGTTGTGGTCAAAAGTATTGACACCCCTGCAATTCTGTCAGATAATACTCAGTTTCTTCCTGAAAATGATTGCAATCACAAATTCTTTAGTATTATTATCTTCATTTAATTTGTCTTCAATGAAAAAACGCAAAAGAGAATGAAGCAAAAAGCAAAACATTGATCATTTCACACAAAACTCCAAAAATGGGCCAGGCAAAAGTATTGGCACCCTCAGCCTAATACTTGGTTGCACAACCTTTAGCCAAAATAACTGCGATCAACCGCTTCCGGTAACCATCAATGAGTTTCTTACAATGCTCTGCTGTAATTTTAGACCATTCTTCTTTGGCAAACTGCTCCAGGTCCCTAATATTTGAAGGGTGCCTTCTCCAAACTGCCATTTTTAGATCTCTCCACAGGTGTTCTATGGGATTCAGGTCTGGACTCATTGCTGGCCACCTTAGAAGTCTCCAGTGCTTTCTCTCAAACCATTTTCTAGTGCTTTTTGAAGTGTGTTTTGGGTCATTGTCCTGCTGGAAAACCCATGACCTCTGAAGGAGACCCAGCTGTCTCACACTGGGCCCTACATTATGCTGCAAAATTTGTTGGTAGTCTTCAGACTTCATAATGCCATGCACACGGTCAAGCAGTCTTGTGCCAGAGGCAGCAAAGCAACCCCAAAACATCAGGGAACCTCCGCCATGTTTGACTGTAAGGACTGTGTTCTTTTCTTTGAATGCCTCTTTTTTTCTCCTGTAAACTCTATGTTGATGCCTTTGCCCAAAAAGCTCCACTTTTGTCTCATCTGACCAGAGAACATTCTTCCAAAACGTTTTAGGCTTTCTCAGGTAAATTTCGGCAAACTCCAGCCTGTCTTTTTTTTATGTCTCTGGGTAAGAAGTGGGGTCTTCCTGGGTATCCTACCATACAATCCCTTTTCATTCAGACGCTGACGGATAGTACGGGTTGACACTGTTGTGCCCTCGGACTGCAGGGCAGCTTGTACTTGTTTGGATGTTAGTCGAGGTTCTTTATCCACCATCCGCACAATCTTGCGTTGAAATCTCTCGTCAATTTTTCTTTTCCGCCCACATCTAGGGAGGTTAGCCACAGTGCCATGGGCTTTACACTTCTTGATGACACTGCACATGGTAGACACAGGAACATTCAGGTCTTTGGAGATGGACTTGTAGCCTTGAGATTGCTCATGCTTCCTCACAATTTGGTTTCTCAAGTCCCCAGACAGTTCTTTGGTCTTCTTTCTTTTCTCAATGCTCAATGTGGTACACACAAGGACACAGGACAGAGGTTGAGTCAACTTTAATCCATGTCAACCAGCTGCAAGTGTGATTTAGTTATTGCCAACACCTGTTAGGTGCTACAGGTAAGTTACAGGTGCTGTTAATTACACAAATTAGAGAAGCATCACATGATTTTTCTAACAGTGCCAATACTTTTGTCCACCCCCTTTTTTATGTTTGGTGTGGAATTATATCCAATTTGGCTTTAGGACAATTATTTTTGTGTTTTTTCACTCAAGACAAATTAAATGAAAATAGTAATACCAAAGAATTTGTGATTGCAATCATTTTCAGGAAGAAACTGAGTATTATCTGACAGAATTGCAGGGGTGTCAATACTTTTGGCCATAACTGTATATGTAGTTCACTCACGTTGACTGAACAAGTTCTGTCAGTCACAGTATGTTACCTACATACATATTCTAGATTACCTGATGCGTTATAATCGGGCCACCATCTAGTCTTACATAATTGCGCTGTCCAATTTGTCATGAACTTCCGATGTCCTCCTATCACGTGCATCCAACTTCCAGTGTGCAGCCATAGTTCCACAGCCAAGTGATGGGTGTGGAAATATGGTTAGCGTTTGCGATGCCACAGTACACGCCGACCGCAGTTCGATGCATGCTCCCCACCACCTGCTCCCAGCAGTTCACCCTCTGTCAACCACCCAGTCACCCAGCACGCCGCTCCCTGTCACCCCTGCCCAGTTTTACTGCCGCTGGCTCCCAGCAGCCTGCAAGAACCTGTGACGCAGCGAGTCTTGTGACACACACTCCGCACGCACATACGCGCACGCTCCAGAAGCGCACGCTCCACACGCACGGACGCGCACGCTCCACACGCACCGACGCGCACGCTCCACACGCACCGACGCGCACGCTCCACACGCACCGACGCGCACGCTCCACACTCACAGACGCGCACGCTCCACACGCACAGACGCGCACGCTCCAGACGCCCACGCTCCACACGCATGCTCCACACGCACGCTCCAGATGCACACTCCCCATAGGCTCACACTCCACATACACGCACATATACACATGCAGCGGGTCCACATGTGTACACACACATATACACAAATGCGGTTGTTCACGTGATGTGGCAGACACACAGATGCACACACGCGGTGGTTCACGTGATGTGGCAGGGACGCACACATACACACACACACACACTTACACGGCCTCCATGTTTGGACATTAGGGCATACAAAGATGGCGACGGCGTGACGCATCACACCACCGTACTACAAGATTACTGTAATTCCAGGATTACGTCGGAGGGGAAAATGGTGAGAGCTAATAATGTGGATAGCGAGGTGTCTCTATCTATTTTGCATGTAATAAAGTATTTATCTCTGTGTTGTGTTTTTTTTTAACTCTTTACTAAAAGTATTGCTAATGGCTGGCTGTCATACTGATGTCTGACATTATCAATAGGGTTTGATGTCAGCTGCCAAAAAAAAAGCATCAACCCCTTTATTACCCAGTCTGCCACCACTACAAGGACAGCTGAAAGAGCAGGGTAACCGCCAGTTTTGGAGACTCTCATGAAGTTGCCAATCTTGGGGTGGCTGCTGGCTGCAGTTTTCAGTGTGCGGGGGGCCTAGAATGCTTGGGCTTTACCATGCTGAGAATTCCACACTCTAGCTGCCTAGGTTACCTTGGCTGGCAATAGAAAATACTGCGAAGCGCACGCCAGTTTTTTTTGTATTAAAAAAAAAAAAATGGGGCTCCTCTCTATTTTTCATTGTTAACTAAGGTAACAACAGGCAGCGGGCATTGGCAGCCAGTAGCTGCTTACTTTACCTGCTCTGGTAATCGAGCATACAGTGAAGCTCTACACATTTTTTACGAGGAGTTTAAACTCTTTATTAATAAAAAACACAGAAACGGATTTTTAAATAAAAATACATTTATTTACCTACATTGCACACAGGGAGGAGAGCACACAGGGGAAGAGAGCTCAATAGAGAGAACACATGAGGGGAAAAGACAGCACAGGGGGAGAGAGACAGCACACAAGGGGGAGAGCACACATAGGGAGACAACTCAAAAGAGATCACACGAGGGGACAAGGCAGGGGGAAGGTAGGTTAAAGGAGAGAACACGAGGGGCGAGAGAGTGGGTGGGGTAGAGAGAGAGTACACAGGGCTGAGAGATGGCCACCAGCGTCTGCCCCCATTTTGAAGTCACCGCCCTCCCGATGCAATAGCATCGGGCCTCCATCTAGTTGATGATAAAATACACATGTGCACTGTAGTGATCAGGCAGCCCTGTTCCTGCTCGATCACATGCATGCGGCTATCACAAGTATAGCAATAGTCAGGCTGTTTACCTCCTTTGGTACTGTAGTTAAAAAGGTTGCCTTCCCCTTATGTGGAAATTGCCGAAGCATGCTGTAATAATTAAAAACCTATTGCTACAGCAATAACATGTCTGTGTCTGCAAGATGATTCTCCACAAGAAGGGAATTGCAACTATACATACACATCTATATAGAAATATGTCAGTGTATGTGTACAAGGAACTACCTGCCTCATAGATTTTTAGGCCCACTATTAAAAAAAAATAAAAATCTTGGATAATACCTTTTATTATATACTATATTTCTCCTTTGCATCATTGGGGGACACAGGACTATGGGTGTATGCTTTCCTGCCACTAGGAGGTGACACGAAGTAGAGATACATTTTGAGTCCTCCTTCCTGCAGTATACATCCCGCTGTAGGCGTAGATAAGTTTTAGCTTAGTGTCGCAGGGAGGCACATGTGATCTGTCTCTCAGGTCACACCTCCCTTTTTTTATTTTATTCTTACATTTTACCTTCACTCATTGTGACATTAGGCGACGGGTCCCCCTGAGGGCACCGCTCTCCTAAACCATGGGGATTCTAGCAGCAAAGACCCCTGACTTTACCGCAGGTTACATTTGCCTGCTGCAATCTCCCTACTGCATTCCCCTAAACAACAGTGGGAATGCAAGCAGTGCCGCCTAACCCTCTCACCTTCTCCATTCAAGGAGCAGGTGATTCAGGATGATGCCCTCTTGCCTCCTCCACCAAGAAGCAGGCGATTGAAAATTATGCTAGTCCCAACGCACAGATGCAGATGGGACAATCGGCCTTGGGCTAACACAAAAGCAAAAAGCATACCGCGGCGGCTGCATGCCAGGACGCGCACCGCTGGTAAATTCAGGGCGCACACCCACAGCATGGAGCTTACTCCCAGTACTGCCACCTAAAACCAGCGCATTCCCCGCCCACCACAGGTGCCCTGGACATGCTCCTACTCCAGGTCCCCACGGCCTGGGCTCTCGCTCCAGTTCCCTAGGCCGTGATTGACAGCCGAAGCGGCCAATCACGGCGGGCCACGGCCAATGCATCATTGTGCCCGCCTCTGATGACGTGGACGGGTCACCGCCCACCCGCGTTTGGCCGCTACAGCGGCCAATCGCAGTAGGCCCTTGCCCGACACGTCATCGGGGGTGAGCCACACCGCGTAACGCGTGCCCATTCACGGCCGCATCACAGCTCCCAAGCCACGCCTGCGGCAACGCCTCCCTGCCAATCATAACACGGCCCACACCGCAGTGCCATGCCCTAAGAATGGCGCAAGATTTTAAAACAAAGGATATAAACATGGGCCATCACAGAAACACAGGTAAAAGCTACCTATTTCCCCCCCCCCCTCACCACCAAGGAGGGGCCGCATGAAGCACACACACTACTTCTGGCCACATCCACTCCACAGTGCTTTTCTCCTGTGCCCCTGAAGCAATAAGCATCCCTGATCAGCAACTCACCAGACGGCACGACGAAGGGAGCACAGGATCTGGGTGAGCTCCAATAGGAGACTCCCCTCCCTGCAGACTCTCACCCCCTCCCCTCGGCTCAGTAGCAGCTGGTCTTTTTCTCCATAGCAAACTGCTTAGTACACTACAGTACTATTTGTAACTCTAATCTGGTACACTATGGCAGATACCAAAGGGCCCAAAACAAATAACAAAAACAACACTGTGAACAGAGCATCATGCACCAACTTCCAGTGTGCGCTCCCACAGGGACACACTTATTCACTTTGTCTAAATTGCGAGCCTGAATGCCCCATTGAGGCTGCCACTGACGCAGCACCTAGTACGTCTGACGTCCCTGCATGGTCCCTGGTACTGACGCAACTGACTCATTGGGTGGACTCATTAACCCAAATAATGCAGTCCCATACAGCCAGTGACAACAAATGTCACAGCTCTCACTCCAGCAGAGAACAACCCCACCCTACTGCCCCCTAAAAACCAGAAGATGGACCCATACAAGTCCGTCCCAAGGGCGCTCTCTCACCGCGTCAGCCATAAGAGACACGTCTGGCTCTCCTTCACCCCACAACCATCCTAGGTCACTCTCTGAGGGATGATCCTAGAACACCGCACAAGGGCTAGTCATACTTCCTAGAGACAAGGCCATGGCAATCAGCAAAGGAGTTCGCACTCTTTGCAGTCGTTCACCCCAATCCATCTGTTTCAGCATGGGAGTCCTAGGAAAGATGGTAGCAGCAATCGAAGCTGTTCCCTATGCTCAACTTCACTTCCGACCCTTACAGCTAGCCCTCCTCTCAGCTTGGGACAAAAGCCTTTTTAGCCTTGACCGCAAACACCGCCTATCCTCACAGGTCGCCCCATCCGCATTCAATCAGACAACGCAACAGCAGTAGTGTACATCAATCATCAGGGCGACACACACAGCAAATGCGCAAAGTGGAACATATCCTACACTGGACCGAAACAACCCAATCAGTCATATTAGCAGTCCACATTCCGGGAGTGGACAAACTAGGCAGCAGACTACCTAAGCTGCCAGGGACTGGCCTCAGTTGAATGGTCCCTACATCCGGAAGTCTTTCAACAAATATGTTGGTGCTGGGGAACTCCCGACACAGACCTCATGGCATCAAGAATGAACTCAAAAGTCCCGGTCTTTATAGCCAGGTCCCGGGACCCTCTTGCACTAGGAGCGGAATCGATGGTCCTCCCCTGGTGCCAATTCCAACTCCCATACATCTTTCCCCCACTGCCACTGATCCTGCGAGGGATCAGAAGAATCAAGTCAGAAAAAGTTCAGGTAATACTCATCGCCCCAGACTGGCCACGACGAGCATGGTACGCAGAACTCGTACAGCTCCTTGCCGCTGCACCGTGGCCACTCCCAAACCATCCGGACCTTGTATCCCAGGGCCCCTTTTACCACCAGAACTCAAAGGCCCTGTTTTTAACGGCGTGGCTATTAAATCCTGGATCCTGACCCAGGCAGGCTTTGCACCTCAGGTCAAAGCCACCATGGTTAATGCCCGCAAACCAACGTCCTCACGCATCTATCACCGCACCTGTAAAACCTTTTTCTGTTGGTGCAAAGACTGCAACCCACTTCTTTTTTCCATCCCTACCATCCTGGAGTTCCTTCAAACTGGACTTGACTCTGGCCTCGCACTCAGCTCCATAAAAGGCCAAATCTCAGCCCTAAGCGTTCTATTCCAATGCAGGATCGCGACCAAATCACAGGTCAAGACATTCATCCAAGGGGTCTTGCACACGCTGCCTCCCTACAAGGCACTCGTGACCGTCTGGGACCTAAACTTAGTGCTGAGCGCCCTACAAGGGCCCCCGTTTGAACCATTGCAAGAAGTACCTCTAACCCACCTCTCATGGAAGGTCACCTAAGAATAGTTGCAATCACATCAATCAGGCACATGTCAGAACTAGCCGTCCCATGCCGCCGCTCCCCCTCTTATCCTTCCACAGAGACAAAGTAGTTCTCTGTCCGTCACCGTCCTTCTTGCCCAAGGTTGTGTCCCACTTCTATCTCAATGAGGACATCGTCCTACCATCCTTCTGTCCAGCTCCTGTACACCACTTCGAAAAGCAGCCCCATACCTTAGACCTAGTAAGAGCCCTCAGACGTTACATCTCCCGAACGGCCTCATTCCGTAAAACAGAGACGCTGTTTGTCACCCCCGAAAGACCTAAGAAAGGGATGGAAGCAGTTCCAAGTCCACTTTAGCAAGGTGGATCCGCACAGCAATTCAAGAGTCCTACCGTGTCAAAAGCACACCAGTCCGGGGCGTGGCCTGACTGGCAATGGCAGAGGCTGCATAACTTTGAGCTTCCCGGGCACAGAAACGGCCATTACCAGCTTCCAGAGCCTGCAACAGCGATCTCCTCTGCACCACAAAAGACCGGACCCCTCACTGCACCGATGGGTAAGACCAAGCCGGTGGCAGGACTAGCACCAAGGCGAGTATCCGACTTCTTCTCAGCCCCTCAGCCTTTCGCGCTCCAGGAGCCCAACATGGCGCCCCCCTCCCCCAGAGCAGCGCGAGCGGCCAAACGCGGTCCACAATCTCAGGAGGCGGCTGGCAGGAATCAGGCTGCCGAGATCCCCCTGACACACACCAGCATGAGGGAGCTGCTGGAAGAGTTCAGAGCTTCTCTTCACGCCGACATGATGAAAATGGTGGCAGAGGTGCGGGGTGAAATAGCAGAGCTGGGCTCACGCACAGACTCATTAGAAAGAAAGCTCACAGAGCTCATATCCTCTCATAATGCCCTGCTGGACACGAACGAACAACTAGAGGAGCAGATTGCAAAGGTCCAAAGCAAAAATCTGGACCTTGAGGACAGATCACGCCGCAACAATGTAAGGCTGAGGGGGGTGGAAGAAAATGTGCAAAGTAAGGAACTGAGGAGCTTTTTGCAGGGGTTCCTATCTGCAGCTCTACCAGACACAGACCCCAGAGAATTTAAAATTGACAGAATACATAGAATACCAAAGCCATCAAACCTGGATCCTTCCCTGCCCAGGGATATTCTTGCAAGGGTGCATTATTTTGAAGTGAAAGAAGACTTTCTTAGGTCCCTCAGATCTCGTCCTGAACTACCAGATAAATTTGCACATATTGAAGTTTATCAGGACATTTCACCTGGAACCTTACTTCAACGCAAAGCATTTCAGCACTGCACCAAAGTCCTGAGGGATAATGATATCCCTTACAGATGGGGATTTCCCACAAAGCTTATTATCAAAAAAGAGGACAAGTCCTATGTCTGTTTGCTTCCTGTTCATGCAGAAAGACTACTGAAACAATGGGGACTGATGAACTCCCCCCCTGTGGAGGGCTCTGATAAACCTGGCCCACAGATCGGCTGGGATGGAAAGAAGAAAAGAGGAAAACAACCCAGAATTGATCCTGAATGGTTCACAGTGTGACACCACTGCAGGC
This sequence comes from Allobates femoralis, assembly GCA_033576535.1. NCBI lineage: Eukaryota > Metazoa > Chordata > Amphibia > Anura > Aromobatidae > Allobates > Allobates femoralis. The sequence continues at coordinate 395,474,317 of JARQOC010000001.1, forward strand.
CCATGCAGCTTGATAGCCCGGAGAAGATCAGGAACTCTAGTACTTTTATGTTCCTGTACCTATCCTTGTCCCTTTTATTTCTCTCTTTCTGAACAATCCTGTTTAGATCTCTAAATTCCTTTTCCAGATCTCACTTACCTCTTCTTACATTTATTCTAAATCTTAACTCATCTCTCTCTCTCTTTTTTCCCCCTACCAAGTGTGCCTTCTCTTGGCATATACAGCCCTTCCACTACATCTTATTACTCCCCCTCCTTCTCTTTTCTCTCTTGTCTCTCTTACTCTCTGAACACCCACACTCTAAGAACTTTCTTTCCCCCCCCTGCTCTCTCACTTTATTTTCACTCTAAATCTCCACTGTACTGACTGGCTCATCTCCATATCCCTGTAAATACTGGGATAATATTGCCCCGTGAGTGCGTTTCAGTTGGCACTCTTTGTTTTTATTTCTCTGTGGTTCTAGCCACAGGTTTATGAACAAGATGTTCACAAGGTTTACTTATCTGATGATTGTGGTTATTGTTGCCCCAGTTAATGGAATTTGTTCTTTTATTCCTCTTGTGTTTCCCTCCCCTCACCCCCACCCTCCCCTCCCACTACAGGTCGGCTGGTCTCCCTACAGTAATGATTGTAATCCACAAGTGAATGTGTATGATCCACCATGAGTATCACATGCAGTTCAGTAAATGTTAACGGACTTAACAGTCCAGAGAAACGCTCCTTAACATGGAGACAAATCCTAAAGCTCAGGTATGATATTTTGTTTCTGCAGGAGACTCATCTGTTGGCAGCAGATACACACAGAATGAAATCACCTCACTACCCGCATAGTTTCTTTGCAACAGCAGACATCAAAAAAGCGGGGGTGGCTATACTAATCCATAAAAGATTAACGTTTGAATACATATCTTCTACGATAGACCCAGCGGGACGCTATATTCTCCTTAACTGCAAATTAAATAATGTCACCTACTCACTTATGTCCATGTATTCCCCTAATACAGGTCAGGTTAAATTTCTGTCTCAAACTCTGGAAACCCTACTCCCCCAATCATTGGGAAGGAAAATTATAGCCGGAGATTTAAATGCTCCAGCAGACAAAAAAATGGACTGCTCTGGACTTGGAGCATATAGGGCAGAGTTGGGACAGACTTTTACGCAATTTGGGCTTAATGATGTTTGGCGATGCTTCCATCCAGAACAGAGAGATTATTCTTACATGTCACCTAGATATGGCTCATGGTCAAGAATTGATTACATCCTGACTGACAGTACCTTGCTCCCGCTCTGCCTCTCAGCTGATGTGGGCTCCATCTCATGGACAGACCACGCTCCTATCTCCATAAAATTTGAGGATGCATTGGCTATCTCTCCCACTACACTATGGAAAATTAATGAATATATTCTCTCTTCACCTGTACACCTAGAAGAGATATCAGGTTTCATTACAGAATACTTCTCCTTAAATGACACAGGAGACGTTTCCCAGAGACACTTTGGCTAGCGCACAAAGCTGTCCTCAGAGGTAAACTTATAAAGATATCAGCATGGGCGAAAAAACAGCACACCATTAAGGTTACCACCCTCACCACCCAAATTCATAATTTGGAACACAAACAAAAATCCCATCCCTCCCCAATTTTAACGGCTGAGCTATTAGAGGTTCGTAGACAGCTCCGCACCACACTCTTGATTAAAGTACAAAAAGACATGATCAGATCTAAGGCCCGGTTCTACTCAATGGGAGACAGAGCGGGAAAGTTATTGGCTAGACGTGTCCGCAAACGTATGGCCACCACAAAAATTTCTCATTTGTTGGACTCAAATGGTTCCAAAATAAGACACCCCATAAAAATTGTAGATCAGTTTAGAGCATACTACGAAACTTTATACAATTTAAAAAATGACCCATGTACTCCACAACCATCAAAAACAATAATCAGTAAATTTTTAGATAAGGCCACACTGCCATCTTTGAACCCCCAACAAGTGGCACAACTAAATATTCCCATAACTGAAATGGAAGTTCAAAAAGCCATTCAGACATCCAAGCGCCATTCTGCTCCAGGCCCCGATGGATATACGTATAAGTATTACACCTCTTTTCCCCTACTATTGACTCCTCACTTAACTAAACTATTTCGGTTCTGGCAGTCCACGGGTAAGGTCAGGGAGGAGGGTTTACAAGCCGTTATTACTACTCTTCCCAAACCAGGCAAACCCCCCACATCCCCGGGTAACTTCCGACCGATAGCACTATTAAACTGTGATATTAAATTGTACGCCAAGATCCTTGCCAGTCGTCTCATGGGAGTACTACCGGACCTCGTGGGTAAGGATCAGGTGGGTTTCATTCCAGGGCGTCAGGCTAGGGATGCCACAAGAAGGCTAATAAATCTGCTAGATATCATGGAGAGAGGGGGCGCCCCCGGTGCACTACTCTCACTCGACGCAGAGAAAGCGTTTGACAGAGTGCACTGGGGGTTCCTCAGTGAAGTCCTAGATAGGTTCCACATTGTTGGACAATTTAAGGACTCTATAATGTCCCTATACTCTTCCCCCTCAGCTTTAGTCCGTGCCTCTGGCTTCATATCTCAAAAATTTGAGATTACGAATGGCACACGACAGGGCTGCCCCCTCTCCCCACTGATCTTCGCCCTGATTATGGAGCCCTTGGCATCTATAGTGCGTAACACGGCGGAGGTATCGGGGGTGTGGGTGGGACCTATAGAACACAAAATTAATCTATATGCAGATGATGTGATATTCACATGCACTCATCTAAAACAAACTGTCCCGGTTTTAATGTCCATTTTGGAAGAATTCGCAGCAGCATCTTATTACAAGCTCAACCTTTCCAAATCCTCCTTTTTCCCGGTAAATATCCCAGCTAACGAACAATTGACTTTACGTCGGACGCTGCCCTTCATTTGGATTTCCCGATCCTTTACATATCTGGGTATCCAAATCTCTCTCACCAAAACTATAGTTAAAATAAATTCTGATTATCTAATTAAAGAACTACGGTCCTTGATACAATCTTACTCCCCGTCGCTGCTATCGTGGATTGCCAGAATTCAAATCACCAAAATGATACTATTTCCAAAAATATTATATTATCTCCGTTGCATCCCTATACACTTTCCCAGAAAAATCCTTAACCTTCTCCAATCCATTTTGGGCAAATTCATTTGGATGAATAAACCTCATAGAATTGGTTCCTCAACGTTAACTTTACCTACCACCTTGGGAGGGATGGGAGCCCCCAACATTCACTTTTACTACAGAGCAATTAATCTGGAGATCTCACAAATATGGTGGATCCCCAAGGCTGAAGCAAACTCCCTACCTCTGTGGCTACAAATAGAATCCTGGTATGCCCCACAAAATTCAACTCGTCTCTTGTTGGAGTCGCACCTCCTCCGCCATAAGCCCGGAAACCTCCCTCTGAAGTCCATGCAAGCAGTGCTTGAAGTTTGGTCTGGGGTCAGCCATTTACTCCTGAAAGGCTTATATAGATACATAACTCTGAGGGCTGTAGAGTGCTGTGTAGACTCTCCAGCTTTCTCCCTGGCAAAATGGCGGAGGGCGGGCGCTAAACAACTGTCAGATGTGCTGCTCAATACCAAAATACAAACATTTATAGCTCTGAAGGAGAAATATGGTCTTTCTAACGCTGATTACTTTTCTTACCTTCAACTAAAAGACTTTCTCAGATCCATAGTCATCCCGATGGAAGACGCACTGGCCAGTCCCCCGCAGGTCATAGCGATTTTTAAACAAACATCAGCTGCCAACAGGGGTATCTCCATTTTTTACAGGGCCTTGTCAGAGGTACAAGCTGAGTCTAAGCTCCCGTTTATGACGAAATGGGAAGCTCTCCTATCATTCACCTCACCTGTAGAGGACTGGATGAAGGCGTCAACCCATGCTCTTTCTTATACCTCATGCTTGAACCATCATGAACAGGCAAAAAAACTTCAATTCGGATGGTACCTGACTCCAGAAAAAATTGCCAGTTTCACAAAAGGTTCTCGAACAGGGAAAAACTTATGCTGGAAAAACTGTGGAGAAGTCGGAACTACCACACATGTCTGGTGGCATTGTCTGGGCATTCGCTCTTTTTGGTCACAAGTCAACCATTTGATATGTACTACTACCGGACTCAATCTCACGTTGACTCCTCAGATGGCCTTACTAGGTTTAGAAATTCAGGACTTACCTCGAGGACTGAGACCAATTATTTCAAATATACTTATAGCAGCTCGATACTGCATAACTAAATACTGGAAAAATCCTACTTTCCCGTCTATACAGGAAGTCATCTCCCAACTTAATCTACACTTCAATTACGAACTGATCCTATCATCAGAAACAGCTAAACGCACGAAAATCATTAATTGGTGGGACACATGGGTGAGCTCGCAGCATAATAACGTTGTAATAACAAACTAAACATACTTGTAAAGCGACTAATGATGAAGCTAGTTTAAGTAATGTTATTAATTGCACTACATCCACCTATCTTGGGTTCCCTAGCCGACCTGCTAACTGCTTTCCCCTCCCTCCCTTCTCCCCTACCTTCCCTAAGTTTATCCACCCCCCCCTGTTTGTCCCAACAAAATCTGTATTTTTTTTGATTGTACTTTAATGAATAGATGCACACTTAATTGTCTATTTGACTGCTTGACTTACCACTGTACCCAATGTTTGGGTCCAATTTCATTTGATTTAAATATGTTATGTTATGTGTTTGAAAATACTCTAATAAAAACATAATGATTCAAAAAAAAAAAAAAAGCACACCAGTCCCACCAGGGATCAAGGCTCACTCAACTCGATCAGTGGGCGCCTCATGGGCCATTTGCCACCAGGCCTCGGCAACCCAGGTTTGCAAGGCCGAAATCTGGTGCAGCCTGCACACCTTCACCAAACATTACCGCATCCACACTCAGGACTCTGCAGGCGCAAGCCTAGTTAGGAAAATTTTGCAAGCTGCAGTCGCGCATTTGTAAGTGGCTTGCACATGATGCTCGACCGCTACTCAGCTAATTCCCACCCAGGGACTGCTTTAGGACATCCCATGGTCCTGTGTCCCCCAATGATGAGAAGGAGAAACAGGGATTTTTGTGTACTCACCGTAAAATCCTTTTCTCCTAGCTCATCATTGGGAGACACCGCACCTGCCCTGTCAAACTTTAATAGTCCGTACAGAACATTGGCCTGCGCCTCTCATGTTAACGTGTTCTCCTACTGCTTTAGTACTAAACTGACTATCTACACCTACAAAGAGGTGTATACTGCAGAAAAGAAGACTCAAAATGTATCTCTAATTAGTGTCACCTCATAGTGGCAGGAAAGTATACACCCATGGTTCTGTGTCTCCCAATGATGAGCTAGAAGAAAAGGATTTTATGGTGAGTACACAAAAATCCCTGTTTTTCAGACTATAAGACGAATCAGACCATAAGGTACACCCAGGATCTAGAGGAGCAAAAAATGTGGTCATAAGGCACTGTTATGGGGAAAATCTGCTGCTGACACTGTTAATGGGGGTAATATCCCCATATTCTTTAATAATGTCCCAATCCTGGTATCCAGAAAACAGTGATAAAGAGCTGGAATCAAAATGCCGCGCTGACCACAAGGATAAAAACAGAGCAAATCATCCACTCCGTTTATTTTGCCTACACGTGTTTCGTGGCACAAAGCCACTTCCTCAGGGCATAATCCTGGTATATGACCCCTATCCAGGTATATGGTCATCATCTGGGTATATGATCCCCATCCTGGTATATGCCCCAATCCCGGAATATGCGCCATTCCTGGTATTTGCCCCTTCCTGGTATTTGGCACTGGTGTACACTTAAAATAATAACTGATTATACTCACGCCTCTATCGCTCCCCTGCTACAGACGTTCTGTTCTCATGCTGGCAACTCAGCACTGTAAGCATGTAAGCACACAGAGAATGGTGTTGCAGTCATGTGCCGAGCTTCACACACTGACAGCTGCCAAGATGAGAGCAGGACATGGATATGGATTGTGAGTATTATCATCTGTCCTCTACCGCCTGGTGGGATGTTCACCGCTCCACGCAGTGTGTGTGGGAAGCAGTGAATATCCATTGTCTTTAACCTCTTCAGGACCTATGATGTACCGGTTTGTCATAGGTCGGGTCCCTCCCTTTGATGTGCACTCACATCAGTTGAGATTTGGGTCCAACAGCACCAATCGGCACTGTTAACCAATTGGATCACACTCATTCACTGACAGAGTGATCCAAAGTGCTGCGGCGCGATAAGATGGCAGGATCTCCGTGTATTTTCTCGATAGCCCAGGGTCCTGCCGGTGACCCCGGATGCTGTCAGAGTTCACTTCCTGTGGATGGTTGGCAAGCACTGTTATCACCAGTAAGTGATCATTTGTGCTATGTCCCGATGTGCTGGAGCTCATTGGGACATAGCACAAGTGATCGGACTGTTCAGCACTGTGGTGCCCTATGGGACCCTGTAAATTAAAGAAAAAATAAAGTTTTTAAAAATATGGGGGAAAAAACACAAGTTCAAATCACCTCCCTTTTTCCCCATTCAAAATAAAATTATTTTAAAAATACACATTTGGTATCGCCGCGTTCAGACTTGTCTGATCTATCAAAATATAAAATCAATCAAGATCTGTAAACTGTGACTGGGTGATGACTGGATGATGGTCGTGACATGCCAAGAGGAAAGCTGAGCAAGAATTACAGAAATGGATGGAAGGGGGGCAAGACTTACAGAAATGAGAACAAGAGCTGCTTCCTCAAGAGCCACTGAAATGGCCATGCTCTCAGGATGGGGTGGAGCTGTGAAGGGGCATGTTACCTAACTAATTTGGCACCTTTTCTACTCCATCAAGATTGGAATGGCACGAACGTGCCAGTCTTGATGAATCAGCCCCTTAGTGTGTCTAATTTTTGCATTTTTTTCCAGCCAAAGGGAGAGGAGAGCTCTTAAGAATAAACCTTAAAGAGTTGGCATTGGCAGATGATGTTGACATTGACAATATAGCAGAGAAAATGGATGGCTATTCTGGTGCAGATATTACCAATGTATGCAGGTATGTCTTAGAAAATCAATATGCAGTAGGTAATACCAAGACTGAATATGTTAATTATATATAGACTTTTACTAGACTTATTTTCAAAATATTAACAACAGTATAATTCAAGTGTATATAAAAGAATGAAAATGTTATTCTTAAATGGAGAAACCACTACTGACTTGCATGGTAACTTGGAGCCCCTGTAGTAACACATTATGATAAAGGATAGAATCTGTTACCAGTTTTCTGCTATCCCAGCTGAGAGCATCGTAATGCAGGGTCAGGGACCCTAATTCCAGCAATGTATCACTTGCTGTTCTGTTTGCTGTAGTTTAGATAACATCACTGTTTTAGCTGCTACAAACTTATCAGTTCTCTGAATACTTGATTGACAGTTTTGTTTGTATACTGTGCATAGACAGCTGCCAATCAGTGGTGGGGGTGGATTTCTGCTGCACTCATGAATATGGAGGACTAGTTGGCATTAGGATTACTAGTCCTCTAGGGATAATCTCCTGCTTGATGATTTTATCAAAACTACAGTAAGCAACCCAGTAAGTGGCAAATCATTGTAATCGGAGTCTCTGCCCCTACATTGTGCTCCTCTCAGATTAGTTGACTAAAATGTGGTGACAAATTACTTTTAAGACCATGTGCACACAGTTCGTTTTTTTTTTAATGTTTTTGAGTGCAGATTTGTCACAAAAGTGCAAGTAAATCCTTGTGCCATCATAGTCCATGAGAATTAGGATGTTTTGTGCACATGTTGCTTATGTTTCCTTGCAGATTTAATGCAGAAATCTGAAGCATGTCAATTCTTTCATTGCTTTTTCAGCATTCATCCCCCTCAACCCCCCAATGCAAGAAATGCGCATAGGAAAAAAAATGCAACATAAATGCTTTTTACTGCAGCATTTTTTTGCAATCGAATTCTTAATGTGTACTCATATCCTAATACTTCTTAACGTATAAATGTACTATCTCCACAGAGATGCTTCTTTGATGGCAATGAGAAGACGTATTGAAGGCTTAACTCAAGAAGAAATTCGCAATCTTTCCGTAGATGATATGCATATGCCCACTACAATGGAAGACTTTGAGATGGCATTGAAGAAAGTATCCAAATCTGTGTCTGCATCGGATATTGAAAAATATGAAAAGTGGATAGTAGAGTTTGGGTCTTGTTAACATGACTCTTAAAAATGTGATGTAAAAGATATCAATCTGCCTCAAGTCTTAATTTTTTCTGTAGTTTATATCTTTGTTTAGTTGGCACTGGCTGCTATTTTTTTAATTCTTTGTAAACTGCCATGATACTTAAAGTAATAAAAACGCACTTTTTGATTCTATTACTTTTTTTCCAATGGTAATTAGCAGGAGTAAGCCAGCCTAAATATTTTACTTCTCAACTGCAGATTTTTAAAAGTGATGCCTATGAAAATAGGTCTGAAAAACCTTTGAATCTTTAAAATACAACATTTTTTATGTTAATATTGCTTGAAAATTGAAGTCCAAGGCATGATGCCGCACTACTGAGTGATATTTGTGACCTATCCACTCATTAATCAGATAAGGTATAGTCCTGTAGACTTTGTGAGCATTCATATCATCAAGTACAAAAATGGCTACATCAGAACAGACTCGAAGAAAAGTGGTTGTACGTTTTTTCTGACCTTCAAGATGATTTTTAACCCCCTCATGACCCAGCCTATTTTGACCCTAAAGACCTTGGCATTTGTGTCAATTCTGACCAGTGTCCCTTTATGAGGTAATAACTCTGGAACGCTTCAATGGATCCTAGCGATTCTGAGATTGTTTTTTCGTGACATATTGGGCTTTATGTTAGAGTTCAATTTAGATCGATCATTTTTGCGTTTATTTGGGAAAAAAATCAAAAATTTGGCAAAAAATTTGGCAGTTTTCAAATTTTACATTTTTATTCTGCTAAACCAGAGCGTTATGTGACACAAAATAGTTAATAAATAACATTTCCCACATGTCTACTTCACATCAGCACAATTTTGGAAAAAAAAAAATTTTGTTAGGAAATTATAAGCGTTGAAAGTTCATCAGCAATTTCTCATTTTTGCAGCAAAATTTACAAAACCATTTTTTTTAGTGACCACATCACATTTGAATTCCCTTTGAGGGGTGTACATGACAGAAAACACCCCATAATTACACCATTCCAAAAACTGCACCCCTCAAGCTACTCAAAACTACATTCAAGAAGATTATTAACCCTTCAGTTGCTTCACAGGAACTAAAGCGACGTGGAAGGAAAAAATGGACATTTTAATTTTTCTAACAAAAATGTTATTTTAGCCTCAATTCTTTCATTTTCACATGGGCAACCGGATAAAATAGATCCTAAAATTTGTTGGGCAATTTCTCCTGAGTACATCGATACCTAATATGTGGTCATAAACCACTGTTTGGGCGCACAGCAGAGCTCAGAAGAGAAGGAGCGAAATTTGACTTTTGGAGCTAATTTTCCATTCAAAAAGTCAAATGGCGCTCCTTCCCTTCTGAGCCCTGCCATGTGCCCACACAGTGGTTTATGACCACATATGATGTATTGGTGTACTCAGGAGAAATTGCCCAACAAATTTTAGGATGCATTTTATCCTGTTGCCCATGTGAAAATGAAAAAATGTAGGCTAATAGAAAATGTTTATGATTTATAGGTGTATACTGGAGCTCGCTTTTATTAAGGTATACCGGTGGCGGTCGGTGCGTTGCTGCTATGGGGCCTGGAGGGTTACCGTGTGATTGTGTCCTCCCAGTTTTGTGTATATATTTAAGTGAATAAGGTTAGGTACCCAGCGCTAACTTTTTACCTCTCAAGATATGGCATTAAATCAGACTCCTATATATTTTCTTTACCCTTTCCAAACGGGGTACCTTTATTGAAAATATATGTACACAATAATGCATATGATACAGTGGTATAAATCACATAAAAATTATAAAAATTTACTACAAAAACCTAACGCGTTAAATATTGGTATGTACGCCTTTAAAAATAGATAAAACCTAACCCCACAAACTGACCCCCAGCATCTTTAGACCTGTCCCTGCACCCCCTCTTATCGTTTCTAGCCATCCCTTTTGCAGAAAAAAATCGATTTTGTAAAGTAGAGAAAAGGTTATATTCACGTCCGTCCTGTGTGAGTTCTCCGTTTCTATAATCGTCTCAAAGGCGGGCCTGTCTGCTGCTGCCTTGTAATTATGCACGCCCCTCTCTGCTTGCTAAGAGCCTGGCTGCGTCATGAAAGGGGGCGGGGCTAACGACATGCCGCAATTTAGCCCCGCCCCTTTCATGACGCGGCCAGACACACAGAAAGGCAGCAAGCAGAGAGGGGGCGTGCATAATTACAAGGCAGCAGCAGACAGGCCCTGCCCATTGAGACTATTCTAGAAACAGAGAACTCACACAGGACGGACGTGAATATAACCTTTTCTCTACTTTACAAAATCGATTTTTTTCTGCAAAAGGGATGGCTAGAAATGATAAGAGGGGGTGCAGGCACAGGTCTAAAGATGTGGGGGGGGGGTCAGTTTGCGGGGTTAGGTTCCCTTTAATGTCTGTTTTTGTGCTCGTATCACATTGTTGTCTTGATCACTTTAAATTCTCTTCGTATTAGGATGGTCTTACTCTTCATTGTTAGCTGAAATTTGATAGAACAACTGTTATTAATTCACCTTCCTTTTTTTATCCGTATATTCTGTTTTCTTATTCTTATGGATCTTCATTTAATTTGTCGTCAATGAAAAAACACAAAAAGAATTGTCCTAAAGCCAAATTGGATATAATTAAATGTAAAATCTATTATATAAAAGCCGAAGCCACTTATGTCTTCAAGGCACAAAAATGACGTCACAGACGGAAGTGGCTTGGGCACTCTACACCCGCTCAGGGTGGACCAAGATGGCGGCCGT
>JARQOC010000001.1:395485444-395507163 GCA_033576535.1 Allobates femoralis
AATCCCTCCATTGTTCGTTCAATACTACCGCCTCACATTCGCCCATCCCTTCAGAATACTTTCCACCACCCCATCCTGGTCCGTCACTTTGGTCCATTTAGCGAATAACCTCGAATTCTCCCCCGGGATTAATGTGTCTCTAAGCTCTCTATATAGCCGATATGGTCAATTGTGAAGTGTCTAAATCTATTAATCGATCACATATATTCATAGAAGTTTCCTTTGCTACATTGTCGAGCAGTGCCATAACATATTGTTTCAACTGGAGATATTGGAGTATGTGGCTCTCTCCCAAGCTGAACTTCTCTAAGATTTCTTGGCCGGTCATCCATCTTTTGTCGGTTGTCAAAATTAGGTCGCCCATCCTCCTCACCCATCTCTGTTTCCACAGTTCAAATAACGCATTATCCCTTCCCATTTTAAAACCCAGAAAAGCCCATGGGTTGAGGTGCTTCGACACCCTCCAGGACAGCCCACATTTTTTCCTCACGGCCTTCCAGGTCATGATAGTATCTCGGAAGGTGGCTGACGATTTAACGTTCTTTGGCAAGCTTGACAAGGACGCGTGCGGGAGAGAGCACCTATCCCATGGTGCACAGAACGATGTTTCCAACTGTCCATCAGAATATCTGTCAGAATTTTTAAACCACTCCACCACATGTCTCATCAAGCAGGCCAGATTATATCCTCTTATATTTGGCAAATTCGTTCCTCCACTATCCCTTGTCAGCTTTAGGGTCCCCATGCGAAGTCTGGGTTTCCTCCCTCTCCAAACAAATGTGGAGAAGGCTTTATTCAGCCTCCGTATATCTGAGTGTTTCAGGAGTAGAGGAAGAGTTTGCATCGGATACAGGAGCCGCGCAAAGCTTATCATCTTCACCAGATGACATCTACCCAGCAACGATAAAGGCAACCCAGCCCAGCTCCTCAGTTCCCGTTCAATCCTATCAAATAGTGGCTTGTAATTGAGCGTATAAATCTGCCCTGGAGTCCTTCCCAACAATATCCCTAGGTATTTAATAGATGACTTTACTAGAGGAATTCCCAGTTCTCTCAGACACCCCTGTCTGGTTCCTTTTTGTAATGGGAACTTTGGTGACAGAAAACCCGGAGTGTGTACACTTGCGGTTGGGTTAGCGTACAGGTTCTGCAGAAATGTTCGGAACCTCCCCTTGAGTCCCATTCGGTCCAGAACCAGACCCAGCCATGGCCACCTGACGTTGTCGAAAGCTTTTTCTGCATCCAAGCTGACCAAGGCCGGTCCCCCACCATTTCTTCCTTCCTTTCCCTAACCACGTCCAGGACCATAAGAGCCTTGCGCACGTTACTGACTGCAGACCTGCCTTTGACAAATCCCGTTTGATCCTTCTCTATAAGCTCCGGAATAACTTGGGCCAATCTATCCGCCATAATTTTTGACAGGATTTTAAGATCTAAGTTTATGAGCGATATGGGCCTGTAATTTGCTGGGTCCTCTCCTCCCTTGTCTCCTTTGGGTAGAAGTTTGATATATGCCACATTTGATTCATCGAGATGGAGGTCCCCCTGGTCATGTCATTGAACTGTTTCGTTAGTGTCGGTGTCAGTTTGTTACGTAAGGCTTTAAAAAATTCCCCGGTAAACCCAACAGGTCCCGGAGCTTTATTAGTGCCCAAGTGTCTAATGGCCGCGTCAACCTCTGCCTCCGAAATTGGACTGTTCAACATCTCTAGGTGTGCCTCCGAGATAGCCGTGATCGATACCTTCTCCAACCACTTCTCCCCACCGATCTCCTGACTATCGTCTGCCCTATACAACGTCCTGTAATAATCCCCTAGAATGGAGTTTATGGCCCTGGGATCAGTGGTCAAGCCCCCTCCCCTCTAAGTGCTGCTATAGGTTCGGAGTGTCGTCTGCCCTTCGCCAATTTATCACCAAATCTATTTAGGTCCACTTCTAGCTGTCCACGTGTCATTATTTCTCTTTGTTCTGCCCACCCTTCATATTCCTTTTTGGCGTCCATCCATTTTTCTTTGTAGGGTTATGTGTGCGTCTAAAGGTTTGATACGTGTCTGTAACTTTCGCACTGGCCATGGTATATTGGTCTCTCACTTTTTTTTTGTGTGTTAATGTATATGCTATTATTTGACCTCTAATCACCGCCTTCCCGGTTTCCCAATAAAGTCTATGATTGTCTTCATGTAAGGCATTATCTATTGCGAATCCAGCCCACGACTCCTTTAGCCTCTTTTTAAATTCTCCATTTTTTTGCCAAGTGCGAGGGGAATCTCCACAGTATATCTGAACCTCTCGGTCTCTCCTCAAGCAAATCCAAACTTATTGGACTATGGTCTGAAATGACAATGTCCTCTATCTCTGCTGCCTCTACCGACCTGAACACATTGTTATTTGTTAAGAACATGTTGATGCGAGACCAAGAGGTGTGGGGATGAGAAAAGTGGGTATATTCGTTATCCTGTGGATGGAGTAGTCGCCATACATCCAACAAATTTAATGCATCTACCGTGGCTGCCAGTGAGTTCTGTCCTGTGCTTATTAGGATAGCCGGTGTGTTCCCACCCGTTGCTCTTTGCCTGTCCAGTTCGGGTGTCAGTACCTCGTTGAAGTCTCCGATTACAATATTTGGTGCTAAGTCACCCAGAACTACCCCATGTAAGTCCTGGAAAAATTGCGTCCGTGAAGCATTGGGCGCATAGATGTTATAAAGACTTAGTTGTTGATCTCCCACCCTTAGTGTAACATTTAATCTCCTCCCTTCCTGATCTTGAGCGACTGAGACCAAGGTGTGAGCAAGATGTTTACTGACTAAAATCATCACCCCCGCCCTCTTGTGCTGAGCTCCCGAGATCCAGGCCGCCCCTACCCAAAGCTTCTGCATGTAAATCAGTTCATGATCTCGTAAATGTGTCTCCTGCAGTAAAGCAATATCTGCTTTGAGCCTCTTGAGATGTCTTAGGACCATGTATCTCTTGTTGGGGGATCGTAGGCCTTTCACATTCCAGGAAATTATCCTGAACATTTCTGATCTGGAGTGTGTTGTGAGAGGATAGTAATCTTGCTCCCGTTCACTGTCAGAATTATCTTATCGTGGTAGTTTATAAAGGAGAAGTCAAATCGGTGACATCGTACCCTATAGCAGCCATCATCCTGCAAGTTAGATATATAGAACATATCACAAACCCCGTAAAATGCATATCTTAAAACATAAACTGATACCCCTAGGCCCAGCATACTCAAAGGGGAGAAAACCCTTTTCCTGTTCCTCTTTGGACACAAATCCCATAACATTTTGACCTCCTTTTTTCTGTGCATGCCACCATCGGACCGCGCCTCAGGAAGTCACATCGACATTTGGAGTAACCTGTGACCAAACCTCCCGCCTCAAAAAAGTCATAGTGACATAGCCAACACTTTCAAATCCCCCCTCCGATTCACAAGCAAATCTATCAGTCTCTTTACTTAAGGTCGTCTCATAGCGCTTCCAGAGACGTATTATGAAGCTGAGATATCTACTCTCACGGAGAGAGTCCTGCATCGTCTCCAAGCTCTCCATTCATCAAGAGCTCCACATCGTGAGTTCCTTAACCTCAGCCTCCCCCCCCTCCCCCATTTCCCCCGAACACAGTTCATGGATGATCATTGTGTACCGGGTCAAGCACTCGGATGAGTCCTGGAGAATCCCAGCCTCCGAACTATCACCAGTAAGAGTGACACAAGGCCAGTAACTGTAATAGGAGAGAAAGCGACAAAACATAACAACAAAAAAAAAAAAAGAGGGGGGGTGCGTTCCACTTCTTCTCTTCGTTTCCCTTGTCCTTTCATAACAGCAATAGGGGTCGATTCTCTTTCTTTAAAGTCTCATGTTTCATTCCGCCGCCTATTCTTCCAACCAAAAAGGGGAGGGTCTCCTCAAGGTCCCCTCTCCTTATCTAACAGAATAACTTCGTTCTCTAACTTTATCAGACGCTACTTCCTCCAAGCTCCTCTGCAGCGTGGATCAGTTGTTCGTCGAAACGGATCTCCCATTGTTGCGTCCTTTTTTCCCCTGTTGGACTCTCGACCATGAGTCATTGGTATCTTTCTTAGACGAAACTCCCCCTTCGCCTAGATTAGCACTCGCTTTGTTGGCATATGATTGTCCCTGAGATGGGGGCATCTTCAATGAGGAGTTCTCTCTCCCCGCCGGTTGTTGTTGTTGTGTACCCCCGATGGTCGGAGAGCTTTGCTGGACAAACTGCATTGCTGTCTTGCTGTTAGAGAAGGATCTCAATTCCCCGTCTCTGTCTCTGAATCTCAACGTGGCGGGGAAGGCAAGTTGGAATCTGATATTTTGTTTAAACAGCTAGGAGCAGGCCGGGCTGAATGCTTTCCGTCTACGTGCTACCTCAGCGGAGTCATCTTCATAGAGTCTGACTTTGTGCCCTTTAACAATTAATGGGAGCCTCTTCCCCTTGTACTCCCTCAACAGTCTCTCTTTATCCTTATAGTTGAGAAAACGAGCTATTACCTGTCTCGGGCCGTCTTTTGGGTCTTTCGGGGGACCGACTCTGTGTGCTCTCTCCACCCAACACTTTTCCCTGCAGCCTAGGGCCCTCGGCAAATCTTCTTCCCATATGGTGTCTAGCTGGCCTGTCCCGATGCTTTCTGGTAACCCTACCATCCTTAAATTGTTGCGCCTGGAACGATTTTCCAGATCATCGATCTTTTCCTCTGAGTAGGCGAACATTTTTGAAGATTGGCCACATGTTGCTCCAGACTCAGAATTCTATCCTCAGCCTCCGCGAGTCTCCGTTCAGCCTCCTGCAGCCTCTCTCCATGTTGCACCGCAGTGTGCTGCAGCTCTGAGACTGCCTCTATTATAGCCTCCCGTAGAGCAGTTTTTAAATCAGCAGAGATATAAGGGGCTACTTCTCTGGCTAATGCCCTCACATCAATAGTTCCTGTGTTAACCAGGTGCAGTGGTGTATGGTGCGCTCCTCCTTGGGCTTCCTCTTGTGTGCCCTGTCTCCCATCCTCCTCCTCTCCCCCGCTCCTCCATTCTCCCTGAGGCATTCACTGTTATCACCGGTGCCTTTGCCTGCATAGCGCCGTCTTCTCCAGCCTCTCTAGCCCTCTCACACCTGTCTCCACCGTTCCTTGAGCTGCTGCTAGCAGCCTGTTTCTGCGCTTTACCTCCCGCGTCCGCCGCCATCTTTGGTGCCTTCCCGCCCTGGGCTGCTTCGCGGCGATTATCAGCTGTGCCACGGCCGGAGCTTCTCAGGACATATCCGTCCAGAGAGTCCCCGCTCCTCTGGGAGTCGCCGCCAGCGTTTGTTTAGGCCGGATGGCCACTCGGATCCTCTGTGTCCTGCGGATTGGTGGCGCAGTCACCAGAGCTCTCTCCTTAGGCGGCCATCCCCACAGCGCCGGAACCGGAAGTCCTGATTTTATCTATTTTTAAAAGCGTACATACCCATATTTAATGCGTTAGGTTTTTGTAGTGAATTTTTATCATTTTTATGTGATTTATACCACTGTATCATATGCATTATTGTTTACATATATTTTCAATAAAGGTACCCTGTTTGGAAAGGGTAAAAAAAATATATAGGAGTCTGATTTAATGCCATAGCTTGAGAGGTAAAAAGTTAGCGCTGGGTGCCTAACCTTATTCACTTAATAGAAAATATTTGTGAAACATCTGGGGGGTTCAAAGTGCTCACCACCCATCTAGATATGTTCCCTGGGGGGTCTAGGTTCCAAAATGGGGTCACTTGTGGGGGAGCTCCAATGTTTAGGCACACAGGGGCTCTACAAACGCAACATGGTGTCTAACAATTTGAGCTCATTTTCCATTAAATTTGTTAGTGTACACCATGTCGCATATGGAAAACCCGTGTGCCACCAGCACAAGGGCAACTTGAATAGTTGGGGCACAGCACCAGAAAATGGTGCCTCTAATGAATGCACTATTTTCTGGGGTGGCTGTGGGTTGCAATGGGCAGTGTGGGGACCCACAATGTTTGGGTTTCTCCACACTGAAGATTCCAGCCCCCCAGCTGCCAAGTTGTACCTGGCTGGCTACCAAAAATACAGCAAAGGCCTTTTTTTATTTATAGAACTGATTTTACAAGAAAAAATTACGTGGGGCTCCGCCATATTTTTGGTGCAGCCAGGTACAACTTGGCAACTGGGGGCTGGAATCCTCAGCATGGAGAGGCCCAAGTGTTCTGAGCCCCCCATGCTGTGAACTGCAGCCCGCAGCCGCCCCAGAAAATGGCACGTTCATTGAAGTGCCATTTTCTGGCGCTGTACCCAGGCTCTTCCAGTTGCCCTGGTGCCGGTGGCAAACTGGGTAATAAAGGGGTTAATGCCAGCTTTTTTATTGGCAGCTGGCACGAAGCCCGAGATTCATAATATCGAGCCAATGTTAGTCCCGGCCACTAGGAATCTCTAGTAAATAGCCAAAAAATACACTACACAGAGAAAAAATCTTTTTATTTGAAAAAAAAAAAATTCAGACTCTGTCACGGGTGGCACGGATGACAGGGTAGAGGCCACGCGCAGACGGTCCCAGCGTTTGGCCAATCAGCCATAATGTTTGAGGACGGTCCGTCTTTCAGGGGCATTTACCTTCTGTGTAGATAGAGAGAAGGTATGATAAGATCTCCCTATCATGGGGAGACGGCTGGGAAGGTCTTGTGCTCGGTCTGGTTTCTACACCAGTATTCTGGGTCACTAGGACCCAGCAGGTTCTTCCCACCTTTATAAGGAGTTTCATTGCCCTCCCTCGGTGCAGGTGATATTTCCTTGAGCACTCATTATCCTTGCTCCAGCAGAAGCTGAGGTTGTGGAGGTTGCTGTGCTCTGCTGCAAGATAAGTGTTTTCTTTCCCCATTGTCTGTTTTTCCTTGTGTTTGTCTTTAGTTGTTAGTGGAGGGGTCTAGTGAACCTCTCCATCTGATCCTTAGATAAGGTAGTGCTAGGATCAGAGAGGGACGAGGTTCGTGGTCGGCGACAGTTGAGGAAACTGTATAGGGACGTCAGGGCAGACAGGGTCAGCCCCAGTAAGACTAGGGGTCACCCTCTCCCTCTTGTGCCCATAGCTTTAGGGACTCCTTATTCCCCCCCCCCGTCGTTATCCTACGCTGAGTGTCTCTCCCGCTCCCAGCGTGACAGACTCCATCTTTATTATAAAGATCCGATGTAGTCCACAATGAAGGTCCCACTATGCTCGATCGCCTCCGACGTAGTCCACAACGAAGGTCCCACTATGCTCGATCGCCTCTGCCCCATCCAGAGATTGCAGCAAGGGATCAAGTGTCCTCTTAGTCTCTGGGGTAAGAGTTATGGTGCACTTTATGGCAATGATCTGTCATACAGTGCACCATGACTATGATCCCAGAGACAAGAGAACACTTGATCTTTTGTTGCACCCATCCATCCACCCATGCATCCATCCACGCATGTACACATCCATGCATGCACCCATCCACACATGCACACATCCACATATGCACACAATCATCCACGCACGCACACATCCACGCACGCACACATGCACTGACGCACGTATACATCCACGCGCACTTCCACGCACGCAGAGACATCCACACACGCACACAGAGACATCCACACACGCACACAGAGACATCCACACACGCACACAGAGACATCCACACACGCACACAGAGACATCCACACACGCACACAGAGACATCCACACACGCACACAGAGACATCCACGCACGCAGAGACATCCACGCACGCAGAGACATCCACGCACACAGAGACATCCACGCACTCAGAGACATCCACGCACGCATCCACACACGCATGCACGTACACACACATGCACGCACGCATCCATCCACCCATGCATCCATCCACCCATGCATGCATGCATCCATCCACCCATGCATGCATGCATCCATCCACCCATGCATGCATGCATCCATCCACCCATGCATGCATGCATCCATCCACCCATGCATGCATGCATCCATTCATCCACCGGTGAGGAGGAGGAGCCCGGGAGAGGAGGAGGGGCCCACACTACAGCAGAGAAGGCTGACCGGCGGGTGCAGCTCCCCAGGAGAGGTGAGGGGGGGACAGGACATAGGGGGAGGGGGCTGGAGGTGGGGGAGCGCAGTTGAGCAGGGAGGGGGCTGCTAAGGCTCATTGGTGGGTGCACCGGCGGGTGCAGCCCACCGGCAGATAGATAATGATAGGAGGGGGAGGAACAGGGGGGGCCCTGATGACCACAGGAGGGGGAGGGCACCCACCGATCCGCCCCTCCAGATCTGATTGGAGAGCTCCAATCAGATCTGGAGGGGTGAATTGCTCTGATTGGCATTTTCACTTTCAACTGCCAATCAGATCGATTATACTTTAGCCCCTGGGCTAAAGTATAGGTCCTTCCGATCCTGCAGCTCCAGTGACTTGTCACTGTGCTGATCACCGGAGCTGCAGGACCGCAAAGAAGCCATGACGTTATAGAAACGTCATGGGTCAGGAACGCACCGACTTCCATGACGTCTCTATAACGTCAAAGGTCGGGAAGGGGTTAAAGAAGCGTTCCCAGTTTTTTTCTTCTATAACAACACAATCCGTCTGTGTTTACGTACCACTCTACACTTCTCATATATGTATTTCTGTGTCTTTACTCTCCACTCCTGTTTGCACCTCTCGTTGAAAAATGGTTCTTGACCCTCTTTGGAAAAAATGGACATGTTACTAGTTATAAGATCATATCAACATAACGCTGAGTTACTGTACATTATGCTAGCTTGCTGTAGGCGCCTTTGTGACCCTGGAACTAGAAAATACTTCCGGTGACGTCACAGCGGCAGGAACCCTTCCAGTTTTAAAAAATCCTGGAGAAAGAAGCAGGCTGTTCCAGCAAGGATGGGATCTGAGCAGCCTGCAGAGACTGTGGGGTACATGACACTGCCAATGCTGGCATTCCTGGGTGGGTATGTCCCAAGTATTAAGTCTTGTTTGCCAGGAGGATAAAATGCTTATTTCTCTCATCCAAATGCAAATACATTTACATAATTGAGACAATGATTTTCTGGATTTTAGTTTTAATATTCTCTCTCTCTGTGTTAAAATTAACTTACCCTTAAAATTATAAACTGTTCATGTCTTTGTCAGTGGGCAAACTTACAAAATCAGCAAGGGATCAAATTATTTCCTTCACTGTAATAATACAGGCACTTTAGCACTTCGGTGAAATCAATTTTATTGCAATATTTTAAAAGAAGGATTACATTAAAATAACAGGCTACGTGTTTCAGGCATAGAAAGCCCTTTTTCAAACATAGTAAGAAATAGAACACTACAGACATATACAAGGAGTATATATACAAGGAGTATGAAAGGGCCGGACATAGGTATATCCAATGAGAGCAATAATTATTGAATGCAAAACAGGTGCAGATATCTGCAAGTCCATGACATATAAAGAAAAGCAAATAAAATAACCACAAATAGATTGAAAGATTTTCTTAACAGAAAAATAGGGGCAAAGTATTATATACAAATAACAATGTTCTCAATATTTGATTATCACCAAAAATATAACAATGATTGCACAAATTATTTTGAATAATTGCTTTTAAGAATAATATGAGACATCCCTTATTAGTAATTAATAAATATAAAGATCATTCTTAACCACTACTGGTGCGTCATGGCGGGATCACAGCCCCAATGGCCGGGATCGCCGAAAAGTCACCGGGGATACTGGAAGGGGGGGACCTCAGCATGACCTCAGGGGGTGCCACCTCGCACCTGTGATTGCTGGGATTGACTATTCAATTCTGAACATCCAATCACAGCAATTGTAATGTGCAGCCACTGAAAACTGATGAAATATTGCGATCAAGCCACAATCAGTACTACAGACGTACTTATCATTGGCTGACCTTTCTGTCTCCCCCTAACCCTGAAAGGACCTATCGTGCATGTGCATGATGGGTCCAGTCAGAGTGCAGAGGGGCGGTGTGACCAGGCTGTGAATGCTACCATCTCTCATCCGTCCATGGAGAGAGGAGAGAAAAGTTCCTGTGCGCGATCGCTGCCCATTCTTAAAGGTTTTAGTGGTGTCACAAGCAGTTTCTCCTTGTGACACCACTCTGCTGTCCCCCGCTGCTGCCCGACACCAGAGTCCTCCTTCCCTGCTTCTGCCCTGATCCTGTGTCCCGCTGCTGCCCCGCTTCAGAGTCCTCCCTCCTGCCCCCACTTTTTCAAACACAAATGTTACTTTAGCCTTAAGTATTGCATTTTCACAAGAGTAACAGCAAAAAATGGACCCTAAAATTTGTTATGCAGTTTCTCCTGAGTACACAGATGTCCCATATGTGGTGTAAAACCACTGTTTGGGCGCATGGCACGTTTCAAAATTGAAGGAGCAACATTTGACATTTCAAGTGGAAAATTAGCTGCAATCATTAGCTGACACCATGTTGTTTGGCGAGCCCCTGTGTGCCAAAACTGTGGAAACCTCCCACAAGTGTCCCCATTTTGGAAACTAGACCACTCAAGGAATTTATCTAGATGCGTGATGAGCACTTTGAACCATCTGGTACTTCACAGATTTTTATAATGTTGAGCTGTGATAATGAAAATATGGAGGCTAAAAGAACATACTTGAGGAAAAAAAAAGGATTTTTTTTATTTTCAATCAGGCAACATAATGAAATGAACTCCAAAATATGTTGGGTGATTTCTCCTGAGTATGTTTTACTCCATATGTGGTGGGAAAACAATTTTTGGGTGCATGACTGGGCTCGGAAGAGAAGGAATGACGTTTTTAAGCGGGAACCTGGTTTGTGAATATTGGGCTGTGTGCTGACGCTGTAAATTTCCTGAGGTATTTAGCTGTGAATTTCCCACGTTTTGTTTCGTGTTTTTTAGACAATACTGCAGTACATCACACTCCCTGCAAAGTTTATGTAAAATTAGAAGTGTTGTGCCCATGCTGCGGATTTTCCTGCGGTGGAAATGGCAGACATTTTTGTGCAGAAAAAACCTGTAGCATGTTAATTCTTTAAGCCTTTTTTTGCTACGATTTTCACTCATATAACTCAATGTCAGCTCCAAAATACTCAGCAAATTCGCCACACTGTTCACACAGTGAGTATTTTTATATTTAGCTTGCATTTTGCACTGATGACATAGGACTCCACTGTATTTTTGGTCAACAGCACAGGTACAGCTGGTAGGTACAGGTTGCCACCCACCCCAGCTGCCTAGTTTTACCTGGCTGGTAAACAAATACAGTGGAACCCTTTTTTTATTTCTAGAAATAATTAGAAAAAAAAAACCACTTGGGGCTTCACCGTATGTTTGGTTGCCTGCCAGGTACAACTAGGCATCTATGGGCTTCCAACCACCCCCAGGTGTCAAGTTGTACCTGGCTGTTAATTAAAGTTAAGCGGAGCCCTTTTTTTTTTTTATTATTTTTATAAATAATTGAAAAAAAAGACGAGGCTTTGCCATATTTTTCCAGCCAGGTACAACTAGGCAGCTTGGGGCTGGACTCCTCAGCGTGGAGAGTCCCTGGCACTCTGCGCCTCCCACCCTGCGAATTGCAGCCCGCAGCCACCCCAGAAAATGGTGCATTCATTGAAGCGCCATTTTCTGGCGCTGTACCCAAACTCTTCTAGTTGCCCCGGTGCTGGTGGCAAAGTGGATAGTAAGGGGTATAATTCCAGCTTTGTATTGGCAGCTGACACTAAGCCCGAGGTTCCTAATGTTGAGTCAATGTTCATCCCATCCATTAGGAACCTCTTCTTAAATGGTAAATAAGATAAAACGCACAGAGATAAATCATTTTAGTAGAACAGAAAACACAAACATATTTGGATTCCATCTTTATTACCCCAACATACCCTCCGACGTAGTCCCCAATGATGGTCTTACGATGCTCAATCGTCTCTGCTACAACCAGAGACTGCAGCGAGGGTTCAAGTGTCCTCTTGCTGCAGTCTCTGGAAACACACTAAGTTGCACTGTATGTCAGTGCTGCAGACCCAAGTCAAAGAGATCATATGATCTCTGAAGCTTGGGTAAGGTGCCCAGATGTCACAATGGTAACATTAGGTTAGCATGGTGAAGATCAGCCCATCGTCATTACATTATGATGGGCCAATCACCGCAGGTCAAGGGTTGAGTGGCCTTGTGCTCCCTAAGTGCTGCAATCGGTAAGAATGCAATGTCTATGGGGCTTGCGGTAAGTGTGCGGCAAGTGTGGTTTTGGCACTTGCGGCAGATGCGGCTGCAAAAAAAAACGCGGCTGACTGCGGTTTTTTCGCGTCCGCATCTGCGGCAAGTGCCGAAACTGCAACTATACCGCACCTGCCGCAAGCCCCATAAACATAGTACCCTTAGGCTGGCTTCACACCACGGCCACACCACACCTGACAGCCCCGGACCGGATCAGCACTTAGAACCGGAGGGCCAAATGTGCCCTCCGGCCTTGTGTGCAGCTGGATGCTGCTAATTGCAGCCGCAGCTGCTGATTTTTCAAGACCGCGGTGAGCCGCGGTCCTGAAAAAACAGCGACGTGCAGCCGCCAGTGTCTGCTTGCCGGATCCTCCCGGACCAGGGCAATCTGGCCCCATAGGCTCCCATGTTAGGGAGCCGGATTGCCCCGGATACAGGAGGATCCGGCCAAATCCAAGATCCAGCAAATGGGGGGATTTTTCTCCCCAGACACAAAAATGATGCAAGCATAATTTTTGTCTCCGGAGAAAATAATCTGAATTCTCCCGGATTCCACCGGTGAGATGAAACAGATAGGATACTATCGGGCCAAAAACCGGTCCGGGGCTGCCTGGTTTACACCGGACAGCCCCGGATAAAAAAAAAACGTGGTGTGAAGCCAGCCTTAGAGGAGGCATCTTGCTCCTCTTGTGACAAGGCTCCAAAGTTAGACATAGCCAAGGCCTCCAAGAAGTTTGCCCTTCCATTTGAGGATATGTGGACCAATTCCTTAAGAACAATTGGGAGTCCTCAACTAGCAGGTTAAGGCCTGGAATTAAGGCAACTTGTACAGCTGGATATCTTGTACAGATGATATCTTGAATAAGGTGGAGGACAAAAAGGATGATTTCCCTAACCTGTCCTTTCCATCATTTAAGAGGTCCGTTCAGAGAAGGAGGTATAGTAGGAAACTGGACCCACTGGAACAGAGGAAGGAAGGCCTTCATATTCAAAAAACATTCCACAACAACAAAGGCGTTCCAGTGACATTCTTCCATGGTGGGAGGAAGGCTTTCACTTCCTCCTAGCCTGGGAAAAAAATTCCTCAAGTGGCTGGATTCTAGGCCTCATAAGATCGAGTTCAAGACTATGGTTTCGAGACTCTCCGCCAATGGGATTTCTGCTTACTCATCCAAGAGCCTCCCAGGAGGAGGTGAAGTTCAAAGCCTGCTAGAAAGGTTGGTGCTGACACATGTGCCAGTTCATGAAGAGGGGAAGGGGAATTACTCTCTATTCCTTCTTCTTGGTAAAGAAACAGACGGGTTATCCGTACGATTATAAATATGAGGGTTTTAAACAAATATCTGGAAAGTCCCAACATTTAAGTCCATAAAATCAGCAAAACAGTTGCTCCTATCCAATTGCTATATGACAGTTTTAGATTTGAAGGACACATATGATCACGTCCCTGCATGTGTCTAGTCACAGCCATTTCTCAGGAATTGATCTTTCTGGATCAGACATCACTTTCGGGAGTGGGGTTCTGCAGGCCATGATCCCCCTAATTGGTGGCTCTTCTCTGTAATTCTCTCGTGGGTTCTGTCATGGGTGACCGATAAACACTTAATTACTTACCGGTAATGTGTTTTTTCGGAACCAATGACAGTACACTTGTATTCCCTCCCATTGTTGAAGACACATCAATTTCTTTTTCTCCCCCTTTTTTTTTTACGTTGTAATGTTGAATATGGTCAGACTAATGTTAATTTATTTTCAGAGGTCCTTACCTACTGAGGAGAGATGTGCCACCTTTTTTTATCCTGTAGATTTCCATTCCTTGAAGGGTGAAAAAAAACACATTACCTGAAAGTAATTAAGTGTTTTCCCACAAAAATATTGTTTTAGCACCAAATATTTTCATTTTCCCAAAGACAGCAGGTGAAATGGCACCACAAAATTTGTTGTGCAAATTCTATTGAGTACACTGATACCCCATATGTGATGGAAATCCACTGTCAGGGCGCACAGCAGGGCGGAAGGAGCACCATTTGATTTTTAGAGCACAGATGCCAGAACTGCAGAAACCCCCTCAAGTGACCACATTTTTGGAAATTACCCTCATCTGGGAATTCATCTAAGGGTGAATTGACAATTTTATCTCTGAATAGCACCGATGGAGTCAAACGCAGTGAATGTTGTATTAATAAAAATTGCAAATAAGCCCTTGTAGTGCCTGTACATTGTGCCCTGCTTGTGCTTCTGGAAAAAAACACCCTGTAAATTAAATGGCTTCCTCACTACACAAATGCCAAACATGTGGACGTTAACTTTGGTTTAGACATTGTGGGGCTCAAAAGGAGGGGAGCATTTGGATTTGGGAGTGCAGGTTATGCTGGTTTTCTTTTTTGGAAGCAAGAATCCAGAGCCTTTGTGCTAACAATAACATGGAACCTTTGTGGGGACTTGTTTTTTGTGGGTTAAGTTGAATGCAATTGGTGGCAGTATGGATACAGGATATTTTGGATTGAATGACATTTATCCTGTGGGTTTCACACTGTAGTTTTTTCCCTGATCAGATTCGATCGGGTTTGTGTGTCAAAACCAGCAGTGTCTCCAAAACTCAACAGGTGTCAGTCTTTCAACTATAGTTTTTCTCTGCAAGTTCCTCTCCTGGTTTTGGCACACAAACCTGATCGAACCTGATCAGGGAAAAAACTGCAGTGTGAAACCAGCCTAAGCTGAGAACTCGAGAGAGACAAAATTGTGCAATAGGGTCTTATCTCCTTAAAAGAGGGGAGCTGAAAGTTATCAGATCTGCTCACCTGGATCGGTTGTGTACACCCACAAGCAGTACCAAAGCTCAAAAACAGCTGCCGCAGGATCCACACCTCCACGAGCAACCACCACGAGTGGTAAAGATAACCGAGTTCGGATGAAGTGCCTTTGGGTCTGCGCTGTGCCTCAAGGTTTCCCTGAGGAAGGAG
Organism: Allobates femoralis; assembly: GCA_033576535.1. Classification (NCBI taxonomy): domain Eukaryota; kingdom Metazoa; phylum Chordata; class Amphibia; order Anura; family Aromobatidae; genus Allobates; species Allobates femoralis. The sequence continues at coordinate 395,500,618 of JARQOC010000001.1, forward strand.
CACAGATAGCTCCGAAACACGTCGGATTAAAACACATTGGACCGGTAAGCCCGACTCCTGGTCTTTGTTGACAGCAGCGGGGACCCAAAGGCACTTCGTCCGAACTCAGTTAAGCTGAGAACTTGCATTTGGGTTTCCAGCTACATCTCTGAAATACATGATTGAGGTGAAACCCCCTGACTGTTCCATTTACTAATGAGGCAACAATCAGTTATTCTGGACTCTGTTTGCCCTTGGTTCGGCAGTGTTCTTCTTTTCGAAGGTGCACAAAACTGTTGATGATCGCACTTTTGTGCACGCCTAAAAATACAGGAAAAAAATGGATACCGCTTGATCACAAGTTAGATGAGAGTTCAAACTGAATCCCTCTGCCTTATTACAGTGAATCTTCCATTGGAAATGTTGGATGTATCAGGTTTTCAGAGGTTTACATGTAATCCCCAGTGTAAGCACTCAGCGTAACACACAGGATAAATTTGAGCTACACCTTACTGGGATCTTTTGGAAGCAGAATATACAAATCAACAGAACTGGCTTTACCGGTATTACTATTTTTACGCTGTTCAGCTTTTGTTATACGTGAATAGACGTCATTATTCGTTAGGTCAGTTCGATCACAGCGATGCCGGATTGATATAGTTTTTTTTTTTTTTTTGAACCATGTTTTTATTGAGAATAAATCATTACAAGAGAAAAAATTCAAAAAGCAATATGCAATTATTGACAGTTGTAGCAACAGTAAATAGATATAGCTATGACCGTATCTCAATTATCTCACAAATTTATTTATTTTTTTTTATTTTATTTTTATTGGAACAAAGGTCATACAAATATGCATATGCTAGATTTGCCAGATTTCAGGTTGGTCATTTGGTCGCGCAGGACCGACCTTGATGGTACAGTTTTAACGTTGCATTGATTCCTCTGTGAGTTTGTACCTTGCTGGGAGATAAATCCCATATTGTGGCTTCATGGAGTATTGGCATAGGTGAAGGGAAGGTGGTGGGCATGTATGCTGTGGATACCCTCGGTTTACTAGGTTGGTCGTATGTAGGGTACCCTTGTCGATTGATTTGTGTTGAGGTCGGGCTTTGGCTTGATCTGGTGGATTCGATGACCAATTGGTGTCTGCTGGGGTGGCTTGTGTTGGGGCCCGTGGGGGTAGCTAACCTTATGCGGGATGGGGACTTCAGGTGGGTTGGGGTTGTCAGGGAGGGCTGGGTTCGGTGTATGTGCGGTGAGGATTCTGAGGGGACTGGGGATGTGGGTGACAGGGAGGTTACTGCCGTTGCTGGGGGGGTAGGGGGGTCTTGGGTCGGATCACTGGTGTTGTCTGACCTGGGTTGTCTATGTGAGTAGTCTTGAGGAGTCGGGGGAGTCCCAGTGCGTGATCCATTCCACCCAGACTGTATTGAAGTGGTCCAATGTTCCCGCGCTCTCGGCCGCCAGCTCCTCCATCCTAAATATATCCATCATCTCTGTGTACCATTCCGCCAGGGAAGGTTGTTGTGTGGATTTCCAGTATCTGGAGATGACGGACCGGGCCGCCGAGAGGCAGAACCGTAGGATGTCTTTTTTGATGGATTTCGTATTCCCGGGATATATTGACAGCAGGGCCATTTCTGGTGTGCCGACTAGTTGTTTCCCGGTTATGCGGTTGTAGGCGTGGAATACTCCCTCCCAGAAGCTCTGGATTGCTGGGCAGTCCCACCACACATGGAGCATAGTGCCAGTGTCTATGTTGCAGCGCCCACATTTCTCTGAGATCGAGGGGAAAATAGCGTGTAGTCTAGCTGGGTAGCGGTACCGTCTGAATAGTACCTTGTAGTTTCTTTCTTGGGCTGCACATGTGTTTGCCATTTTACGGGTGAATAGGAAGCTTTTCTGCCAGTCTGCTGTAGATAGATTTCTCCCCATCTCCTTCTCCCAGGCCGACTGGTAGGGTCGCCTACCGTTCGCCTTTTCTCTTATGGTGATGTGGTAGATTTCAGAGACTGTGTGTATGGGAGGGGAGTTCCTTTGGAACAGTTCCTCCATGGGGGAGGGGAGGGGTCTGAGTTCGGCAGATTGGGCTGCTGAGGTGAGGTAGGATCGGAGCTGGAGGTACTCATACCATCGTATTGGCTGGGATGATGTGTGGCTTTGTAGTGCCTCGAAGGTGGGTATTTCGCCTTGGTGTAGTATCTGCCCCAGGCGTATGTCTTCCTCTCTTGTCCAGCATAGGTAAGAGTTCCTGTTCGTCCCTGGTGGGAAAGCTGGGTTTGAGAAGAGGGGGGTGAAGTGGGCTTGTTGTCCTACCTACTGGGGATCCATTGACGTATGATGCCAGGTTTTTAATGTGCTTTTAGTAAGGTCATACGGGGTGCCGATCTGTTTTAGTTCTAAGGGGTCTATCCAAGGGAGATAATGTAGCGGTGTGGTTATGTTTTCCTGTTCCAGGGCTACCCATTGCTTGGTTTGGGATTTGTATTGCCAATCGAGTAGTCGTGTCATTGAAGTTGCGAGGTAGTAGTTGTAGAAGTCGGGTAGTCCCGTTCCGCCTAAGTCTGTTGGGGCTGTCAGGGTCTTCGTGCTCACTCTAGGTCTCCCTTCCATATGAACCTCCCTGTTGCAGTTTGGAGTTTAGTGAAGAAGTTCCTGCTTGGGCGTATTGGGATTGTTTGGAAGACGTATAGGATGCGGGGGAGTATGTCCATCTTAATGACATTCATCCTCCCCATCCAGGACAACTGGAGAGTGCTATAGGTGGATGTTCGTGTTTCAAGTTGGGATAGGAGTGGTTGGTAGTTGAGTGCAAAGAGTTTTGATGGGTCGGACGGGATGTGTACCCCTAGGTATTTGATGGATTCTGCTTTCCATTTGAAAGGGAAGTTGGATTCCAGGGCATGAACTTCCTTTAGGGGTAGGGTTATGTTTAGCGCCTCTGATTTTGTGTAATTGATTTTGAAATTGCTCAGGGAACCGAAGGTCTCGAATTCCTTCAGTATTGACGGAATCGAGATCTTTGTTGGGAAATGTACAGAAGTAGTATGTCTGCGAACATTGCCTGCTTATAGTGAGATGTGCCTGTCTGTAGGCCGTGTATGTCGTCGTTTCCCCTGATGGTGTTGGCTAGGTGTTCCATAACTAATACGTAGATGAGGGGTGAGAGTGGGCACCCCTGCCTGGTCCCATTTCTGATGTTAAACGGGGCTGAAAGGGCGCCGTTTACCCTTACCCTGGTGGAGGGGTAGAGTATAGGGATAGAATTTTGTGTAGGAATTTGGGGCCTAGGCCGATCTGCACTAATGTCTCCTTCATGAAGCCCCAGTGGACCCTGTCAAAGGCCTTTTCTGCGTCAACCGATAAGATGCTGAGGGGCGTGTTGAGTGCTCTGGCTCTGTTGATCAGGAGCAAGGTCTTAATGGTATTGTCTCTAGCTTCCCGGCCTTTGACAAAGCCCACCTGTCCATTTTGATGATGGGGGGAGTAGGGGCGCCAGTCGGTCTGCTAGGATCTTGGAGTAAAGCTTTATGTCGACGTTTAGGAGAGAGATTGGTCTATAGTTAGCAGTCACTGTGGGGTCTCGTCCGGGTTTGGGGAGGATACCTATGTGCGCTTGTAGTGATTGCGGGGTAAAGTCGGAGCCATCTGAGATGGAGTTGAAAGTCGCCCTCAACTGGGGTGTCAGTAGTTGGAGTATTTTATAGAAGGACGGGGTGAATCCGTCTGGGCCTGGGCACTTGGATGTTAGGGTGGATTTTATGGCCGCCTGGATCTCCTGCTCAGTTATCTCTGCTTCTAGTGCCTCGATGTCTGCTTCACCTAAGGCAGGGAGTGCCGTAGATGTTACATAGTCATGTATTTTCCGTTGTAATTTATCTGGTGCCATATCTGAGAACTTCCCTTTCAGGTTGTATAAGTTTTCGTAGTATGCCCGGAATGTCTCTAGGATTTCAGAGGGGTTATATGTGTCTGAGCCATTGGTGGTCCTAATTTTGGGGACATATGTGTGGTTCGTCCTTGGGTGGAGTAGGCGTGCCAGGGGCGGCCGCATTTGTTGGATACCCTATCATAGAAGCTTTTGTTTTTTTCTGTTTGTCTCTTAAAGGTTTGGTTTAATACTCCCTTGAGTTCCTGCCGCTTTAGGGTGAGCTCACCGTAAGTCTGGCGTGCCAGTGTCAGTTTGTGGGCTGTCTCTAAGCTGTGGATTTGGGATAGGAGGTCGTTGATTTTTTCAGTTCTACTTCTCTTTAGTGGGCACCGTGTTTTATAAGCGTTCCTCTTAGGCAACATTTCAGGGCTTCCCATTTGATGGGCTGTGTGGTTGTGTCATGTTTGTGGACCTGGGTGAATGTCTCTATGTCTTTTTTCAGCTCCGTCAGGCAGGTGTTGTCTTTCAGGAGGTTGCTGTTGAGTCTCCAGGTCCATGGTCTTTGAGAGGTGTCTGGTAGTGTCAGGGTCAGAAATGTTGGGGCATGATCTGATAAGAGGGTGTCCCCAATGTGGGCTGAGGGGTTCCAGGCTAGTGTACCAAGGCTCGCCAGGAACATGTCGATGCGACTGTAGGAGTTGTGTACATGGGAATAGTACGTGTAATCTTTTGTTTGGGGATTAAGAATCCGCCATATGTCGATGAGTTGAAGGGTGTGGAGCAGTTTTTTGAAGGCCCTTAGTCGTGTGTTGGGGATGGCGTCCCTACCTGACGTGGAGTCTATGGTGGGGTCTAGGGTAAAGTTAAAGTCGCCTCCTATTATCGTTGTCCCGTCGGCGAATTCGGCGAGACGGAGTAGGAGCGCCCTACCGACCTTGGTTTGGTCCCGGTTAGGTAGGTACCAGTTGACTACAGTCAGGGTAGAGTTGGCTATACGTATCTTGAGGAAGATGTATCGTCCTCCTTGGTCGAGTTGGGAGTCGACTATTGTGTGGGTCAGGTTTTTGTGGATTGCCACTGATACACCCCTCGATCTGGATTCGCTGCTGGCGCTGTGAAACCACACTGGGTAGTATTTGTTTTTGAGGTTTGGTATAGAGCCGGTTTTAAAGTGGGTCTCCTGGAGTAGCACTACCTGTGTCCGCTGCTTATGCATATCGTAGAGGATCTGGGAGCGTTTTTGGGGGGTGTTAAAACCTCTCACATTGAGGGTCCCAATTTTTGGCCATGTTGTGGGGTGTCTCTCGAGGGAGCGTACGCGTAGTTTGGGTTGGGCACGGCCTTTGTGGTGTCTGGGGTAGGCAGTCAGGGGGGTGGGATCAAATGTATAGGGATGGCAAGGGCGTGGGGATGGTGGGAATGGGTGTGGGGGGGTGTGTGTGTGTGTGTGTTTGTGGTGTCTCTAAGGGGTTGGTGGGTTCGTGTGTGCAGCTGGTCCCGGGTACCGGTGTCAGCTAGGTGCGTGGTGTAGGAATGTATGTTTCCCCGCCTGTCTACGGTGAGTGGGTCCTACTTGCGGTGTGGCCTTTCCAAGCTGAGTGGGAGCTCCCCTCGCCTGGGCCTTAAACATGTATGTGGTGTAGCAACATAACAAAAGATAAACAAAATAAAATAAATCATCTAAGCACTAATATACAAAGCATGGTTAGGTATAAAAGATAAGGGACAGAGAAATAAAAACAATAAAAGCACAATGAAGCAACATCGACTGTAGTTAATAACAGAGAGGGATAATTCGGGAGAGATGGGATGAAAGCGTTTTTAAGGGGAGGGGGTAAGAAAGGACATATCGGTATAGGAGGGGGAGGAAAGAAGGAGGGGGGGGGACAGTATGTACATAGGAACCTAAACTGTGGGAAGGTGGGTGGTGGTAGCTTATTTAAAAGAGGGGGGAGGGGCTGAGTGGGCAGGTGGGGCAGTGTGGGGGAGGGGAGGACGGGAAAGGGGGAGGGGGGGAGAAGGGAAAGAAGGTGGGGGAGGAATATGGAAGTTAGAGGACTGATGGGGGGAGGGGGAAGTGGAGGGGAGGGAGTGGAGGGGGCGGGGAAGTGGAGGGGGGGGGACGTGGAGGGGAGGGTGGAGGGGGAGATAGGGAAGGGTAGGGGGGGAAGAGAATGAAGTGGGGGATAGAAACACGCATCACGTGGACGGCAACATCTACTGTGGTTAAGAGCACATGGGGAGGTAGATCAATGGGGGGTCGAAGGACCCTAAGAGGGGTGGGGGGGCTCAGCAGTGGGGACAGCGAGCAAAGGGGACATAAGTCCTATAACCATAAAGAAAGCAAATATGAGGAGAATAAAAACACATACAAAAAAATACAAAAAACAAAAGTAAGAGAAAAAAAAAAAAAAACATAACAATTATTATTGTTATACAGAGGAATAAAAAAAAAAAAATATATGGAATATAAATTGAAATATATATACATACGATACAAAAAAAACGAAAACTAAGGGATGGGGCGCGGGGGGGGGGGCAAAACAGAAATGTGCTGGAGGTAAAGTTTGGTCATGTCTTCGGTGCTAGGTGTTGAATCCCTTGTGTCGGGTAGTGGGGTGTCCGTGTTCGGTTGCCTGTCCAGTTTTGTGGGCCTTGTTTCGGGCCGGGTTCCCTCTTGGTATTAGATTAGG
>JARQOC010000001.1:396107263-396388586 GCA_033576535.1 Allobates femoralis
CTATAAACATCAGCCAATTTTTAAGATCAGTTTTTAAAATTAATTTATTTGATGTGCAAGTGTTTGAACAAAGGAATTTTTAGTAGGTGAAAAATAAAATTATTTTTTATATACAAACAATTGGTCTAGGATCAAGATCTTAAACAAGGTGTAAAATAGTAAGCGCTAGATCATAACATTCTAGATTAAAATTAAACTTACGTAGAAAATATGTGTGTCGGATCATTCCCTTGTTGCCTCAAGTCCCACATTTTCAATTGTCCAATGGAATTAACAGTCAAGATTTCTGTAGTACGGAGGAAAATTACTGCATGGATGGTGCTGCTATCTGCATCGTCTGCAGGAAAAAAAAAAAATACATTTTAATGGTATAAGATATGAAAAATGATTGAAAAAAAAAAATTACTTTTAAAGGCTAGGGGAGCAAATGCTGGCATTTGCAGGAAAACCTTGTATAGTGCTCACTCACATTACGACTGCAATAAATGTGGGCTGGATCTGCTCCATCTGATGTTTCCAGGAGGGGGAGAGTGACAAAAGGATAATGGAGGATGAACTTTTGGATCACAGTACAGCAACATTTTGTTGGTGTCTGCAATGTGATATTAGATTAACACTGCACACTCCGGGTTTAGGTTGCAAGTGAAAGTTTTCTTTATTTATGGAAATGAGGCAAAAATGCGACTGTGTGGTGACGTTTCGGCCACTACTTTGTGGCCTTTATCAAGGCGTCGCTGTGAACAAATTATAAAAAGAATAAGGTATAAGACAATAAATATACATATATACAAGTACATACAAATTTATAGAGTTTTTTACAATCATCAACAGGTAATCCTTTTGTAGTATATCACTGAGGCATAGTGTCAAAGGGGTTTGCGACCCTAATTTTGTCGTTTATGTAATTAAATGTCCATGTGGCCTACTTTATGTAGGGGGAAACAACACAGTCCATCAAAGACTGCTTGCCACAAGTCGACAATTCGATGTGGCAAGATATGGCTCCCCCACTATTTCAAAGAAGCAAAAGACACTGTCACAGTTACGTTTCCAAATTTTAGAAAGGGTACCAAAGACCCAGACGGGGGGGGGGGGGGGGGGATGATTTGGATTGAGGGGGGGGGGGGGGGGGTTTGGGTTTCACCACATTAACCTCCTCAGGGAAAGAGTCCTTTTTTTTTTTTTTTTTTTTTTTTAGAGTTTGACAGTTGGTATGATGCATGAATACACTATTGTGGGCACTCGCTATTCGCCTCTAGGGGAATAGAGAGAGATAGAGAGATAGAATGGTAATACTAACAGAACATTCTTATTTTTGCCCTATAGGCACACTGAATAGGTTTTGTCCTCTTCCTCTACTTCTCGCCCTGTACGGTAAGCATAGTAGGGATCGTAGAAGATGCAGTTAGATTTACCTTGTCGCAACCCTAATTCCTTTACTCTCCTATGCCTCTATATACTGACGGGTTTGAACTTCTTATGCACAAAAATTTTTGTTCTTGCCTTTTCCAGATTGTACATATGTGTGTTATATACTGTACACCAAGGGAAATATAACTTTAAAATGTCACTACTCATCAAAATCATGTAATACACAATTGTTTGTGAAGAGATATACATTGTAATAGTGCAATTAATCTGGTTAGCCTTATACCCTTAAACCTTGGTGAAATAACAATACCACCCATACCCTGCTAATAATGAGGTTTATGTCTCTGTGCTATATGTAAACAATTGTGCCTAACATCACAAATGCATTATGATTATTATTATTTATTTATATAAACGCCATTATATTCCATGGCGCTTTACATGCGGAAAGGGCAGATGAGGACAAGTACAATAAATGTGGACGATCAGGTCATATAGGTACATGAGGGGAGAAGATCCTGTCCGCGAGGGCTCACAATCTACGAGGGGCGGGTGGGGATACAGTAGGAGGGGGTGGTGCCGGTTGTGAGGCGGTGCGGTGGATCGGGCATCATTGCAGGTTGTAGGCTTGATGTAAGAGGTGGGTCTTCAGGCTTGTTTTGAAGGTTCCTAGGGTAGGAGAGTGTCTGATGTGGGTGGGGAAGAGAGAGTTCCAGAGTATGGCAGAGGCATGGGAGAAATCCTGTATGCGGTTGTGAGAAGAGCAGATGAAGGGGAAGTAGAGGAGAAGTTCTTGGGGGAAATCGCATGTTGCGTGAGGGTAGGTATCGAGAGACCATAATCGGAGATGTATGGAGGGGACAGGTTGTGTATGGCTTTGTATGTCATGGTTAGTGTTTTAAACCAAGATCTCAGAAGTGGGGAGCCAGTGAAGGGCTTGGCAGGGGGGGGGGGGGGACGGGACAGGGGAGTAGCGGGAAGACAGATGGATTAGATGGGCAGCAGAGTGTAGGATAGATTGAAGAGGTGCAAGGAAGGTAGCAGCGAGGCTGGTGAGCAGGAGGCTGCAGTAATCAAAGTGGGAGATGATGAGAGCGTGAATAAGTGTTTTAGCAGTGTCGTGGTCAAGAAAAGTATGGATCCGTGAAATGTTTTTGAGCTGGAGTTGGCAGGAGGTGGCAAGAGCCTGGATGCGGGGCTTGAAGGAGAGGAAAGTGTCAAGGATTACCCTGATGCACTTGGTGTGGGGAACTGGGGAGACACAGAAGTGTGTGGAGAGGATGGATAGGTCGGGTAGTGGAAGAGAGCGACTTGGGGGGGGGGGGGGGGGGGGGGGAAGACAATGAAGTCAGTTCTATCCATGTTCAGCTTAAGGAAGCGAGTAGAGAAGAAGGATGAGATGGCGGACAGGCATTGCGAATTTTGGAAAGTGGAGAGGTGATGTCGGATCCAGACAGGTAGATTTGGGTGTTGTCGGCGTAGAGGTGGTACTGGAGGCCATGGGACTCAATGAGTTGTCCTAGGCAGAGAGTGTAGATTGAGAAGACTAAGGGTATGTGACACAGGAAGGTTTAGTGGCGTTCAAACCGTCAGTAAACCGCTGGAAATTATCAGTTCTGAGCTCAGAAGTCTCCAGCTGTGTTCCGGCGGTTTTTTTCAGCGTGTGCACAGCGGTTTTCAGTCGGTTTTTCCAGCGGTTTTCTATGGAGGATTTTGTTCATGGAACCGATCCAAAACCGCTGAGAAGAATTGACATGCTGTATGCTGCTAAACCGCTGGGAAACCGCTCAACCGCGGGTCAGATCCGCTCACATAAACCGACTGTGTGCACAGCGGTTTCTAAATTACATAGGGTTACATGTAAGTCCTAAAGCTGCTTAGGATTTACATAAATTTAAATAAAACCTATGCTAAACCGCCGGCGGTTTTCGCTGCTAAACCGACGTTAAACCTTCCTGTGGGCACATACCCTAACAGCCCCAGAACTGATCCTTGGGGGACCCAGACATATAGGGGATAGGGTGAAGAGGAGGTGTGGGAGTGAGTGACGCTGAAAGTCCGGTCCGTTAGGTATGAGGAGATCCAAGAGAGGGCTAGGTCAGTGATGCCAAGAGATTCCAGGATCCCAAGTAGAAGGGAGTGGTCAACAGTGTTGAAGGCGGCAGATAGGTCGAGGAGGATGAAGTAGTGATGTTTGCTCTTGGCAGTCAGTAGGTCGTTGCTGACTTTGGTCAGGGCTGTTTCAATGGAGTGGTGAGGTCTGAAGCCGGATTGTAGGCAGTCGAAGAGGAAGCAGGAGGAGAGGTGAGAGGACAGCTCTGAGTGGACGTGCTGTTCTGGTAGTTTAGAGACAAAAGGGAGAAGAGATATGTGGTGATAGTTAGAGACAGATGTTGGGTCGAGGGAGGGGTTTTTGAGGATGGAAGTGATCAGGGTGTGTTTAAAGGCTGAGGGGAAGGTGCCAGTGGTAAGTGATAGATTGAAAAGATGGGTTAGGGCTGGGATGATAACAGAGGTGAGGTTGGGAATGAGGTGGGATGGGAGCGGGTTGTGGGCACTGGTGGTAAGGTGTGATTTCGACAGGAGGGAGGAGAGCTGATCTTCAGTTATGGGGGGGGGGGGGGGGGGCAGCTGATGGAAGGAGAGGGCAGTATAGGAGAGAGTGGAGGTTGTGGGGACAGTGGGTCAAAGCTGTCTCTGATTCTGTCAATTTTTTCTTTGAAGGAGGCAAAGTTTTCAGGTGAGAGGGAGGAGGAGCGGACGGGCAAAGTAAGGAATTGAAAGTTTTGAAAAGCTGTTTGGGATTGTGGGACAGGGAGGTTATTAGGGATGAGAAGAAGGCTTGTTTGGCGGTAGCGAGTGCAGCCTTGAAGTCGGTGAGGGAATGTTTGAACAACATGAAGTGCTCAGCAGAGTGGGATTCTTTCCATCTCCTCTCGGCGACTCTGGATGCCCGTCTCAGGTCTTTAGTGATGGTGGTGTGCCAGGGTTGCCCGTTTGTCTGTGGTATGTGAGGGGGCGGCTAAGTCGAGGGCCTTAGTTATTGTGGTGTTGTACAGGGTGGTGGCAGCGGCAGTGTAGTGTATGGAAGTTATGTCGGCGAGATGGAGGAGGCATTCTGAGAATAGGTGTAGATCAATGTGTTTTAGGCTTCTGCGGGGGTGAGGGAGGAGAAAGTCAACAGATTGTGATCAGACAGGGGGAGGGATGAGTTAGTGAGGGAGCAAAAGTGGGTGAAGATGAGGTCCAGTGTGTGCCCATCTTTGTGGGTGGCAGAGGAGGGCCATTGGGAGAGCCCAAAAGAGGAGGTCAGGGAAAAAAGTTGTGAGGCGATTGGGTGGGAGGTGTCAATGGGGATATTGAAGTCGCCCATAATGATTGTGGGGATGTCAACAGAAAGGAAGTGAAGTAGCCAGGAGGTGAAATGATCAAGGAAGATGGCGATGGATCCAGGGGGGGCGGTAGATGACGGCCAGTTGAAGGTTACAGGGGGGAGAAGATGCAGACGGAGTGGGCTTCGAAAAAGGGGAGAGTAGCAGAGGGAGGCAGTGGAACAGGGGTTAAGCAGCAGGTGTTGGACAGGAGTACGCCAACACCTCCGCCATGTTTGTCAGAGGGGCGGGGGTTGTGGGAGAGACTAAGTCCGCCATAACATAGAGCAGCAGGGGAGGGGGTGATCCAGGTCTCCATGATGCCAAGGAATGAGAGTTTTTTTTCTTAGAGATGAAGAGGTCGTGGATCAAAGGAATTTTTTATAGACTGAGCGGGTGTTCCAGAGTGCGCCAGGCAGGGAGACTGGGGGAGCAGGGGCTGGGGGAATGGGTCTAAGGTTGGTGAGGTTACAAGGGTTGTTGGTGGGTCGTGGGGTGTAGGTGACTGTGGGGATATGGTGGGGGGCCGGGATTAGGGGTAACGTCACCAGCAAGTAGGAGGAGCAGTGAGGGTTAGCAGGTGGGAGCAGGAGAGTTTACGTGGCAGTATTGCCTGTTTGGAGATGGAGGAATGAAAGTGAAGGAATATGATAATTATGATAACTGATTCTCTATTCCTCCTTTTCTCTTTTACTGTATTCCCCTCCTGCCTCCACTATAAACATATTGACAAGAGCCAGCCAGCTGTACACAGCCTATACAGGCATAGGTAACAGCCCTTAATGACAATTTCCAATGTAAACAGGGCCCAGTGCTGAACGCCTACTCTAAAAAATAAATCACCACCCTAATCAGTGACAGCGGGTCCCATACATGTCACTTAGCAACCGTTACCATAATAAACAGCAGACCGCTCAAATATGCATGTGTGAAGGACCACGTCACTTCCGGTAAAATAACCGTGAGTCGGCAGATAAGCACGGGCGCAGTCAGACAGCCATCACTCCAGCCACAGCGCAGGACGCACAGGCAGTGCAGCAGTGAAGAGGCAAGGACCTAGGGGCACTCCTAATCTCCACAAGCAAACATTAGCCAAGTAACAACTATAATCTATCTGCATTACCTTCCTGAGAACGCTGCATACCACCTGTAATCCACCACAGAAGGGACATACTCTGAGGTGCACTGGCCAGGGGATACCCCATAACTGAGTCAAATAGACCTCTATCCTATAATCAACAACAAACTCCTTTGGATACACAATATCCAAGTGTAGTAAAATAAAGACATTTTTTCCACAGACTGTCCACACCGATCCAGAGTGACTGCAAATCATCCACCATAACATCTTGCAGCAAAACAATCCAGGTTTGTACAGATACACCAGGACCTGGTTTTGCATTACATAGAACCCTGATGAACCTTAACTCTATTTACTCCCTACAGCCTTTAACTGGATCCTTGTCTCTTATTACAACAGTCCACCAGGGGAATATCACAGGCCACAGACAACTAGGTACCACATTCTATTATTTACTCTATGCCACCCTTAATCTATGTGACCCTTCATCTATGAAACAACACCCCCTTTGTGTAGATCTTGCCGTTTCTTAATGTCAACAAATCACCGCAAACCCCTTTGACATTATGCCTCAGTGATACACTACAAAAGGATTACCTGTTGATGATTGTAAAAAAACTCTGTAAATTTGTGTATACTTGTATATATGTATATTTCTTGTCTTATACCTTCTTTTTAAAATTTGTTCACAGCGACGCCTTGATAAAGGCCACAAAGTAGTGGCCGAAACGTCACCACACAGTCGCATTTTTGCCTCATTTCCATAAAGAAAACTTTCACTTGCAACCTAAACCGAAGTGTGCAGTGTTTCTCATAGACTTGGATCCGGGCCTTCCACTGGCACCTCCTAATCCTCATAAGTGTGCACACCATTTACCACAACTATACTGCAATGTGATATTGACATATGGACAATAACAGAGGGCAGCTGGCATGACTGTGTCTAATGTTCATGCTGAGGTGAAGATTGCATTGCAAGGAGGGGCACTGATTCAATCAAAACATGCAGTGCATAAACCTGATTCTTCCATTTCTTCTTGGGGAGGGAGGGGAGGGCATTTTCAGTTTTCATTTTATGAAGAAAAAAAAATGACCTGTCAAGATGATTTTCAGGTTGGTATGATTATGGGGATGCCAAGCTTGTATTGATATTTTCTTTTTATTGCTGATTAAAAATATCACGTCAAGTTTTTATTTTTTTGGCGATGAAGAGGTGTTATGGCCACTTTACACGTCCCAACATCATTTCGATATTGGATACAACAGCACGGGGAGCGCGCACTTTTTTGGTTGAAATCCAAGATCGCATAGGAGATGTTACACAGGGTGATATCGGCAGGCAACACAACTGCGATGTCTACGCCCCCTTGTACGAGCAAACCAGGGAACGACCATTTAACATGGGAGTGAATAGGGGAAGTTGTGCTTCAAGTCGGTGTTGGGCTGTCACACAGCACGATCCGGCCAGATCATCCATCCAATATCGGGCAGTTGGAGAGCCTGCTCATTTCTCCCCAGATATCGTTTTGGCATCGTTCTAGCATCGAATTGCACATTTACACCACACAATGCACGAACGATATCGGCGCCAACGCACGAACCACGTGACTTTTTATCGAAGTTGGACGCCGATATCGGGACATGTAAAGTGGCCATTAGGGCTTGTTTGTTGCATAGTGAGCTTAAGATATTATTGCTATTTTAAAAGGCACATTTTCTTTTCTGTTTATAGCATTTACCATAAAGGTTAATTTTATGTATTAGCAGTATGCACTTTTGTGGAAGCTTTGATATCAAACACTTATTTTTAAAGGGTGAGAAAGTGGGGTGACCAATTTTATTTATTTTTTGCATATATATTTAACTTTTTCCCATACTAACTATGCAGAATACAGCAACACAATCTTATAATAATATATATTTTTATATAGTGTCAAACATATTGTGCAGCACTTTACAATTCAAAGGGGACATGTACCGACAACATGAGACAATACAGAGTAACAAAAATTCAACAGATATGATGAGGAGTGAGGTCCCGGACGTAAGCTTTATAATCTATGAGGAAATAGGGGAGGCACAAAAGGTACAGTGGGGGAAAAGTATTTAGTCAGCCACCAATTGTGCAGGTTCTCCAACTTAATCCCTTCCCGACCCATGACGTAGGAGGGCATCATGAGTGGGGTCCCGGTATTTGATGTGAGCTCTGGCGCAGCGATCACATCAAAACACCCAACATCTCAGCTGATCTTATCAGCTGAGATGTCGGGCTTCCAGCACTGATCGGATCTGATCGGTGCTATTAACCCCTTGGATCCCGATATCAATCACTGACAGCGAGATCCAAAGGTACTGCGGTAGGGAATGCGCTGTTCCCGGCCTGCATCTCCGGTGCTCATGTGACAGCCATGGGTCCAGGCTTGATCCCGGAGACTGTCACGGAGGACTTCCTGTGAGTGGTTGGCAAGCGCTGCCAACCACTCACAATATGCATTTGTGTCAGATCCCAATGTGCTGCAGCTCATCGGGACCTGTCACAAGCAATTGCACTGTGCAGCTGTCTGGCGCCCTATGGGACAGTGTAAAAAAAAAAAAAAAAAAGAGAATTAATTGACAAAAAAAAGTTTTTAAAAAAATTATGAGAAAAAAAACAAAAAACACAACTAAGTTCAAATCACACCCCTTTTCCGCTATTCAAAATAAAAGTATTAAAAAAAAACCCCACACACATATTTGGTACTGCCGCATTCAGAAATGCCCGAACTATCAATATATGAAATCAATTAATGAGCCATAAACTTTATAACAGAAAAAAAGGTCCAAACGCCCAAATTACATTTTTTTGGTCGTCGCAACATTGCTATAAAATGCAATAACGGGCGATCAACACAGCATATCCACCCACAATTGGTATGATTAGAAACATCAGCTCAAGTTACAAACAATAAGCCGTCACACAGCCCCAGATACCTAAAAATTAGGACGCTACGGGTGGCAGAACATGGCTCAAAAAGTGTGATTTTTTTTTTTCCTTCAAACTTTTGAATTTTTTTCACCACTTAGATACCAGTAAAACTACACGTTTGGGATCTACGAACTCGTACTGACCCAAGGCATCACAACGTCACGTCAGTTTTACAATATAGTAATCATGGTGACTAAACCCCCCCAAAAAAAAACAAAAACGTGTAATTGCACTTTTTTTTGCAATGTCAACGCACTTGGAATTTTCTTCCGATTTTCCTGTACAAAAAAATACATGGTAAAGTACATGGTAAAATAAATGATTGCATCTGAAAGTACAACTCTTTCCTCAAAAAACAAGCCTTCATATGTCTATATTGAAGGTGAAGGGGTTAAAGAGACAAAATGAGACAACAAATCCTGAAAATCACATTGTCTGATTTGGAGAGAGCGAGCGAGCAAATGAGACAGAGAGAGAGAGATGGATGCAATGACTGGCACAGAGTAAAGGCATCGGTAAAGTGGTTGGAGAGGAATACAGAGTAGAATCTCAATATTTGCAGATAACACTAAACTCTGCAGGGTAATCCATACAGAGGAGGACAATTTTATATTACAGGAGGATTTATGTAAACTGGAAGCTTGGGCTGATAAATGGCAAATGAGCTTTAATGGGGATAAATGTAAGGTCATGCACTTGGGCAGAGGAAATAAAATGTATAATTATGTGCTTAATTGTAAAACACTGGGCAAAACTACCACTGAAAAAGACCTGGGTGTATGGGTAGATGATAAACTCACATTTAGTGCCTAGTGTCAAGCAGCTGCTGTAAAGGCAAATAAAATAATGGGATACATTAAAAGAGGCATAGATGCTCATGAGAACATAAAATTTTACCTCTATTCAGGTCACTAGTGCGACCACACTTAGAATACTGTGTATACTGTGTACAATTATGGTCTCCGGTGTATAAGAAGACATAGCTGAACTAGAGCGGGTGCAGAGAAGAGCGACCAAGGTTATTAGAGGACTGAGGGGTCTGCAATACCAAGACAGGTTATTAAGCTTGGGGTTATTTAGTTTGGAAAAAACGAAGGCTCAGGGGTGATCTTATAATAATGTATAAATATATGAGGGGACAGTACAGAGACCTTTTTAATGATCTCTTTACTCTTA
Source organism: Allobates femoralis (assembly GCA_033576535.1). NCBI lineage: Eukaryota > Metazoa > Chordata > Amphibia > Anura > Aromobatidae > Allobates > Allobates femoralis. Next base: position 396,117,228 of record JARQOC010000001.1, read on the forward strand.
GGCCTGAGATGGGGACAAGGGGGCATCCTCTACGTCTGGAGGAAAGAAGGTTTAATCATAATTACTGACATGGATTCTTTACTGTAAGAGCAGTGAGACTATGGAACTCTCTGCCACATGATGTTGTAATGAGTGACTCACTACTAACATTTAAGAAGGGCCTGGATGCCTTTCTTGAAAAATATAATATTACCGGTTATATACCGTATATACTCGCGTATAAGCCGAGTTTTTCAGCCCAAAAATTGGGCTGAAAAGTCCCCCCTCGGCTTATACGCGAGTCACTGTATACAGTGCCCCCCATCAGTATACAGGGCCCCCCCCCTTGTTTAGCAATCCTGTAAAGGAAGAGATTAGTATACTTATCCCTCCGCTGTCCCGCCGCCATCACGCTCCTCCAGCTTCATCCAGTGTCTTCCGTCTTCTTCTGGCTTCCTCCGGTGGGCGCAGGCAATGACGTCATTGTCTGCGCGCCAGAGGAGGAAGCCGGAAGAAGACGGAAGACGCTGGATGAAGATGGAGGAGCGTGATGGCGGCGGGACAGCGGAGGGATAAGTATACTAATCTCTTCCTTTACAGGATTGTTACCCAAGGGGGGGGGGCCCTGTATACTACCACTGTGGCTGCTGCTGTATACTACCACTGGGGCTGCTGCTGTATACGACCACTGGGGCTGCTGCTGTATACTACCACTGGGGCTGCTGCTGTATACTACCACTGGGGCTGCTGCTGTATACCTCTGGGGCTACTGTATACTACCACTGGGGCTGCTGCTGTATATACCACTGGGGAGGCTGCTGCATACCACACTGCTGGGGGCTGTATACCTGTGCTGGGGTCCACCCTCGGCTTATACACGAGTCAATAGGTTTTCCCAGGTTTTGGGGGCATAAGTAGGGGGGTCGGCTTATACACGAGTATATATGGTATACTAGATTCTTTGATAGGGCGTTGATCCATGGAACTAGTCTGATTGCCGTATGTGGAGTCAGGAAGGGATTTTTTTCCCTAATGTGGAGCTTAGTGTTGCCACATGTTTTTTTTTTTTTTGCCTTCCTTTGGATCAACATGTTAGGCTATGGGGTTGAACTAGATGGACTTAAGGTCTTCCTTCAACCTTAAATACTAGGTTATTATGCTCTTGGTTGCTGCATTCAGGATGGATTGGAGAGGGGAGAGTATAGTAAATAGGAGACTAGTAGGGAATTGCAATATTCCAGAGAATGAATAAGTGTGACAGTAAGCGCTTTTGCAGAGTCAACTATAAGAAAAGGTCAAATTCTACAGATGTTGGTGACATAAGCAAGTGATCGAATACAGGGAGTGAAAGAGATCTGAGTCAACTATGACCCCCAAGACAGCGGGCGTGCTGCTGGGGAGTAATGGTAGAAATGGAAATGGCAATATTGGAGTTAGGAAGATTAGTAGAGGGAGGAAACATGAGTTGTTCAGTTTAAGGTAGAGAGAGAGGACGATGTTAGTAATGCAAGGATGCAAGGATGATGTTAGAAGAGGTGTATAATTTTTTGTTTCAAGCAGAGATGGTGCTGAAAACCTAATCTACTGATGGTTTGTCCAATAAGGGCAGTGTATAGAGAAAAGAGAAAGGGGCCTAAGATTGAACCCTTAGGGTATGTGCCCACAGGATGTTTTTCCTGCGTTTTCCACATGCGGTTTACTCTTGGCTTTATGCCGACGTAAAATAATTTGTTCCTGCGTTTGGGCTTCGCAGCAAAACCAATGTGTTTCACAGAAACGTTGTACCCACACATTGGTTTTGCAAGTGTCAAATACCTCCGGTTTTGCTGCGGATGGGAAAGATTAATCATGTTCTATTTTTCCTGCTTTTTTGCTGCAGACAGTGACAAAAACACTGGAAAAACGCAGCATCAAAAACAGCGATAAAAACGCAAGACCTGAACGCAGCAAATCTCCTGGCAAGGGCTCTAGAGTTCCTTGAAACCAGTATCGATTTTGCTGCGTTCAAGACTGGTGGAAAAACGTCCTGTGGGCACATACCCTTATGAATCCCAACAGAAAGGAAGAGGAGCTGGTGAAAGATAGTGAAGGAGCGGTCAGAGAGGTAGGAGAACCAGGAGAGAATGGTGTCCTTGTGGACCAATAGAGCAGAGCATAGTAAGGGGGAGCTGGTGATCCACTGTGTTGAATACAGCAGAGAGATCCAGGAGAATCAGCATAGAGTAGTAACCGTTAGATTTAGCTGTTAGTAGATCATTAGAGTCTTTAGGAAGGGCAGTTTCAGTAGAGTGTAAAGGCCGGGTTACACATATTGATGTTCCAGCGTCTCTTTCAACGATCAGACCAGACTTGCTGGAACATCGGTATGTGATCGCTGGTTAGATGCCGCACAGGCAGATCTCATCAGCGATCACCCAATGATGCGTCGACACCCGACAGTCGCTGGGATCGGTCAGGGTGTTGGGTGCAAACTGGGTGTCACTTGTCGTTGCCTCTATCACACATGCCGATGCATGTGTGACAGCGGGAGACCAGCGACCAAAAAATGGTCTTGGCCATTCCGCAGCAATCTAATCACTGCGTCATGTCACACGCAGTGACGTCGCTACAGAGGTCGATGCAACTTCACAAAACCTGTGACGTTGCAGTGACATCGGTAGCGATGTCGCTGCGTGTAACCCGGCCTTTAGGAGCAGAATCCGGATTGTAGAGAGCCAAGAAAAGAATTATCTGAGAGATAATCGACTAGAATGAACCAAACATTCCGGAAGTTTAGAGATGATGGGGAGATTAGAGACTAGGTCTGTAATTAGCAGCACTGTTCTGGTTGAGGGATAGTTTTTAATGTAATGGGTATATGCTGCATGTTAGAAGGAGGGAAAGACACCAGATGAGAGGGAGAGGTTAAATATTTTAGTTAAGAAAGTGGTGACAAACGAGGTGAGGGACTGAAGGAATGTGATCATTGATGCATGTACTAAGGCAAGAAGATGAAAGGAGCCGGAAAACTTTCTTTTGACTGGATCGAAGACCAAACGTAAGCTAGGTGAAGTGTACTAGGAAAGAGAGGCTTGGAAGAAACTTCATGTTGTATATAGTCCATTTTTTCTTTAAAATTCAGATCGCCAGGGCTGAGGTTGGAGGTTGATGATTGGGACACTCTTGTACCAAGTTGGGAGTGGAAAATGTCAGAGTAATTTAGGATTTTTGGCTAATGAGGGGATGAGGGTGTTGAAGTAAGCTCATTTGGAGAGGTGTAAAGCAGCAGTATATGCTTTAAAGAGGACCTGTCACCACGCCATGGATGTGAATCTATGCCCAGCACTGAATGCAGCATGTGTGCTGCATTCAGGCAAGGATCCCCCCATGGCTCTGTGGGGTTGCTACCCTGATATATAAGCTTATAAAAACTTACAATAATTTTCCATGGAGGCAGCCCTTGTGCTGCAGCCTGCGCTTCTGTACCACCCATGTCCTCGTGCCAGTCATGAAATCCTCGCTCTGTGCGTCCCTGTGCTGGTGACGCAAGGAGCAGAGCGAGGTATTGCTTATCACCGCCCCGGGTGGCTGTCCTGCCTCCTGCTCTGATGTCAGAGCCTTTCCCCGCCCTCCTCCATGTTATGCTATGGAGAAGGGCGGGGAAAGCCTCTGACATCAGAGCAGGAGGTGGGACGCAAGGAGCAGAGCGATGTATTGATGACAGAGCAGGAGGCGGGATAGCCACCCAGGGCGGTGATAAGCAATACCTCCCTCTGCTCTTTGCGTCACTAGCACAGGGACGCGCAGAGTCGCCTCCATGGAAGATTACTGTAAGTTTTTATAAGCCTACATATGGGGGACCGCTTGCCTGAATGCAGCAGACATGCTGCATTCAGTGCTGGGCTTAGATTCACATTCATGGGGGGGGGGGTGACAGGTCCTCTTTAAGCATAAGTGTATTATATATGAAATCTTCGGCCACATTGGATTTTCTCCACAGATGTTCAGTGCATGTGGAGTACTGCTGGAGATACTGCGTTTGCAGAGCGTGCCAAGGTTGCCGCCATCTGTGCCGAGGTGATTTATGTGTAGAAGGTGCAGCTTCATCCAAGGCACTTTACAGTGTTTCATTATAGTGTTTTAGAGTAGAGTTAGGACATGAGAGGGAGGAGATTGGGATCAATGATGACTACAAATTCTTTATGTCTGAGTGTTAATGGCACATATATTCCTGTATAAGTGTGGTAGGTGGGAGGTGTCGTTATTGGGTTGACCTTATTGGGTTCTTGACTGAAAATGAAAGAAGGTTGTGGTCAAAAAGCGTAAGAGGGGACATAGCAAGGTCATTCACTAAGCAGAACCCGGGAGAACATCAGGTCCAGCGTATTCCCATCTTCATGTGTAGCAGAGTTAGTAAGTTGTGAAAAGCAGAGTGAAGGTTAGGTATAAAAGATCAGTGACAGATGGAGAGAGGATTATCAGTAGGGATGATCCCCATGATAAGAGCGGGGAGGTCACAGGTCAAAACTTTTGTTAACTATGTGGCAAAGTGATAGAGGAACTGATGGGGTTGGGGGTGGGGCTGGAGGGAGACACACAACCGCCACTCGCAGGGAGAGAGGCCTGTAACCTCTGACAGTGTGGATCTCTAAAGTAGGGAAGATAAGTGAGAGGATAAGAAAGATAACTTGAAAAGCACAATTAGATGAAAGCAGCAGATCAACACCTCCACCTGGTGTTTTCTCAGGTCTAGGGATGTATGAAATTTGTAGGCCACCATATGAGACAGTAGCGGAGGAGGTGGTGTCAGACTGCTGAATCAAAGTCTCAGTAAGAGCTAAAAGGTTAAGGAAACGTGAAAGGAAAAGTCATGAATGTAGGAGAGTTTGTGACATGCTGACCATGGGTTCCAAAGGGCACAGTTAAAGGAGACAAAAGATATACAAAGAATATTCATGAGATTTCTGGGGTTTCTAAATGCAGCCGAGAAGGAGTTAAACTTACTATTTTATTAGGGCCTGTATTAGGTGCAATTTCTCCTGCGACTAGGAGGAGAATAAAGAGTGAGCAGATGGTTAAAGGGGACCTGTCAGGTACTTTGTGCACCCAATACCATAAGCAGTTCTCAGAGCATATCTTAAATCCCTGTCTGATTGTCACAGCATGTAGTAGCATCCATAAACCAATCTTTAGAAAAAGTAACTCAAAAGATAAATTACGATATGCGAATTGTGGCTTTGACTAGTCGAGAGAGGGCGTTAGTTCCCCCAAACAGTTGGCCCACATAGCATGTTATCATGCCCCTATGGGAGGGATAGCATGCTTTGCATAGCATCATCATTCCAATTGCTATATTAAGCAGCCCAAGCGCATGGCTATGTGTTCCTCACCATCCAGTGTATGTTGCCATGTGTATGTGTATGCCCAGTACTCTAAAACCAGGTGTATGTATCCTGGCTTCAGTGAGGCATAGTGCGCATGACCAGAAATGCAATGACTTTCAATCACAAGCAGCGAGACTCTCTGAAGCTGCGGGTGCATACAGTCTTAAGATAGACGCTCAACTGTTTGTTGTTCTGGGTGCACAGGGGACCCAACAGGTTCCTTTTAAGTGATTTGTGAGCACGTCTCGTGTCGTATTGGTGGGAGTGAATGGCTCTGGATGGTTAAAAATTAATAAGAGCATGCAAATTGGCAACTGTAATGGCACCTATTGACCGCAGCAATCCTACAAATCCTAACTGACTCTTAACAAGCCTTTTAACATGATTTAGAATTTGTGCCAAATTAGAACCCTAATCTGCAGATGCTGTATTTCGTGGTGATTGCCCTCACCAGTGCAGTGTATGGGATCTGATCTGGCTGTATGAGAAGCTAAGACTAGGCCTGGGGGAATAGCTATTCTCCTTATGGAAATCAATCTGCCTCTAATCTGGCACAAATCCTAAATCATATTAAAAGGCTTGTTAAAACTATGCAGGACTTCCTGTCTGAGCTGGGATGTGATAACACCTAGGAACAGCAGCTCTCACACCACAAGAATCCTACTGAAGAATCTGCGGACATCCACCACCCCAACACAAGAGAAAGATGGACTACCACCAGCTCCCACTCCACACCACCTATAAAAGGTCAGTCACTTCAATCCTGGATCATTTCTGAGACCTGGAGGGTCCTGAGCCTGCTGCCCATGTGTGTACCCAAGGCCTGCTCTGGCTGCTATTCACATGGCAAAGATCCACTGTGACTTAAAGGTATAATCTTACAAACCGCACATAAAACCTCCCTTCCCCCTCGGAAACACCAAGGGATCTATTTATCAGAGGTCTGAGCAGATTCTACAGGACTTCTATCGGTGCCGGTAACCTGTGCAAAGAGACCTCTCAAGGGGCCCTAAAAGTAGGTCTGAGATGACACTAAGCAGAGAGGAAAAAAAAAGTCTCTTCAGTAGGGACACACACAGAGCCCGGAGAGGGGGTATACGAACATACGACTGGCCATTTCTCTTGGAGCCAGCTCAACAGGAAAATGGTGACATCTGGTGGTCGCCATAGTGAACTGAGACACGGAATAGCTCTGCTAGGAGGAGTGGGACAGTAGGAGACTGTGCAGTACAGCCGTGGTAATTTGCAGTTTCATTTTCAACCGCCAATTACTGCGGCTGTAGCCTGGGGGAGGGGAGGGCAAAACGACCCCCCTGGGGTGTGCTGCAAGTCCCCATGTACCTGCAGCTTGAGGACAGGTCAGGGAGACCTCACTTAGGCTGGCTTCACATTTGCGTATGGAAGGCAGCGTATTGCTGCGTTCCCATACGCAGTCAAACGCATGCGCACTGCGTTCCTATGTTTAACATAGGAACGCATGGTGCCTGCGTTTGCTGCGTTCGGGTGCGGAATGCGGACGATATCTGCTGCTTCCGGTGTCCAGCATCCGCACCCGGGACGCAGCCAGTTGGTTTTTTTTGTGCGTTTGGGGACTTGGACAATCAGCAAGCGTCCCAAGCGTACAAAAAATGCATTGTCTTCAATGGGTCCGCAGTGTCCTCTGCATGACACCGCAGGAGAACGCTGCGGACCATTGAAAAATCTCCCGGTGGCCGCCGGTGATGTCACAGGAGCTCACAGACGGCCACCGGGAGATCAGCTGAGGCTCTGCTGTCCTCCTTCTCCCCGCGCCTGTAATCTCCTAGCGATGTCGGCGGGGAGAACAGCTGATCTGAGAGCTGTTTGAATCTTCCCGCGCCGACATCTCCTCTCAGTGTCGGCGCGGGAAGATTCAAACAGCTCTCACATCAGCTGTTCTCCCCGCCGACATGTCCGGAGCTTACCGGCGGCCGGGGGGGGCGGAGATCTCCGGCGCTGATCTCCGCCCCCGGCCCGCCCCGGACAGCGCCGAATTGGCTGCCGGGCTCCCTAGTGATGTGTCCGCAGGCGGACATTATCCGCTGCGGACACATCAAAGTGTCCCTGCTTTTGACAGCGTTTGTGTCTGCATGCCATCAGCATGCAGACACAAACGCTAATGTGAAGCCAGCCTAAAGCTGCAGGAGTGCGTTCCCCAGATGACACATACGCTGTGTCACCGGTCGGGAGCGCACTGGATTTCATGGCACATAAGCTGTGTCAAGTGTCGGGTAGGGGTTAATAGGACTCTACACAGAGAAGGTGCTGACAGCTTGGTGATAAGAACTGTTCCTATTAACCCATATTCAGTCTCTGAAGGTAGCTATTAACACATTGCCTACAGTAATCACTTTTAACCTCTCTGTCTAAGCCTGCTGCATCTTTACCCCTTTGTATACTGTAAACTGTTGCTCTTAAAGAAATATAAATCTGGGATTTGAGTTATGTGATGAATATACTTTAACTTTCCTGAAAATACTGCTCTTAGATACCACAGCACAGTATGACCTCATCAGGAATCTGTATATAACTGTATACACCCTATAGGTTCATCTTGCTCATTGTATTATACCAAATGCCCTTTTTTTTTCCCTTTTCACAACTTATGATGTATGCACAGCTCTTTATGTAGCAGCACAGTACTAACATGTGCTTTGTTACATTATATTTTCATGCATAAATTCTGAATGCATTTTATGTCTTTTTGTTCACATGTACAATAAGAAAATTATTACCTGTACTGAAGAAAGCCCGGTGTGGGCTTAAAACGTTTTACGTTACTAAGAGGCTGTAAATCTGTTTGAATAAAGCACCATCAGTAAAAAGACTCTACGTATGAGATTATCATTTTTTCCTTGCTGTGCCAGAAATAATTTTATTATATCCTAGTGGCAGAAAAGCATACACCTGTGTCCCCCAATGATACCAAGGAGAAAAGTATTTATGTTTGGTAGCTATAAACTCGTACCGACCTGGGGCATCATACCATCACGTCAGTTTTACCATATAGTGAACATGGCGACTAATAACCCAAAATAAAAAACATGTAATTGCACTTTTTTTTTTTGCAATTTCGCTGCACTTGGAATTTTACTCCATTTTCCTGTACACTCTATGGTAAAATAAACTATCGCATTTGAAAGTACAACTCATCCCGCAAAAAAACAAGCCGTCATATGTCTATATTGATGGTAAAAATAAAAAAGTTATGTTATGCAGAGGAGCAAAAAACAAAAATGGAAAGGTGGTGAAGGTCTTAAGGCCCTGTTACACTGAACGACCGCTCCAGCAATCCCAACAGCGATAACAACCTGGCGGGATCGCTGGAGCGTCGTTACCTGATCGCTGGGGAGCTGTCAAACAGGCAGATCTCCCCAGCGATCAGTCCATGGGGGAGCCACCTCCCGCATCGCTGAAGGCGATGTCAGCGTCCTCCCTGCTTAGCACTGCCTGTAAGGCAGCGTTAAGCAGGGAGAACACTGGTAACTATGATAAACAGCGGGTATTCAGGCAGCGCACACTGCCTGGATACCCGGTGTTAATCATAGTTACCAGCTTTCTCCCTGCTTAGAGCTGCCTGTAAGCAGGGAGGATGCTGGTAACCATGGTAAACACCGGGTATCTAGGCAGCGCGCGCTACCTGGATACCCGGTGTTTACCACAGTAACCAGCCCTGTGAGGTCACTGATCGCTGGTTTCTCGCTGTCACATGATGCGTGCTTACCAGCGGGAAACCAACGATCAAAAAATGACCCAGAGCAGAATGTAACGATTAGCGACCTCACAGCAGAGGCCTGATCGCTACAAAGTGTCACACATAACATCGCTGGAGAGATCGTTGTAACGTCACAGTTACAACGATCTCCCTAACGATATCGTTGTGTGTGACTGGGGCTATAAAATACAATACAAGGGCAGTGATCTAAATACAGACTACCGCAATCTGATAGAATTTCTTGCAAAGACAGGTTAAAATCAAGCATTCAACTGACATATGACGAACTAGTAACAGATGGAAATCACTCATGTGTATGTGTTTTGCATACATGGCAAATACCCCATTTAAATATTTGGAATAAACATCCATTAAATTAATTCATGTGTCTCAAACAAAAAAGAATACAAAAGATAAAAAATAAAAACCAATGTGACACAAAGTTAAAAATACAGCATACTTTAAAGGTACCGTCATACGGTGCGACGGCCCCAGAGATGTCGACGGGTGGGAGCGCTCTTGTTTTTGGCGCCCCGCCAGCGTCGCCGTCCCCCATTTACAAGGGGAGACACCTCCAGCAACGCACCGCCGATCTGACAGGCGGCATCGCCGCCGGGGTGTCTCAAAACCCCAGCGGCGATTGGGGCGTGGCCTGGCGTGCTATGGCGGAGGTCGCATAATCCAGAGCTCCTGACTGCCCGGGCAAAGAAGCAGCGATACACAGTGACCGGTGACTACAAATCCTCTCTCCTCCACCGTTTTCACAACCGGAACCGATCCTGCACCTATGGGCAAAGCTAAATCGTCCTCTTCACTCGCTCCCAGGCGAGTATCAGATTTCTTCTCTGCTCCCCACGCCGTCTCCCTGCCAGACACCATCATGGCGCCTCCCTCCCCCAGAGCAGCACGTGCAGCCAAGCGTGCACCAAACATACCAGGAGCCACAGACGGGATCCCGGCTGCAGACATCCCTCTAACACATGCCAGCATGAAGGACCTACTGGCGGAGCTCCGGACCTCTTTACACGCTGACATGAGATCAATGATAGCAGAGGTAAGGGGGGAGGTGGGGGAGCTGGGAGCACGAACAGACTCCCTGGAGAGAAAGATGACGGAGCTGATTGCTTCTCATAATGCCCTGCTGGACACTAACGAGCTTCTTGAAGAGCAACTTCTCAAGGTCCAGGCCAAAAACCTGGACCTTGAAGATAGATCAAGAAGGAACAATATACGCCTTAGAGGTTTAGATGAGAGCATTCCCCCTAAGGATCTACGGGCTTTCCTGCAGGAGTTCTTTGCTGCAACCCTCCCAGACACAGACCCCAGAGACTTCAAGATAGATAGGATTCATAGAATCCCAAAACCATCTAACTTGGATCCCTCTTTACCCAGAGATGTCCTGGCAAGGGTGCATTATTTTGAAATAAAAGAAGAATTCCTCAGGGTCATCCGTGCTGGCCCTCATCTTCCAGAGAAATTTTCTCATATAGTGGTTTATCAAGATCTTTCACCTGGTACTCTCCTACAACGCAAAGCCTTCCAACACTGCACCAAGATTCTAAGAGATAATGATATCCCTTACAGGTGGGGATTCCCTACAAAACTTATAATCAGAAAAGATGATAAACCTTTTGTTTGCATACTTCCAGAAAATGCAGAGAAGCTACTGAGACAATGGGGTCTGATGCAACAGTCTACAGGAAGAGATCCTTCTGTGACCAAGTCACAGACATACCCGACTGGAACAAAGAGAGGAGGAAGACCCAGAATAGACCCAGAATGGTTCACTGTGTGACATTATAACAGGTTCTTACGGGAAAATTGCCCGGAGTCTTTCAGGCTCCTAATATCTGGATTCAAACCTTTTTTGAAGGTTTGGTTAGTCATTCTCAGACATTTCTTCTTATCTCACTTTCATACCTGATCTTCAGTCCCCCCCCCCCCCCGCCCTCCTCTTCTACCTCTCTCTCTATAACCACTCTTTCTTTACCCTCTTCACCTTTTCCATCTCCCTTCTCAACTTTCTCTTCCCTCTGCACCTCCTCCTCACATTCTTCTCCCATCTCCTATCCTTTTCTTGTGGATCTAGCTGATAGCTAGATCCTAACCTAACCTGAGAATGCAATGCCCCATGAGTACGATGTTTTCGGTACTCTATTTTTTACTTTTTTGTGGTAGTATCCACTACAAAGTTGGTTATTTGGTAACCTTAAGTTTTTGTGTTTACCCTCCTAATGCTGATGTATTTGATGTCTCAACTTTAACATGTTTACTCCCTATTGTCTTTCCCCTTCCTCTCCTTCCCCCTCTGTTCCAGGCCAGTTGGACTCCCAATCTCAAAAATGTAAAGATTTATAATCATCCAATCTTAACTCACCATGAGTATTGTATGTGGTTCTATTAATATTAACGGACTTAATAGTCCAGAGAAGCGTTCTTTATCTTGGAAACAAATAGTTAAACTCCGATATGATGTGTTGTTTTTACAGGAGACCCACCTGCTGGCAGCAGATGTACACAGAATGAACTCATCGATATACCCTCATCGCTTCTTCGCCTCCGCTGAGGTGAAGAAAGCAGGTGTGGCAATATTTGTACATAGGCGTATAGCATTTGAATTAATTTCTTCAGAGGTAGACCCAGCGGGGAGATACTTACTGGTCAACTGCAAATTGAACAATACTCCATACTCCCTAATATCCCTATACGCCCCCAATGTAGGCCAAATTAAATTCTTAAACCAGACAATGGAAAAAATACTTCCTCTCACGGTTGGTAGAAAAATAATAGCAGGAGATTTAAATGCTCCGGCTGACAGAGGGATGGACTGCTCTGCCATGGGGATATACAGAGCGGAGCTGGGACCAATTTTTAGACAATTTGGGCTGCATGATGTGTGGCGCTATTTCCACCCAGAACAGAAAGACTATTCATATATGTCCCCCAGACATGGTTCGTGGTCAAGAATAGACTACTTACTAATTGATGACGCCTTGCTCCCTCTGTGCCTCTCCGCCAGCATTGGTTCCATCTCCTGGACGGATCATGCTCCTATAACTATAACCATAGAGGATGCTTATGCTGTGTCCCCTACCAACTTATGGAAAATTAATGAATATCTATTAACTTTTCCGGAACACCTTGAAGAGATATCTACTCACATCAAAGAATATTTTACTTTGAATGACACAGGAGAAGTTTCCCCAGAGACTCTCTGGTTAGCTCATAAAGCTGTCCTGAGGGGTAAACTCATAAAGTTAGCGTCCTGGGTAAAGAAACAACATACCGCCAAAATTAAATCATTGTTATCCCAAATCCAAAAAATAGAAATTCAGCAGAGATCGCACCCATCACAGGCTCTTACGGCCGAACTCAGACTTACGCAAACAACTCCGATTAACCCTTCTTTTAAAAGTACAAAAAGACATGACTAGGTCTAAGGCTCAATTCTACTCAATGGGAGACAGAGCAGGAAAACTATTAGCTCGACGAGTACGTAAACGCATAGCTGCTACTAAAATATCTCATCTCAATGGTTCAAATGGAGCTAAAATTAGACATCCTATTCAGATTGTTGACCAATTTCGCACCTATTACAAGGATCTTTATAACCTTAAAACGGATACCAATACCCACAAACCCACGGAATCTCTAATTAACTCATTCCTAGATAAAGCTACCTTACCAACCCTGAATCCGCAACAGATAACTTCTCTGAATGCCCTTATAACAGAACAAGAAGTACTTAAAGCCATTCAAACATCTAAACGACACTCGGCCCCAGGACCCGATGGTTACACATATAAATATTATTCTACATTTTCTTCCATATTAACTCCACACCTAACTAAAACCTTTGACTTCTGGCAATCCTCGGGCAGAATTAGAGAGGAGGGTCTCCAGGCAGTGATTTCTACACTCCCTAAGCCGGGCAAACCCCCCACATCCCCGAGCAACTTCCGTCCAATTGCATTACTTAATTGTGACATCAAATTATATGCCAAAATTCTAGCTGGTCGTCTCATGGAGGTTCTTCCAGACCTCATTGGCAGAGACCAGGTGGGTTTCATACCAGGCCGGCAAGCAAGGGACGCAACGAGGAGATTGATTAATTTGCTCGAAATCATGGAGAGGGGGGGCGCCCCCGATGCACTCTTGTCACTTGACGCGGAAAAAGCGTTTGATAGGGTGCACTGGGGGTTCCTCAGCGAGGTCCTAAACAGATTCCATATTGGGGGGAGATTCAAGGACTCTATCATGTCCCTATATACATCACCATCAGCCATGGTCCGAGCCTCGGGTTTCCTGTCAAGGAGTTTCGAGATCACCAACGGCACGAGGCAGGGCTGCCCTCTCTCTCCCCTGGTTTTTGCCCTCATTATGGAACCCTTGGCTTCAATAGTGCGCAACACGGCGGAGGTCTCGGGGGTGTGGGTGGGCCCAATGGAGCATAAGATTAATCTATATGCAGATGATGTCATTTTTACTTGTACACATATTCCCCAAACGATACCGGTCCTAATGTCAATACTGGAGGAGTTTTCAGCGGCATCATTCTACAAACTCAACCTTAATAAGTCTTCCTTTTTCCCTATCAACATCCCCACCAAAGACCATCAAGCTTTGCGCCAGTCCCTTCCCTTCACTTGGATTTATCAGAACTTCACGTATTTAGGGATCCAAATTACTAACACCAAGAATCTTCTCAAACTAAACGCCGACCTCCTAGTGAAAAATTTACGGACTCTAATTCAATCTTACTCCTCCTCGCAGTTATCATGGATTGTCAGGATCCAAATCACTAAAATGACACTATTCCCAAAAATTCTATATCTTCTTCGCTGTATACCTCTTCATTTCCCCCGTAATATTATTAATCTATTTCAATCCACCTTGGGATCCTTCATTTGGCTAAACAAACCACATAGAGTCAGTTTATCGACCTTAACTCTCCCTACGTCACTGGGTGGGATGGGCGCCCCGAACATCCACAATTATTATAAGGCAGTCAATTTAGATATCTCACAGTTATGGTGGACCGGTCGCCATGACACGGCCACACATCCGCTATGGCTTCAAATAGAGTCCTGGTACGCCCCTCAGTGCTCTACCCGGTTGTTGCTCGAATCCCGACTTCTCCGAAATAAGCCCTTTACGCAGGGCCTAAAATCTATGCAAGCTTTACTTGGGGTGTGGTCTAGTGTGAGCCTCCCCTTGTTGGGAGGCTTATACCGTTATATAACCCTAAGGGCCGTGGAACACTGTGTGAATTCCTCGGCTTTTTCCTTGGCGGGCTGGCGGAGAGCGGGAGTTCGAGTGTTGTCAGACTTGATGTTCCAAAACAAAATACAACCCTTTAACACTTTGAAAGCCAAATATGATCTCTCAACTGATGTTTACTTCTCCTACCTGCAACTAAAAGACTTCCTCCGAACAACTAAGTTCCCTTTGGAAGATGACCAGTGTATCGACCCGCGGGTGCAATCCCTATTCAAACAAGCCACTGCTACCGGTAAGGGGATCTCCATATTCTATAAAGCCTTGTCGGGGGTCGGTCCCAAAACGAAATTGCCTTTTATGTCAAAATGGGAATTAAATCTATCCTTCACTACCTCTTTGGAAGCTTGGAGGAGAGCATCCTCGCATGCTCTTCCTTTCACTTCATGTTTAAACCATCATGAACAAGCGAAAAAGTTGCAGTTCGGCTGGTATCTGACCCCCGAGAAGATCGCTAAATTCAGCAAAATCCCCCAGAGGGGCTTGAACCTATGTTGGAAGCTGTGTGGTGGAGTGGGCTCTGCTACACATGTTTGGTGGTTGTGCCCAAAGGTGCAAAATTTTTGGTTACAGGTTAATCACTTGATCAGCCGGATTACGGGCCTTCATCTCAACCTGACTCCGCAGATGGCTCTTCTGGGTTTGGAACTCTCAGATCTTCCACACTTTATCAGACCCTTGATTACCAACATTCTTATAGCATCCCGCTATTGTCTGACTAAGCATTGGAAAACTCCAACCATGCCCTCTTTACAGGACTTGATCACTCAGCTTAACCTCCACTTGCAATACGAACTCATACTAGCGTCAGAGGACTCCAAACGTAAACGGATTCTGACATGGTGGGATGCATGGGTGAGCTCGCCGCATAACACAGTACAAATACCTGGCGGAAATCCTAATTAAGGACAGCAAACAGAAATAACTTGAATTTAAGTCAATCATAAAGTTAAACAAGTTGATGCAACAATTTACTTAAGGTTATATATTCTTCTTGGGGTCTAAACTCGGCCTATTTTCCTTTCCTCTCTTCCCCCCTTCCCCCCCACCTTCCCTTCCCTTTTTACCTGCCCCCTTCCTCCCCCTCCCCAGTCTGTTTGTCTCAGTTGTCTCCCCCAAATGTTATAAGTTTGTGTTTATATTTACCCACCTGTTTGGGTACATGTTTGTATGTTTATTCTTCAATAAAAACCAATTGATTTAAATAAAAAAAAAAACCCCAGCGGCAACGCAGTACAATGGGAGCCTATGGCTCCCATCGCCTGTCGGATCGCCGTCGCCCGTTTACATGTGGCGATGTGCACACATCGCCCCATATTGGCCGCCTGGTTTCAGAGCACTGCTCTGAAACTAGGTGACCAGTAAAAGGCGTCGCCATCGCCCAATTACATTGGGCGATGCAGGGGTGATATCGGTGCCGATAGGCCACGCCCCTGCATCACCTAAGAAATTGGCGGTGCCGTTGCCACGTGTGACAGTACCCCAAGAGGTACTTAAGGCGTAGCCGCCATTTAACTTCTTATTTTTTAATAATTTAGAGCAAGTGGTTATAATCAGCTTTCACATATACTTTGTAAGAGAATTCTGAAAGAAAACCTTTCACAAACATTGTAGAGGATGTCACCCTTATGCAGTTTTAAAATATCAAATATATAATCACCAATAATATTGTCACAGACTTCCGGGGCTTATGTCGATATCCCACAATGCACCGCAGTGCCATTGTGGGATAGCGACACAGGCTCCAGAAAAAAGTGACAGCGGCGCAACCGCTACCATCGGGAGATCAGCGCTGATCTCCCGACAGTAGCCGCCGGTCACCTCCCGCACCGCCGAAGCAGCCGGGAGATGAGCGCCAATCTTGGCGTGTGATATAAATCGCGCCTCCCTGATTGGTCGATGCGCGGTCATCGGTGAACAATCAGCGAAGCAGCGCGGTATTGGCGTGAGATTTAAATCTGCCCGACAATACCGCTCAGCTGATTGGTCGAGAGCCGGGTAGTGCACAACCAATCAGCTGAGGGCAGGTTTAAATCGCCCGCCAATACCGCACTGCTCAGCGGTATTGGCGGGAGATTTAAAGCTGGCTCGCTGACTAGCACTGCCTGCGGTGGCGGCTCAGTGGTCACCACTGCCTGCGGTGGCGGCTCAGTGGCCACCACTTCCTGCGGTGGTGGCTCAGTGGTCACCACTGCCTGCGGTGGCGGCTCAGTGGTCACCACTGCCTGCGGTGGCGGCTCAGTGGTCACCACTGCCTGCGGTGGCGGCTCAGTGGTCACCACTGCCTGCGGTGGCGGCTCAGTGGTCACCACTGCCTGCGGTGGCGGCTCAGTGGTTAGCACTGTATACAGTGGCTCGGTGGTTAGCACTGTATACGGTGGCTAAGTGCTGAGCATGGTATCGTGGCTAAGTGATGGGAGGCAGGCACACGGGAGGCAGAAGGCACAGAGAAGCCAGGGTTCACAGGGAAGGGAGAAGGCACGGAAAGGCAGAGGCACAGGGGGAGGCAGAGTCATAGGGAGAGACAGCGCACACGGGCTGAGAGCACACAGAACAGAGAGAAAGGCACAAGTAACAGAGCGCACAGGGGAAGAGACAGCACAGACGGTAAAGAGAGCACAAAGGGACACGGCACAGAGACTGCCCTCCCAAAGGAATAGCATCGGACCTATATCTACTCACATATAAGGCTGCATACGCACGATCAGTAAACGCAGTGTTTTGGACGCAGCATCTTGCAGCTGCATCCAAAACGCTGCGTAGTACAGTATCAGCACAGTGGATGGGATTTGTTGAAATTCCATGCCCACTATGCTTAACCCGACTGCAGCATTTTGACAGTCGGCATTCCACAGCATGTTCATTTCATGCTGCAGAGTCGGAAGCGGCTCCCATCAAGTGAATGTAGGGAGAAGCCGACCCGCACCCACCGCACATGGAGAGTACAGCATGGCTACGGGCTCCCTGCGGCCACCGCAGCTCCTCCGGACCCTGATCCCATATCCCAAGAGTGAGGTGGCAGAGCCTACACAGCTGGGGGCAGGTGGTCAGTGTGTCATCAGTTTAGGCTGCTTTCACATTGGCAAATGTGAAAGTCTGTATGGATCCTTGAATTCCAAGGACCACACGGACAGGCACAGATTGTGCAAATGGATGCCAACTGATGTTCATGCACCTTATTTTTAACAGATTTGTCATCAGTTGGCAGACATAGGGTTGGGAGGAGCTGTACCTTGCTTCTGAGCATGCGCAGTATAACAAAATGGATCTGTTTCATGGATCCGTCTACATAGAGCTCCATGTTATTTCATACAAACAAATACAGATCTGGGTCTGTCCTCTCTTTTTTCCAGGCAATCCAAAAGCAGTCTACAATTCCGGGTACAAGACAAAAATGGATCCGCAAAAAAAACGGACACACGGATGGCCACTTTAAAACTAATCCATACCCATAGGATAACATGGGAGGCCATAAACAGATCCGTGTTTTAAAACAGACATCAATTAAAAATTTGCCTGTCTGAAACTAGCCTTACCTCACGCAGAGTTGTCAGTTCACAGCTCCTCACTGATAAATAACACCTCCTCACATGAAGCAGTCATTTGGATGCAGAATATCACATCTCAGCAGCTGTGCTGACAGGCTGAGCTCCCTGTGCCTGAGGTAATGTGATACATTGATCAGCTGTGGGAACACTAAACCACGCCCCCTACCTTGTGTGACCATATTCAGTGTGAAGACGGATCTCACAAGAAATGAGCTTCACATACAACCTAGTGGGGACACCTTGTGGAAGGTTTATGAATTGTTTTTATTCAGATTTTATTAATAAAGTATATTTAAAAGTTTATTATCACCATTTTATTTAGGTGCATCCATATAAATGACCCACCCTGTGTAATAAAAAATATATCACAAGCATCCAAACACTTTGAAAATGTCCACAATGGTAATTGAAACTTAAAACTTATGCAGTTGAAAAATATATATATATATATCTTGGAGGAGGGGATGAGGAGAGAATGCGGCACAGAAAAGCCTGGTGGAATTGGATACAACACCACCAAAGGGTCAATGACATCACGTTACATTATTAAAAGGGACACTGTCACCTGGTTTTTGCTATTTCATCTGACAGCAGCATAATGTAGAGACAGAGACCCTGATTCCAGCGATGTGTCTCTTACTGGGCTGCTCAGTGTAGTTTCCATAAAATCACTGTTCAACAAGTTGGAGATTAACATTGTAGGACTAATCAAATAGTCCAGCATAGTCATTTACTGCTAAATCTGAAGCAGAGAAAACAGTAATTACAAGTATGCAAGCAGCTCAGTAAGTGACACATCACTGGAATCAGGGTTTTTATCTCTACATTATGCTGCTGTCAGATGGGATGGCAAAAACCTGGTGACAGTGTCCCTTTAAATAGATCCAGTGCCGCATGTGTTCTTTCCACTCTCTCCTCTATTTTTAGTTTAGCCACAGTCAGTGCAATCCAACTTTAGCATTTGGAGATTTTAATTATCGAGCACCTGAGAATCTAACTATACATTCATTCCATGCTAGGAACTTGTTCCATTTTTCTCATGTTCATACCAGATGGAAGAATGGTTTAATTCAGCTTTGCATTTAGTACTGTTCTTCTATAAGTATTACAATCAAGGTTATTATTACATAGTTATAATATTTTGGGAGTTCAGAACCATTAGAATGGAGGGGGCGTGGCCTGCAGCTCAATGTAGAAGAGCACATCTGTGAGCTTTGGTCCTGAACTGGAAAGCGACAGGGAACCTGACCTTTTCAGAACAGTTTTCCCTACTTCTCAGCGACAACATTGAATGACTACCATCTAGGATCATACATTTTAATTTTCAGGTGGCTCCGGTGATCTGTCTTGTCACCGTACGCCTGGTCTCTCTGGGAAGGGATTCTGACTGAAACAGGCGCCATCTTTCTTCTATACAGCTCATATTAAGACCCCTCGCTGCGGTCGCTGCAACGCTTTGAGGCAGCGGAACCAGACTACCTATTGCCTGACCTGCTCGCCATTTGCCCAGTTGGCTTTTTCTCGTTGGTGCCCTGCCCGGTATTCCCCCGGTGTCTGCTGCTCCGGAGCTGCTGCGGTCCGTGGATCACCTTGCTCAGGCGAGATAGCGATCATACAATCCTGGCCTGGTGTCCCGGAGCTGCGGGCCAGGTTCATGGGTGGCGACAGTGTATATGTAGGCGCCGTATACGGTGGGACTCTTCCTCTCAGGACCGCATGAAAAGCGGAGCGGAGGTATTTTTAGATAGATCCGGCTCTGTTATACTTGGGCGCCATCTGCTGGTGACAACTTGGAGCTATGAGATATTAGGATCTGCGGTTCTATAATATTATAATAATATAATATATTTATTCATTTATATAGCGCTATTAATTCCATAGCACTTTACATACATCAGTAATGCTGTCTCTCTTGGAGCTCACAATCTAAACATCCTATCAGTATGTCTTTACAATGTGGGAGGAAACCTGAGTCCCCGGAGAAAACCCACACAAACATAGGGAGAACATACAAACTCCTTGCAGATGTTGTCCTTAGTGTCCTTAGTGGGAATTGAACCCAGGACCTTAAGACCCCAGTGCTGCAAAGGCTGCAGTGCTAACCACTTGAGCCACCGTGCCGGCGGATCTGTCAAGGAGCCAGCAACGATCACAAGCCACGCAGATTTGAAATAGAAAGACTGATCACAAAGAAAGGAAAGATCTTTACTTCAAGTAAAAGGGGAAAGGCCTGTGTCCACCACTGTATCCTAGCACCAGACACATGTTGTGTCTGCACCTCAGCTGCTGTCTGTTCTTTTCTCAGGCAGGCTTGGTTTAACTTGAGCTTTAACCCTTGCAACCTCTCTTGGTCACTCCTTTCTTAGAAGGTACAGTTTTGTCAACCTCAATTCACATTGCCCCTGGCTGCATAAGGATACATCTAAACTTTTATCTATTTTATTGCTGACTTAGCTTCTACATTTATTTGTCTTGTTGCACCTACCGTATATACTCGTGTATAAGCCGACCCGTGTATAAGCCGACCCCCCTACTTTTGCCCCAAAAATCTGGAAAAACCTATTGACTCGTGTATAAGCCGAGGGTGGACCCCAGCACAGGTATACAGGCCCCCCCCAGTGGTATACAGGCCTCCCCAGTGGTAGTATACAGCAGCCCTAGTGGTAGTATACAGCAGCCCCAATGGTAGTATATAGCATCCCCAGCAGCCCCAGTGGTAGTATACAGCAGCCGCAGTGGTAGTATATAGCAGCCCCAGTGGTAGTATATATCAGCCCCAGCAGTAGTATACAGCAGCCCCAGTGGTAGTATATAGCAGCCCAGCAGCCCCAGTGGTAGTAATAGCAGCCCCAGTGGTAGTATATAGCATCCCCAGCAGCCCCAGTGGTAGTATATAGCAGCCCCAGTGGTAGTATATAGCAGCCCCAGTGGTAGTATATAGCAGCCCCAGTGGTAGTATATAGCAGCCCCAGTGGTTGTATATAGCAGCCCCAGTGGTTGTATATAGCAGCCCCAGTGGTTGTATATAGCAGCCCCAGTGGTAGTATATAGCATCCCCAGCAGCCCCAGTGGTAGTATATAGCAGCCCCAGTGGTAGTATATAGCAGCCCCAGCAGCCCCAGTGGTAGTATACAGCAGCCCCAGTGGTAGTATACAGCAGCCCCAGTGGTAGTATACAGCAGCCCCAGTGGTAGTATACAGCAGCCCCAGTGGTAGTATACAGCAGCCCCAGTGGTAGTATACAGCAGCCCCAGTGGTAGTCTACAGGAGCCCCAGTGGTAGTCTACAGGAGCCCCAGCAGCCCCAGTGGTAGTATACAGGAGCCCCAGCAGCCCTCCAGCCGTGGTATATACAGCAGCCCCAGTGGTATATACAGCAGCCCCAGTGGTATATACATAGCAGCCCCAGTGGTATATACAAACAGCCCCAGTGGTAGTATACAGCAGCCCCAGTGGTAGTATACAGCAGCCCCAGTGGTAGTAACAGCAGCCCCAGTGGTAGTATACAGCAGCCCCAGTGGTAGTATACAGCAGCCCCAGTGGTTATACAGCCCCGCCCCAGTGGTATATACAGAGCCCCAGCACCCCAGTGGTATATACAGCAGCCCCAGTGGTATATACAGCAGCCCCAGTGGTAGTATACAGCAGCCCCATGGTGTATATACAGCAGCCCCAGTGGTAGTATACAGCAGCCCCAGTGGTAGTATACAGCAGCCCCAGTGGTAGTATACAGCAGCCCCAGTGGTAGTATACAGCAGCCCCAGTGGTAGTATACAGCAGCCCCAGTGGTAGTATACAGCAGCCCCAGTGGTAGTATACAGGAGCCCCAGCAGCCCCAGTGGTATATACAGCAGCCCCAGTGTATATACAGCAGCCCCAGTGGTATATACAGCAGCCCCAGTGGTATATACAGCAGCCCCAGTGGTATACAGCAGCCC
The DNA here is from genome assembly GCA_033576535.1 of Allobates femoralis. NCBI lineage: Eukaryota > Metazoa > Chordata > Amphibia > Anura > Aromobatidae > Allobates > Allobates femoralis. The sequence continues at coordinate 396,139,065 of JARQOC010000001.1, forward strand.
CGCCAGTGGTATATACAGCAGCCCCAGTGGTATATACAGCAGCCCGGTACAGCAGCCAGGGTTAACTTACAGCAGCCCCCAGGGGTTATACAGCACCCCCGGGGTACCCAGCAGCCCCCCGGGGGTACCAACAGCCCCCCGGGGGTACCAACAGCCCCCCGGGGGTACCAACAGCCCCCCGGGGGTACCAACAGCCCCCGGGGGTACCAACAGCCTCCTGGGGTACCAGCAGCCCCCAGAGGGTACCAACAGCCCCCAGGGGTACCAACAGCCCCCAGGGGGTACCAACAGCCCCCAGGGGGTACCAACAGCCCCCAGGGGGTACCAACAGCCCCCACAAGCTGGCACTGTCCCCCCTTGTAAGTGCCCCCCCCCCCGCTACTTATACATTACCATCCCGGTGTTCTGATCGGCGCCGCTCCTCCGTGCTGCGTCTTCATCCTCCCGCGCTGGCTGCATCCGGGTTCTCCGGCGGTCGTGCGATGACGTCACATCGCTGCGACAGCCGGAGATCACGGATGGAGCCAGCGAGGACGGGAGGATGAAGAAGCACCGAGGAGCGGCGCCGATCAGAACACCGGGATGGTAATGTATAAGCACCAGGGGGGGGGATGCCCTTACAAGGGGGGACAGTGCCAGCTTTTGGGGGGCTATATGAACTGCTTCCCCCTGCCGCTGATTGACAGGGGGAAGCAGTGCATATATAATGAGCGGCCCCACGTGACGGGGCCGCTCATACAGCAGCCTCCCCCCGCCTCCCTCCAGCCTCCACAGCCCAGAGGTACCGTATTGACCCGTGTATAAGCCGAGGGGGGGACTTTTCAGCCCAAATTTTGGGCTGAAAAACTCGGCTTATACACGAGTATATACGGTAATTGGATTCGGATGTGGTAATCAATGCTGTGGTTCTGAGTTGCAAGAACAGATATTCTAGTTGTGAAATATCTACCCCTATATTAAAGGGATCCTGTCACCCCCAAATCACTCCTAAGCTATTAAAAGCTGTCCCTAGAGCATATTAACACATTTCCTACACTCCTTTTAGCTCCTAAATGCATCTATTGAAAATGAAGATAAACGTTATTAAACTCACTCATTAGTGATGTTAATTAGTGACTACTGTATGCATAGTCACCCAGGCAGGCTCTCCCTCTCATAATATCACGCCTTAATAGGCGTGATCTTCAACTCTCATTCAAATGTGCGCCTCCCCGCTCTCCTCTGCCGGCCGGGCTGCAGTGTGCGGCTGTATGACGCGAATCGCGTCATTTCCGGCATCGGGTGACGTATGTACACCCGCGCCGCTCTGTTAACTTCAATCCCCGCACTGCGCATGCGTGCTGGAGGCTTAACAGAGCGGCGCGGGTGTACATACGTCACCCTAAGCCGGAAATGACGCGATTCGCGTCATACAGCCGCACACTGCAGCCCGGCCGGCAGAGAGCGGGGAGGCGCGCATTTGAATGAGAGTTGAAGATCACGCCTATTGAGGCATGATATTATGAAGAGGGAGAGCCTGCCAGGGTGACTATGAATACAGTAGTCACTAATTAACATCGCTAATGAGCGAGTTTAATAAGGTTTATCTTCATTTTCACTAGATGCATTTAGGAGCTAAAAGGAGTGTAGGATAAGTGTTAATATGCTCTAGGGACATCTTTTAATAGCTTAGGAGGAGTTTTGGGGGTGACAGGATCCCTTTAACTTCTCAAATTTTTGAACCTGTTAAGTACATAATTGAATGCTTTATATTTGCAATTTAAGTTTTCTTGCAGGTGATTGTCTCTGAACCTTACAAAATCATAACACGCTCATAGCGCTAACATAGATTCAGTGTTAAGACACCACCTTCCTTTGACGAATCCACCCCCTTAATAAATATTTTGCATGTTAGTGGTGATCTGATTCCCTCTAGTCCCTGCCAGACTTACAATCTCAGCTCGCCTACAATTGAAACATATCATGCCCCCCCCACCCCCGAAGATCAGGTCGATGCTTACCCCACATGGTGTTGAAAAACCAACTGATCTACACAAAACCTCCCAAAAAAGTAAAATCCCTACTCCAACTCAGTCCACTCAACACTTCAAACAAGGGAGGGAAAGAAGTCACCCTGATCAAAGTACGAAAGGGTGGAAAATCTTCTTTGGAAGACTTGGATGATTTAGCAATGCATAAAACCCCTTATTCTTTCTCTAAAAGGAAAGAAATGGGCACACCATCCAAGACCTGCTCAGGTCTATCCCCTATGGGTAATTCAGACGTAGATAGTGAATCTAATATTAGAAGCCCAGCCATGCAAAGACAAAAAAAAAAAGAAAATTCCGAAATAGAACCGCTTCTTGACTTCGATGTTGGTCAGCCCCTAGACAAAGATTTTTTTGTGAAATTATTCACGACATTCAAACTCTCAATTAAAGAAGACATGAAGGAACACTTAGAGGAGATAAAATCCTCTGTTGATTCAATAGTTTCTAGAGTTGATGAACATGACCACATCATATCTAAACTTAAAATAGACAATAAAACAGTCAAGAGTGACCAGGCGAGAATGAAAGAAGAGATAAAAATATTAAAAGACAAGCTCATCGGGGGCGTGGCCTAGACATGGCGGGGAACGCACGCTGAAGAGCTGAGTTCCTGTTCCCCTGCCGCCAAAAGGGCTACACAGCCGGTGCAGAGCCTTGAAAATCTCTATATATGCCGGCGAAACGCAGGAGCACCAGACCCCAGCCGTCCAGGGAGCTCTCGATGCCTCCCGCCGCGAAGATCTCACATTATCTCAGGAGCAGCTCCCTAGATAGTGGAACGGCTGCAGAGAAGATGGCGGCGGGAGCGTCTCAGGACGCTTCAGAAAGAAGACCCTGCAAAGCTGCTGAAGAGGGAGAGGGCTCCGGGTCTGCACCCTCACAGCCAGACGATTGCACCGGGAAAGAACACCAAGCTGAGCCAGTAATGTGCACTCCCCCCCCCTCCCTCCCCCGATGCCTGCTGCAAAAGTGCTGGAGAATAACTCAGACGCCACGAGGGCCCCTGTAATCACAGACTTACCGACCCAGACCCCTGCAACACCTAGTAACTCTGGGGCACCATTACACGCTAATCTGATAGCCCCCCTGACAGGAAAGCCGTGGCCCTGACTTAACTATGGACCAGTAAATATCAGCCATAAACTCCATCAGGAACATAGGGGAATGGATATAAGTGAGGGGAGACACAGTAAACAAGATCAGCCAGGTACAGGGGTTGAAATGGCCGAAAGAATGCGACCTTCCCCCCCACAGCCACAACATGGGAGAATCAGAGGCAGTGAGGGGAAGAGAACTCTCAGGGACCAGCCCTTTGTTGGAAAGGAGCAATAAAAACCCACAGCCCATGACTAATACCTGGACACCGGACGCTCCACCTTTCAACCACCCTTCCCCCCCCAGCTGTATGCCAATACCACCAGTCTATGGGGGCAAAGAGATTGGGATGACCTCAGGATGAGGATTCAAACCATCCCCACTAGAGCAGAAATGGAGGGGTTTATTACAAGGATGGAAGCATCCTTTAAAGCGGAGTCCTCTGCTCTGAAAGGAGAAGTCAGTAGACTGAGCCTGAGTGGACTCTAACGAATCGTCCTCGCAGAATTTAGATAAGCGGTTACAGCTCCTAGAGGATACTGTATACACACAAGCCTCCCATATGGAACGGATGTTAGACTCCATGGAAGACCTGGAGAATCGGGAGAGGAGGAACAACATCAGAATTAGGGGGCTCCCTGAGAGTGTCGGCCATAGGGATCTTGAAAATGTCCTTAAAATTATCTTTAATTCTCTTAAGGCCACTTCACACACATAGATATCTGAGTCCAATATCTGAACAGATCTCTGGTTGCAGTGAAATCATGGATACATTGCTCCATTTTGTGGCTGTGTACAACATGGAGCAATGTATCCATGATTTCACTGCAACCAGAGATTTGTTCAGATATTGGACTCAGATATCTGTGTGTGTGAAGTGGCCTTTAGAGAACTATCTGCAGACTCAGTTTTGGAGTTCGATAGGGCACATAGATCCTTCGGGCCCCCACCCCTAGAAGGAGATAGGCCCAGAGACGTGGTGTGCAAGATCCACAAATACAGAATAAAAGAGGCTATTTTCTCCAAAGCTCGGGCTAAACGGCAATTACGATACCAGGACTTTCCTCTTCAAATATTAGCGGACTTGTCGAGACGCACCCTTCAAAAGCGTAGAGCGTTCCGCCCACTTACTGAGGCTCTGTGTCATATATGATACAGTCTATATAGAGTCTAATGCATGGGTATAATGAGACACATGAGACATACGCTTCTTAAGCAGCTCTTGTATTGCTTCATACAAGTTAGTGCATCACAGGATAACATAAATGTAAGTTGCAGAGTGCAAGGCAAAAACAACCCAGGACATCAGAGTATTAAAGCATAGTACAAGTCTCAGGGAAAGCATTCAGAGTTCATTACTTCCCTGTCAGATATTGCTGGCACCCAGGATTCTGTGTTCCTAAATGATTCCAGGCAGGATGAATCCAGGCTTCAGAGAGCAAGTCACAGACAGATTGCAGGCCTGATTCTGGAGCACAGGTTAACCAGCTGAAGTAGTTTAAAAGGGCAATTGGCAAGAAACAGGGCAGGGACATCAAAGCTGAGGACTCCATATTGTTTGAGGGCAAGAGTCAATGCACAGGACAGGAAACAAGATGGCCGACGACAAGCTGAGAACTCCATATTGGTTGAGGGCAAAAGTCATTACACATGACAGGAAACAAGATGGCCGACAAAATACACTAAATGCAAACATAACAACAGATATAGCAAAAAAGACTGAAAACCTTACACTCTGAGACAACAGGACATGCCATATACTTGGGGATTCCCGTTCCGCCTTCAAGTGCGGAGGGAAGGAGTGACCCATTCTGTTTCCCACCCGAGAGGAGTTCCGGAGTTCACGGCGGCACTGGGCCTACAGTCGATTTCTATTAACATGGAGGACTGGCCGGGTTACACGGATTGCATGGGTCAAATTGCCCATGTTCCAGAGCCAAACACGGAGAAAAGGAGGAGGGGGAACTTCCCGGAGACGAAGGAACAGACGACGAAGAGGGGAATCGTTAGACGAGGGTTGAGGACCCCCCGTTCTCTCTCTATTAATATATACATTACTTCAATGTCTAATTGTAGAGCTTTCTATAAAAGGAATATTTAAGAAACCAGTAGATTAAACCCACACAGCACATGTGGGCCAATATATAGAAAGATTCTATATAAGGTTATAAATTAACACATGCTTAAATGTCGTTAAAAGATGTTAGGAGGTTTTTGAACTCTGCACCGACTCAGATATGTTACTTATGTTGCTATAGATTTTGAATTTCAGGTCTAAGAGATCCCTTGTGCTATTTTCAGGTTTCAGCTAATACTGACACAGGGGCTTTTCTTCTGCAACACTTTATAACAATAACTACTTTTGGGCCCAAGGTAGGGGGGACAAACCTGGGATAGACAGGTTACGGCCCCACAGGGATTGTCTCCTGAATCAGGATAGACAGATCGGATAGACCACCCTACTTTGCTATCTCAGATTGTTCTGAGAATTTCTTAGTTTTGTACTTTTCCTCACTTCTAATTTCCTTTACTCCAGCTTACTTTCTATACCCCCGGCTTTCTTGGTCTCTCCATTCCCTCTCCCCCCCCCCCCTTTTTTTTTTTTCCCTTTTTTTCGCTCTCTTTTTCCTCTTTCTTTATTTTCTTCTTTCTTTTCCCATCCCCTCCATTCTCCCCTCTCTTGGCTGCCCGTCTGCCATGTCATCTATAAAAATGTGCTCGTTTAATGTACGGGGATTTAACACCCCTCAGAAGAGGTCACAGATCCTGTACTACGCCCACAAGCAGAAATGCCAGATTCTGATGCTCCAGGAGACTCATTTTAAATCTGGCCATGTCCCGAGTCTCCGTAATAGATACTTTTCAGTCTGGCATCACGGTACCAACCCGGAGGCAAGGACGAAGGGTGTCTCTATCGCGATACACAGATCACTGTCTCATGAGGTTCTAGAGACATATGTTGATCCTCAGGGTCGTATGTGTTTCTTAAGATAAGAATTGCTGGATCCTTGCTAACTGTCGCCAATTGGTATTTACCCAATAGATTTCAGACCAAAACGTGTAGATTGTACCTAATGCGCCTGACGGAATTCGCAGAGGGATCAGTCATCATCGGAGGAGACCTCAATTTCAGCCTAGACCCGGCAGCTGATTCATCTTCGGGTAAGAGATCTATCCCTAACAAAAAACTTGCCTCCCTGAAAAGGCTTCTTCACACTCTGAGACTCATTGACATTTGGAGGATTTTAAATCCCCAGGGTTGAGATTTTACATATTGCTCCCCAATACACAATTCTTATAGCAGAATTGATTTTTTTTTTTACAAGTCACAGCTTATTATCTTGGAGTCCTAAGGCAACCATAGGAGACATTCTTGTCTCTGACCATGCCCCTGTCTTCTTATCCCTTACATTGCCTGACACAAGTAGACGACCGTGGACCTGGAGGTTAAACGACCACTTACTAAAGGATGAGTTATGTATGACTGAGGTGAAAGAAACTATACAATTCTTCAATCGGGATCATGCTACGGACCCCACACCTCCTCCCACTAAGTGGGAAGCTCTGAAATGCGTTCTGAGGGGGGTTTTCATCAAGCATGGTGCCCGCCTGAAGAAAAACAACGCAGAAAAGATGGCGAACCTTCTCTCTCAAATTCACACCTTAGAAATTACCCACAAGCAAAATCTATCTAGACTGACTTTAACTGACTTGATGCTAAAAAAAGGCAGAACTCAAAAACTTAATAGACCAAAAAGTTCACAATTACACTGAGAAGTCGAGGAGTTATTTCTACTCCAATTCAGACAAATGTGGACGTCCCCTGGCTCGATTGCTTCACCCTCGACTGAATCCATCATATGTTCCTTATATTTCAAACAATAAGGGTTAGACGAACATACATCCCAAATGAAATTTTGTTAGAATTCAGAAAATACTACTATACATCTACAATATTAAGGGACACTTCGCGATCTCTCACCCCCTGAGTTGTCGGATAAGATTAAAACATATATCAATCAGAAGGCAATTCCATCTTTGGTCACGGAGACAACTGCGAGGTTAGAGGAAGATTTCTCTGAAGAGGAGTTGATCCAGGCTATCCAATCTACTCCCTCCGTGAAATGTCCAGGACCTGATGGGTTTGTACCCAATTTTTATAAAACGTTCAAGTCCCAGCTGACACCAGTGATGTTGACGGCATTTAATGCTATACTTCAGGGATCGGATTTTGTGCCCCAATCTCTAGAGGCTCATATTAGCGTCCTTCCCAAACCAGGGAAGGATCCATCTTTGGTTTCGAACTACAGGCCGATTTCGTTACTAAACGTGGATGTAAAACTCTTTTCTAAATTGTTGGCCGACCGTTTGGCTCCATTCCTTCCTTCTGTAATTAACACAGACCAGGTGAGCTTTGTCAGAGGCCGGAAGCTAGGGATAACACTATTCGAACCCTGCTCCTTATAGCCAAGGCCAAAAGCAGCTCGGCACCCCTAGGCCTAATTTCTGTTGATGCTGAGAAGGCCTTTGACAGAGTCCACTGGGGGTTTATGAAGGAGGCGCTGATACACTTGGCTGGCCCAAGTCTTACACGGAATCCTGTCCTTGTACTCCTCCCCGTCTGCTAAAGTAAAGATGGGAGGAAACCTGTCTTCCTCTTTTAAAATAGCTAATGGCACCAGGCAGGGATGCCCATTGTCACCCCTGCTATACATTGTCGTAATGGAGCACTTGGTCACGGCACTTAGGACCAACACCAGTGTCCATGGGATTGAGCAGGGGCAGAGCAATCACAAACTGGCCTTATTTGCAGACGACCTTCTACTATATGTTTTACAGCCCATGATCTCCATCCCCTGTATCCTGAAGGAGTTTGACCGGTTCGGACAATTGAGCAATTTTAAAGTGAACTGTACCAAAACCGAGGCACTCAATATCACCCTGCCCGAGATTTGGTTTCTCATCTATCCACCCAATTCCCGTTTAGCTGGAAGACAGTCGATTAGGTACTTAGGAATCTTTATACCGAAGGATCTTGAACAGTTATTTAAATAGAATTATCAGATCCTTTTGACTAATATGGAATCAGCATTTAACTCCTACAGACAGCTAAGACTATCTTGGTTTGGGAGAGTTAACGTGGTCAAAATGGACGTCCTGCCCAGACTCCGGTTTACATTCCAAACAGTCCCTGTTCAGTTTGATAGGGCGTTTTTTTCCAAATTACAATCTCTGATCCTCAGATTCGTCTGGGGGGGAAAGAGATGGATGTTCTCTCCCTACCTAAATCTAGAGGTGGAGTAGGATTGCCCAACATACGGACGTAATTTATGGCCTCCTCACTCATTAGAGCCCTGGATTAGCAATACGGTGGTCCTCCAAGAAATGGGTTGAGGTGGAGCAAGAAGGTCTGGGGATTCCACTGAAACATTTGCTTTGGATCCCTCCTAAGGATGTTAGAGACATAGGACATTTGACAGATATGACAAGGACAACCTTAAAAATTTGGCACTCTGTGACAAGAACCCTCTACTTGGAGGATGGTCTTGGCCTTTTGACTCCCCTTTTTTCAAGTCCTTCCTTTTCTCCGGGATTTGGAAGAGAGATTCCTATGTTGGAAGAGTGTGAATGATACCCGATTAGGTCAGACCTTGTCTGATGGCGATCTACCCTCATTGGCAGTGCTGCAATCTAACGATCCCATGAGGCCAATAAAGTGGTTTGAATATTTCCAGTACAGAGCATTCCTATACTCAGCAGACCACTCGTGTAGGGTGAGATCGACGCTCAACGAATTGGAAAAATTGTTCCAATTAGAGGCTTCCCCTAGGAGCAAAATATCAACACTATATCAGACTTTAGGGGCCTTGAGAGATCAGGGTACTCTATATTTCCAACGTACATGGAGAGAGAGCTGGGGAGTACCATCTCAGAGAGTGATTGGCAGAAATGCTTTATATTTACCCATAAACTAACTAATGCATGTTCTGCCCAAGAAAGAAGTTACAAACTGCTCACGGTCACATCGCCATTGGAATCGGTGGCTGGTGTTCCTGCCTCGCCACTGGGAGGAGCAGGTTTACCTTCGGCTGATGGCGCCAGTGATAGGAGGGCCTTGTCCTCATATGGACCTGCTCCTGCGACGTCTGCCTCTGTCGCTGAGCGCCGCCATGTTTCTCCTTTGGGTGGTGTTGGTAGCAGAGGAGCGGGCCCTGCAGAGCTGTCTGTTAGGCGCAGCCTTCGTTCTGCTGTCAGAAGTGGGGTGGGCGGAGCCAGTCGTGCATCACCATCTGGCCTGGTTCTAGGGGCGGTCCGGATGAGATCATCAGGTGTGGGCTCCAGCCTATGGGAGGTAGCCGCGTCCTTCAAGTACATTGGAGCCTGGCTTGCAGGCCGCCAGATATAGTTTTGGTTCCCCAGTGATATAGTGTATGTTTAGTTTTGTCTCTGACCTTGGCCTGGATTTCTGACTCTGCTTCTTCCTGTCGATTTTGTACCTCAGCTGCCCTCTTGGTTTTGCCCTTGACCCTTGCCTGGATTCTCGACTCTGCTACTGCCTGATGTTTTTGTACCTTCGCTGCCCTCTCGGTTTTGACTCGGACTTCTGACTTCGTTTTTCGGGTCTTGATTTTTTCCCCTGGCGACCTTCGCTGCTCTGTTGCTCATAATAGGCAGCTACCCCCTGGGCTCCGCTATAATTCCAGATCCCTGTATAGGGGTTAAGGGTCTCGGGGTGCTGCCTTACCAGCAGCTCAGCTTCACAGCGGATGGTCGTCACACTCACTAGATGGTACCTATGCCCAGCGTCTCTTCGGAGTATGTTCCCGGGCACCTCTGACACATGTTGGCGATGTGAAGAAGAGACAGGTACAATGCTACACATTTGGTGGGGGTGCAGGGGGATCCAGCGGTTTTGGTCTGAGATATTTAACACATACACCCAGATAACAGGTAAACCGGTAGATTGCTGTCCTGAGTCAGCACTGTTATCCATCTTTCCTGGTCCTATTGGGCTCCAGAAGAAGGATATTCTTCGTTTTTGTGTTTCGGCCGCACATGCAGTGATCCCAAGGTTCTGGAAATCAACCAGGGTTCCAACTCTACTTGACTGGTACAGGGAATTGATGGTCATTTTTAGAATGGAAGAGCTTGCGGCAGAGACATCAGGATCTGGTGACCAATTCTCAAGAATTTGGTCCGATTGGATTATGTTTCAGGATTCTACCGACTTTAAAAATATCTTGACAGGCATGGTTGTAGACGGGGAGCCAGAGTAACGTATATCTCCCCTCCATTCCCATATCTAACCCTTCTTATATGATCCCATTTACTCTTGATGGTCCTGGTACCAGATTTTCCTTTCTCCCCTTCTCCCCCCCTTCCCCCTCCCTTTTTATATTTCTCTCCCTCTGATTCATTTCTCCTATACTAGACAATATACTCCTCAATAATATCCTCTACCCTCTAAATTTAGATGTTATTGTTTGAATAATACTGATGGTAAATAGTTTAGAGAAGTTCAAAGGCCAAAACATCCATTGATGGGGCCCCAAATGTTAGTTAAATTCGTGTGAATTTCTAAGTGGAGACTAAAAAGGTAGTGCTCTAATACCTGGTAACACTGGGGAAGTTGAGAGGAGATATAGCCTCCGGATGGAGGCTCTTATATCAACGAAATCAGCTCATCTCCTCTCGTGAAGAAGAATTATATGTCTATGTGTATTAGAAATAATCTAATCAAAAAATATTAAAATAAATGGCTTCTGTGGAACAGATTCTTTCCCTCTAAGCAGATTATACTCCCTAATTCCTGTACACGTTAGTACTCACATGACATGTCGAAGTGAACGACTATTACCTCTCTCCCTCCACCCTCCCTTTCTCTTCTCCTTTCCATCTTCCCCTCAATCCGGTTTTTCCCTGGTTAATTTAGCCTTGAATTGTTTAGGCAATTTCTTTATTGTACATGACTAATCATTATTTTGAAGCTTTAGCGTACGTTGTACTATACATTTCACTTGTTACTTTAACTTGATTCTGGTTAGATATGCAAATTACTAACCTCCTGATCCTATAATCATTTTTGTTATTTCTACAATTCAAGACTTTATGTCGTATGCTGTATACTCGATGTTATTTTAAAATCAGTAACATTCTTTGAACAAGAACCATTAGTATGCGATTTTGAACACACACGTGCATTATATGACAACTAAATACACAGATTTCTGGCAACAATGCGCAGTCGTGGCAACTTGACTTTTTAGCACAACTGTTCCAAGTTAAAGAGGACCTGTCACCAAACCGGGCATGGTGATCTAATTACAGCACTGGATGCAGCATGTCTGCAGCATGCAGGCAAAGGGTCACCCAGCACTTGAGCAGCCCTGTACCCCGAGATAATACACTCAGAAAACTGGTTTGGTGACAGGTCCTCTTTAACAATTGTACATGAAGTGTTGGGAACACGACTTGTGCTTTTTGGAAACTGCACAAAAAACGGAACAAAAAGGGAGCAAACCTCTGTCTCAATTCAGCAGTTCACATTACAATAGATCTTGGAATAATAATTTCCACAATTGGATGTGTTTAAAAAAAAAAAAAAAAATGTTCCTGTGCGGAGATAATCTTATATATGTGTCCCTGTTATGTACTGTGTAATGGATGTGTCTGGCCATACAGGGACATGGTCTGATCATACCACATCTCCTGTGCTGAGAATCTTATATATGTGTCCCTGCTATGTACTGTGTAATGGATGTGTCTGACCATACAGGCATATGGTCTGATCATACCACAGCTCCTGGACCGGGAATGATGCAAAAGAGTATACTGACATTACAGTATGGTATCACAGCTGATTATTTTTGTGAGGTAAAACATTTTTCTACTCGCTTTTAAAATGTGTTTTACCTCAAAGAATAATTTGTGATCCTGTCATGTAATGTCTGTATACTTTTTTTCACCTCCTCCACAGGAGATGTGGTATAATCAAACCATGTCCCGGGGGGCGGGGCCTGTGAGCAGACAGAGACGGACGCTTAAGCACTGAGCTCCGGTGCACCCAGACCAAAACCATCACTTACCGGCACCCAAAACCGTCGCAGATCTCCCCCGTTGGTGTGAGTACCTCCCTGAGTGTCCCGTGCTCATGATGACATGCGCGGCCGCGCTCAGAAAGAGTGTTCCCCGCCGAGGCTCCCTGATTTCTTCCCCAGGGGACAGACAGTGAGAGCCGCGGGTAAAATGGCGCCGGCTTCTCCCTCAGGCTCCTCACCTGGCACTGGGAGGCGGGAGCGGCCGGGGATTCACACTGCAGCTCCTCACTGCTCACGAGAGGAGATATGCAAGATTTTCTGGCCTCCAAGCGCTCCTCCATGAGAGAGGACATGAACGCTATGCTGAGGGACCTGAAGGGAGAAATTTCCTCTCTAGGGAAGCGCACCACTCATGTGGAAAGCAAGATGGCGGACTATGATAACACTATTAATGCCTTGGTTGATGAAAATGAGGCATTGAGGGAGACGCTGGTGCGGGTCACTACTAAGATCACAGATCTAGAGGACAGATCCAGAAAAAATAACGTTCGCATTAGGGGAATCCCGGAAGGGGTGACCGATGCAGACCTGCCTGGATTTCTACAAAAGTACATGCAAGCAGTGCTTCCGGAAATGACACCTGGGGAGTTGCTGGTAGATAGAGTCCATAGGACACCTAAACCAAAGCATGTGGATGCGGATTATCCCCGTGACACGCTGGCCCGTATACACTTCACCACAAAGGAGGCATTTATACGCCAAATCAGAAAGGCACCTTCGCTGCCTGAGGAACTGAGGGGATTACAGATTTTCCCAGATCTTTCTGTAGCGACATTAGCACAGCGGAAGGAGTATGCACACATTTGCAAGGCGCTGAGAGATGTGGATGTCCGATATTGCTGGGGCTTCAATCCGGTGAAACTACTGATAACCTATGAGGGACAAGTTGTGATCTGTCGCTCCCCCACGCAAGCGGAGGAAACACTGACCAACTGGAAAATTGCTTATGGACCATGACACCAGCAGAGGGGAAAGAGTAAACCAGGAGTGGTTTTCGGCCTGAATGGGAGAGACGATGAGGTCTGGACACTGAGATGGTCCACAGGATTGCTTTTCTTTTTTGGGCATCTGGACTGTGAGGAACCTTGTTGGAGACGGTGGTAACTGGAACCTCATGTGCCCCACGTAGACATTGGTCTGCACACTGACTCTTCCTTTGGAAGTATTTTTGTTTTTTCTTTTTTTTCTCTTTTTGTTTCATTTTTCTTGGAACGTATGACTGTGACTATGGGTCCTTGGGCCCTCTTTACCTTTTTTTTTTGCTTTTGTTTTTCCCTTTGTTTTTATTTTTGTTTTTGGCACTCACATTCTTTCCACAGGGTACTTTATTATATGCTACACCCTGGCGCCTGGTGGTATTTTCCCAGTAAAACTGGGGTATATAGAATTGCTTTACATTGCTCATGAGTATAAAAATATTGTCGTTAAATGTCAAAGGTTTGAATTCGCCAGGGAAGCAATCAATGTTATGGAGGGAGGTAAAGAAATCCCGTGCGGACAGAAGATAATTATAGGTTGCACCACACTAACTATCCAAGCATGTTCTTTGCGAATAATCCCTTACACAAAAAGATGGGTGTGTGTATCCTCGTTCAAAATATGATTGCCTTCCACTTGGTAAAAGAAATTGCGGATCCCATGGGACGATTTTTAATTGTACTATGCACTCTAAATGGTGTGTCACATACTTTGGTGGTAGTGTATGCCCCGAATGAGGCTCAGCAGCCCTTTCTGAGAACAGTGTTTCAAACAACGCCAGATGAAGGGGTAGGTGACACTATTATCTGTGGGGACTTTAATATGTTAATGGATAGGGATCTGGACGGCTCGGGAGGAAGGGTCAAACCCAGGAGGGAGCTGAAACCCCTGACTAAAGAGTTTTCATTACACGATTTCTGGAGATACTCCCATGCTTCTGAAAGACTTCACCTTTTATTCCTCATGGCATAAAACATAGTAGAATTGATATGTTTTTGGTTAATGGTACAGCACTGCGTAAATGTATCTCTTCCAACATAGGTCTCATCACGTGGTCAGACAACGCGCCTATATCCCTGTCCTTAACATTATCTCACCAAGCCAACCCAGCATTCCGCTGACGGCTTAACACCTCTTTGCTATTGTCCGAGGCAGTTACTGCAAAGGCAACGTCAGACCTGACAAATTACTTTCATTTAAATGAGAACGGAGAGGTCTGAGATGAAGTGATATGGTCTGCACAAAGTAGTGATCAGGGGTACGTTTCTACAACAGGCCTCCTATCTGAAGTGCAAGAGAGAAGCGAGTAGAGAATGGTTGATCTCTCATTTGCAACACCTAGAGTCCCTTAATAAAGCCTCTCCCGCTTTGTCAAAGGAAATTTATGTCAGATTTAAATTACGAGAGCATCTGCTCTCCTTGTATGAGCTGAATCTGCGCAAGTTCAAGACTCTCTTCTATGCCACAGGAGATAGGGCTGGAGCTATGTTGGCACGCAGAGCTAAACGGAGAGAGGTGAAGTCTAGAATTGACCACTTAGTGGATACCAGGGAAGAGTCTGTCAGAAATCTGTTAGATGTTGTGAACATGTTTGCTAAATACTACGCGGGTCTTTATAATCTGCAGCAAGACCCTTTGACTCCCCAGCTGGACCAAGCGGAGATAGACCGTTATCTGCAAAGTGTGAATCTACCAAAGGTCACTGCGGAACAACTGGCCTTCCCTAATGCCCCTTTCACTATAGAGGAAATCCGTCTGACCATTAACAACACTCCGGGGGGTAAAGCTCCGGGCCCTGACAGGTTGCCTATAGAATGCTACTTTCAACAAACACTAACCCCTTATTTGCTTCGGCATCAATCCCCAGAAACGAGAGGAAACGTGGATCACAGCCATGTTGCTCCCTAAAGTGCCGTGGTAGCGTTTTTAGACCGGCCACATCCTCAGCCTTTACCTTCGCTGCATCACAAATATCACGGCCGTGATATTTTGATGTTATTCATGGGGGATCAGGGGGGGAGATTTAAGGAAACGACTCACCCAGTGTGAGACAAAGTGGATTATCACACTTGGCTCTCTAGCACCGGCAGGTCTCAATGAGACAGTGAGTTTTTCACCATTCCTCTGAGGGCTCCAAAAGGATGATTTAAC
This sequence comes from Allobates femoralis, assembly GCA_033576535.1. Lineage (NCBI taxonomy): Eukaryota > Metazoa > Chordata > Amphibia > Anura > Aromobatidae > Allobates > Allobates femoralis. Next base: position 396,154,417 of record JARQOC010000001.1, read on the forward strand.
TTGATTTTAATTTTTATCCTTTTATATTTTCTTTATAGATTTGTCTGTCTTCACCCCTATCCACCTCCCTGGATGGATGACTCCGTGCCATGGGTTGACGCTGCCACTTTATGCCCGATGCATTATCCGAACCTGTGATTGTTATTGGAAACTATATACATGCTGTATTCATTTGTTGATGGGGGTTGGATTTTATGTGGTGGGATATAATAGTATGCATATTTGCCTCCGCCCATCTTTCCCTCCTTCCGATCAGCTTTGGAGATTAGCTTTCCACTAATCATATCAGGCTCCTTTCCTCACATCAAGACGCCTTGTTATCACCGCCGCTGCTATGGTGACGCGTCCCTAGCAAGCGGCGGTGTGCGGCGGTGTGCAGGAGCTCCCTTGGTCTCCTGGGTAACGCCACGCTCATCCACTGCGTGTTTACACATACACGTCAGCAGGATGTGACGTGGAAACGTTCCCGGGAAGCCGGGTCGTAGCTCCGCCCACCGCCGGCGTCTTTGTGGGGAACTCGAGCAGTGAGCGCGTATAAAGAGGACCCGTGGGCACGGGTCAATACACACTCCCCCCGAAGAAGCAGGCAGCTTAGCCTGCGAAACGGCTGTAGGGTTCCTTCCTACAGCAGCTCCTGGACTCACCCTAAGGCAGGTAATTTGAGACACTGCACTATATATATGCACTTTCTGTGGTACATAGAAACTAACAAACCTGATACTCCTAGTGAATCCTTGGTTTGGGAGGTGGTTTCTTGAGACCCTCTGGGATATGTGCAATAATCTTATGTGCTGATAATACTACTTAGGACCTAATTAATCTGTGAGAATCCGGGGCTGTGCAATTGTTTTGTCTCCCTGGTGTCTTCCTGTTGTAAGTCCAGTTATTAATAAACTTGTATATGCATTTGAATCCTCGTTTTTTGGTTTGTTTCTAAGTTTAATACGAGGATGCTGGTTTCCCCATGAGTACCATGGGAGCAGACTCTCATTGTTAAGTGATGGGTTTTACTAAATATCATACTATAAGTTGAATGCCTCCAAAAATCCCTGATTCCCCCAATATCGGTCCCGCTAGCAACACTGCAACACATGGAAGCTACCTACCCCTTCAGATGGGTAGATGATGGCATTCATTATTTGGGAATTACTATCACCCCATCTTCTCTTCGTGGATAGCTAGGATTAACATATTCAAAATGAAAGTTCTCCCCAAAATTCTCTACTACCAACCATCCTCCCCAACAGAATTATCGGGTCCCTCCAGAGATTAGTCAACAAATATATATGGGCCAACAAACGACCGAGGGTTGCCGCGAAACTGATGTATTATCCATATGAAATGGGAGGTATGGGACTGCCTAATTTACGTGCATATCATCGAGCATCTATCCTTGCGGGAGTAAGGGATTGGTGGAATATGGATAAAGTGCATAGATGGCTACAAATTGAGACGACATGTACGCCCAGGTCGTCCCCCGCCTACTTCTGGAGACGGAGATGGTTAGGTCTAGTACATATGTCCCGATCCTACCTGCCATGGCGGCCACTATATATTATTGGAGACAAATTGTGCCTCCTCTGGTTAAGGTCCCCTTAAAGAATATCTCTATTCGTGCTTTGGAGCCGCATATACTGTATTTCAACCTCTCCCATTGGGTTGCGGCAGGCATTGTAACACTTGACAACCTGTTGGACGACTCGGGGGTCCTCCTATTTGATCAGCTGTCCCGAATGTTCCCGGGGGTGAGACGATATTTTTACCAATACTTACAAATCCGGCATTTGTTTCAAACCACATCGAAGTCATTATTCTTTGAATCCCCCTCAGATGACAGAGCCAATGGTTTCTTTTTTAGACCTGAGTCTGGACCCCGGGGGGTTTCAATCCTATATAAAGTCCTAAATGACCCGAAGACTGATAAACTGTCGTATATGGTACATTGGGAGAAGGACATCGGAGAGGCCATTGACCCTGGGGTTGGAGAGAGGGCCTGGGGGAGATACAGCGGATATCGTCCTGTCTAAATCACATGGAACAGTTAAAAAAGGTACATATGCGGTGGTACCAATATCCAACTAAGGTGGCTCACTATGGCAAAGATCAGTCCCCGCTTTGCTGGAAAGGGTGTGGTGAAATGGGTACTCTAGGACATATGTGGTGGTCATGTCCCCAACTGACTCCGTACTGGGAAGCTGTCCGGCTGTTAATCTTTGAAACAGTGGGGGTACATGTTGATTTTGGTCCTGCTATTGCTATTCTACATGTTGGATTGTCAGATGTTTCAGATGATATTCGTGGTACTGTATCTCATGTTTTTATTACGGCCAGGTTGGCTCTGGCAGCCACATGGAGGGCCACACAGGCCCCAACCATTGATGAGGTGATTAAAAAACTTAATCTTCATTGCCAACATGAGTTGCATTTGGCACACTCGCTCTCTGATAAACGGAAAATTATTCGAATTTGGGATCCCTGGCTGAGTAATGACTTGTCTGGCCCTTTCTAATGTTATATAGTATTCTACAACACTGTATAAGGCCCGTTAATACGGTGCAAAGCTGTATATTACTGCATGTACTCAGATTAAATAAAGAGAAATTGCTGCAACACTAAACATAATATGAATGTGGAAAAGCTAATGGCTAATGACTAGGGGATAACAATGAAACACAGGGCTATATGTACAGCTAAAGGGGATATATGAAATAGGATCACAGTAAATACTGCACTGGAAAAAAGAAAAAGAGAGACTTGGCTTCAACACTGTGGAAGAGCCCGGTAACTATGCCAAAGTGCTCTCATCTTACCGGGTCCTACGCCAACACTCTATGCTGTGTACTACTGCTTGGATGTATTTATGAGCCTGTGAATGCAGTTAAAATCAGCTGGGATGGTGTGTCCCAGGACCAGGGCTACAGCAAAATGGAGGGGCAGGTGTAGCTACAGGGCGGGGGAAGGGTGCACAGTCCAAAAAAGTCTAATATTATATATAAAAGGAAGGGACTGGCATCACCAATGTTAAGATGCAAGCAAAAAAACCAATATATTACAAAAAGAGAAATTGCTGCAACACTAAACATAATATGAATGTGGAAAAGCTAATGGCTAATGACTAGGGGATAACAATGAAACACAGGGCTTTTCCACATTCATACTATGTTTAGTGTTGCAGCAATTTCTCTTTTTGTAATATATTGTTTTTTTTTTGCTTGCACCTTAACATTGGTGATGCCAGTCCCTTCCTTTTATATATAATATTGTACTCAGATTGAGACACACCCTGCGCGCGGGAAGGTTACGATATCGCCTGAACATTGCACCCTGAATGGAATATGGTTTATTGTGATCTTTTTGTATTATTCAGTGCCAACCCCTCCCCCCCCCTCTCCCTCCCCATCTTAATCCCCCCCCCTTCCTTCGCCCCTTCACTCAGCCCCCCCTCTGTATCTGCTTGTATTTCCGGACCATTCTTTTATTTTGGTAGTTTACCCCTTTTTTTTTGGATGACTGTACTGTTCTGCCTGCCATGTTGGTGGGTATTGTTATTTTATGTTCTTTTTCTCTGCAAAATCTTAATAAACAGGATTGTTAAAAAAAGAAAAATTAAAAAACATGTCCCTGTACGGTCAGACACAGCCATTACACAGTAGGGTCACACACAAAATCTCTGCACAGACTTTTTTTTTATTAAACACATCCAATTGTGGAAATTATTATTATTCCAAGATCTATTAATTAAAACTAACTTATTTTGTGTGGAAGAGCTCACTAAAAGGGAAGGTTAAGTGGTTAAGTGTTAAATTCACTGTCTTTAGAGATTAGGAATTCTCTTTTTGTTTAAACACTGGACTGCTTTCTTGCTTTGCAGGTGTGTAACGGCAGTAACACACCACAAATATGGTAGCCCCTGTGCATAGGACATAAAAATCAGCATCCGACCCCATGTCCTGCACTGTGGCTGTTCCCTGCTGTGTCCTGGATATACCCCCGGGGATGTCCAGATCACACCTGGGAGGAGATCTGCACCATCTATGTGGAGCCCATAGCGTATGCTATGACCTCCACTTCTACTTTCCCTCTGTGAACGTGGTGGCATGCGGTGAAAATGCAGCTGAAAGAGCATGGTAACCGCCAGCTTTGGCATCTCTCATGCGCCAATTCTGGAGAAGCTGCAATTTTTAGCGTGGGGAGCCCAGAAAGCTTGGGCTTCACAACACAGAATTCCAGCCCCCTTGGCTGTCAAACAAAAATACAGCAAAGCCCAAGCCTGAATTTAAAAAAAAAAAATGTTTTATTAACTAAAAGGGCTCCCCATCTATGTTTAATTGCCATACAACTTGACACTGGGCAGCGGGGGTTGGCAACCAGTAGCTGCCTGGTTCATATTTATACACGCACCATTTCAAAATTTGCAAAATAAAAAAAAGAGAATTTTGTTTACGTACCGTAAATTCTTTTTTCTTTAATCATCAATGGGAGACCCAGACAATGGGGTTTAGGGCACTGCCCTCCGGAGGTCACACTAGGTACTACAAGTTTGTAGACACCGCCCCCTCCGCTTATAAACCCCTACCGCAGGGAACATCCTCAGTTTGGTCCATAAGCTGCGAGGAGACAAATAAACCACACCCGAAACGTCGGGAAGAAACCGTGTACAAACGGTTCAACAACCCGGATAACACTGTCCCAACAGGGAACAGAACAAATGCAAAACATGCAACGGAACAACTGGGTGGGTGCTGGGTCTCCCATTGATGATTAAAGAAAAAAGAATTTACGGTACGTAAACAAAATTCTCTTTTTTCTGGTCATCATAATGGGAGACCCAGACAATGGGGATGTCCTAAAGCAATACCCCAGGGCGGGAAGAGTTCCTCAACAGACGGATAACACATGGTCCCCCTCAAAGGTGGGCAACCGCCGCCTGGAGGACCCGCCTGCCCAAACTTGCCTCCGCGGAGGCATGGGCATGCACCATATAGTGCTTAGAGAAAGTGTGTAGGCTGGACCAAGTGGCCGCCTGACACACCTGCAGAGCCGAAGCTCGATGTCGCAGAGCCCAGGAGGCACCGACAGCTCTGGTAGAGTGAGCTTTCAATCCCACCGGGAGAGGCAAACCAGAAGACCTGTAAGCCTCTTGAATGGGAGCCTTGATCCATCTGGCCAAGGTTGACTTAGATGCCGCGGACCCCTTACAGCGACCTGTCGTAAGGACAAATAATGAATCCGAACTCCGGAAGGAGGCAGTCCTGGACACATAAATGCGGACAGCCCTCACGAGATCCAGAGTATGGAGATCGCGCTCAACCTGATGAACGGGAGCGGGGCAAAATGACGGGAGAACAATCTCCTGGTTCAGGTGAAAAGTGGAAACCACCTTTGGCAAGAATTCTGGCCGCGGGCGTAACACCACCTTGTCTTGGTGAACCACCAGAAAGGGTGACTTGCACGATAGTGCAGCCAATTCTGAGACCCTTCGCAGAGACGTAATCGCCACCAGAAAGACCACTTTCTGGGACAGACGAGACAGGGAAATGTCTCTCAGTGGCTCAAACGGCGGTTTCTGCAGCGTTGCCAGGACCATGTTAAGGTCCCAAGGGTCCAGTGGCCGCCTGTAGGGCGGAACCACCCGAGACACCCCCTGCAGAAATTGACGGACCCTGGGAAGGAGCGCCAAGCGCCTGTCAAACAGCACTGAAAGAGCTGACACTTGACCCTTCAGGGAGCCGAGAGATAAACCCAATTCCAACCCCGACTGTAGGAAAGCCAACAAAGTCGGTATGGATAAGGGCCACGGGGACCGTCCACTCGAGGCACACCAGGTAAAGAAAATCTTCCACGTTCTGTGGTATATCTTCCTGGAAACAGGCCTCCTAGCTCGAGTCATAGTGTCGACTACCGTAGGAGAGAAGCCTCTGGATGTCAACAGCCAGGCCTCAAGAGCCATGCAGTCAATCTGAGGGCCCTGGAATTGAGATGGAAGAATGGGCCTTGCGCGAGTAGATCTGCGCGTTCCGGAAGAGCCCACCGGTGTCCGCCTGACAGTCGCCACAGGTCCGGGTACCAGGACCTCCTGGGCCAATCTGGTGCCACTAGAATGGCTACTCTGCATTCCGACCTGATTTTCCACAGAACCCTGGAATCAGAGCCAGAGGCGGGAACACATATGGTAGATGGAATCTGGACCAACTCAGGATCAGGGCGTCTGCCCCCAGAGACTGAGGATCCCATGATCTCGCCATGTAGTGCGGCACCTGATGATTCAGCCGCGAGGCCATCAGATCCACGTCCGGAGTGCCCCATTTGCTGCAGATGTCCAGGAAGACGTCTGGATGAAGAGACCACTCTCCGGCGTCCATCCCCTGCCGGCTCAGGTAGTCGGCCTCCCAGTTCTCGACCCCTGGGATGTGAACTGCGGAGATCAAGCAGTCGTTGTCCTCCACCCAAGATAGAATGCGGTGGACTTCGGCGAGGGCCTGAGCACTTCTGGTCCCTCCCTGATGATTTATATATGCGACGGCCGTCGCATTGTCGGACTGAACCCGAATGGGTTGCCCTGACAGGAACTTCTGAAACGCCAGGAGCGCCAGATAGACCGCCTTGATCTCCAGCACGTTGATCTGCAACGTCGACTCCGACGGAGTCCAGAGGCCTTGAGCCCTGTGGTGTAAGAACACCGCACCCCAGCCCATGAGGCTGGCGTCGGTGGTCACCACTAACCATGACGGTTTGAGGAAGGACCGTCCCCGCGACAAGTGACGGGGCTGGAGCCACCACTGCAAGGAATCCCTGGTCGGTTGGGAAAGTGCCACCAGCCGATTCAGAGAGATCGTCCTCTTGTCCCATCTGCGAAGAATCTCCAGCTGGAGAGGACGGAGGCGAAACTGCGCAAAAGGCACTGCCTCTATTGCAGCTACCATGCGCCCCACCAGCTTCATCAATACCCGTAGGGATGATTGTGGTGACAGGAGGACATTTTGCACTCCTGATTGGATCGCCATCTGTTTGACTCGTGGTAGAGACACTAAGGCTGAGTCCGTGTGGAAGTCCATGCCCAGATATGTCAGTGACTGGGTCGGAACCAGGGTCGACTTCTGGATATTGAGAAGCCACCCGAACTGTTCCAGAGACTTCATGTTACCTCCAGGCTTTGCCGACAAAGGTGTTCCGATGGCGCCCTGACCAGCAGGTCGTCCAGATAGGGTATTACGGCGTGCCCCTGTACGTGCAGGAGAGCCATCATGGAGGCCATCACTTTTGTGAACACCCGCGGTGCCGAGGCCAACCCGAAAGGCAGTGCCACAAATTGGAAGTGTTCTTCCCCCACTGCGAATCTCAACCAGCGCTGATGAGCCGGTGCAATGGGCACGTGAAGGTAAGCGTCTCGGATATCTATGGACGCTAGGAAGTCCCCCTGTGACACAGCTGCGATCACGGAGCGCAGTGATTCCATACGGAACTTCCGAACCAACACGTGACGGTTGAACAACTTTAGGTCCAGAACCGGGCGGAAGGAGCCGTCCTTTTTTGGGACAATGAAGAGGTTGGAGTAAAAACCCCGAAACCTCTCCCGGAAGGCACCGGGACCACCACTCCGTCCCTGCGGAGACCCTCCAACACCAGGTAAAAAGCCTGAGCCTTTTCTGGGGATGGGACCGACCGATGGAATCGGGGTATCGGCTTTGACGTCAGCTCTATCCTGTAACCTCGCGAGACCACGTCTCGAACCCACTGATCTTGAACGTGAAGTAGCCACCTGTCCTGAAAACGAGACAGGCGACCCCCCACCTGTGGGGAGGCAGGAAGGGAGAGCGAGTCATGTAGAGGCGGGTCTGGGGGTGGCAGCCGCTGCCCCCGCCGGCTTCTTTGGACGACTCTTAGAGCGCCACTGAGAAGCGGGCTTGCCCCCTCGGTCCGTGCGGGCGGACGGTGCTGATGACTGCGAGCTGGAACGAAAGGACCACTGCTTTGGGTTCCTCTTAACGGTGTACCGTGGCTTAGGTTTATTCTGCGGAATCTTAGACTCAGCAGAATCCTTTATCAGCTTGTCCAGTTCGGTGCCAAAAAGCCTGTCACCAGAGAACGGAAGATTCTGCAAGATCTTCTTAGATGTGGCATCTGAGTCCCAAAGACGCAGCCACAACAACCTGCGAATCGCAATAGCATTGGCCGAAGCCACAGCTGAGCGAGTGGCAGTTTCCAAAGTCGCCGTCCTGGCGTAGTCCGCATAGGCCTTTGCCCTTTCGGTAAGCGCCAGGACCTCTGGACTGGACCTTGCCAGGTCAGTGATACCATCCAAGCAGGTAGTAATCGCTTGTAAGGTCCAGACCGTGGCAAAATTAGGGGCAAATGAAGACCCCACAGCCTCATAGGAAGACTTGGCGAGTTGCTCGACCTGTCTATCAGTCGCATCCTTCAGCGAGGAGCTATCAGAGGCAGAGAAAAGGGAGCGTGCAGCAATCCTTGTCATGGAAGCGTCCACCTTCGGGGACTGCGACCACTCCTGAAGCACCTCCTGGGAGAAGGGGAAGCGATTGTCCTTGGGTTTGCGGACATAACGCCGCCCAGGATGTAACCTGGGAGCTCTAACCACCCTTCCAAAGTTAGTGTGGTCCATGAAGGAGCCACTTGGTCTAGCCTCCGGCCGCAGCCATTTATAGACCTCCTTCGGGTGCACCGTCACCTCCTCAGGGGGTGTCACGAGACGTAAGGTCTCGTTGATAGAGGACACCAAATCCTCCACCCCGTCTGGTGGTTCAGACACAGACACAGACCCGAGAGTCGAACCCCCATCATCTTCCTCACCATCAGAGGAACGCTCCTCCTCAGAGAGAGCCTGGAGCTCGGGTGACTCCTCACGACGAGCCCGCTTAAGGGGTCTCACAGCAGAAGAGGGAGACACCCGGGGGTAACTGGAAGGAGTAGCTGGGCTTTCCAGCCTCCTATTGAGTGCCTCCAGGGACTGCGACATGGAGGACAGCTGGGACAACAGAGATTCATTGATCTTATTCCGAGTTTCCCATGGCCCTGGGATCACCTGAACCTCAGGGTACAGCACCGGAGCTGCTGTCTCAGCAGTGTCAGTCCGGGCCTCTGGGCGTCCGCAGTTATTGCAGGACCCCTCCACCAGAGTCCCATTGCATGTAGCACAGGTAATGGTGGCATCTGCCGCCTTAGCAGCATGCTTCCTAACTGAGGACATCGCCACAGCAGGGGAAAATAAGCCAAATTGTGCAGACAAAACCGGGAATCCCGGTGGCTTACCGACCGCAGCGAAGCGGTAGGAGGAAGCGGTGTGTGTGTGTGACCTCCGCGAGAGTTTCCGGTCTCCCCTGGAGTGCAGACGCACGCTGCAGACAGATCCCAGCCGGGAAGTGAGGGGTAAAGATGGCCGCCGACAGTGAAACCGTGGGCGGCGCCGAAAACACGCGGGAAGCACACACACACGCCCATCGATGACGTCACCGCACGGGCTGCTTCCCATCCTCCAAGCAGCCTCAGTATGAAGGCGCCAGAGCCCGCAGCGCGGGAAGTAGTGTAATACACCACACAGACCGCATGTACAAAACACACATCCGCAGCCTACAGCCTCAGCCCCTGCGACACACAGGGCGGTCAGCCAGGGTAACCCCAGCACAGGGTACCCTCCAGATCCGCGGACCCGAGGGTAACGCGCGGTCTGAGTGTCAGGACACATAAAGTGACCGACACTACCCCCAGGCACATAGGAGACACAGAGTGCCTCAGTGCCGGTCCGGTCTGTAAGCACCATTTAGGGAGGCCTCGGACGGGGTTCAGCACCAGTCCGGAGTGTAAGCACCATTTAGGGAGGCCTCGGACTGGGCTGGCTCCAGTCCGGTCTGTAAGCACCATTTAGGGAGGCCTCGGACGGAGCGGAGCTGTGCAAGGCTCCCATCTCCCACTCTCCAGAGCCCCCCAGAGAGGAATGGAAAGGAGCGCAACAGCGTACCGGGAGAACACAAAGTGTCCAGGCTCTAGGCCCTCCGGTACCTCCACCTGCGTGTTCCACAAGGGTGAGCGGGGAGGCTGTCGCAGGTCCCGACTGGAACCATTTTACCTTGTCTTCAGACGCCATCACGTAAGTTGTGAGAATGCAGTGAAGTGCAAGCAAAGCGTGATCCTCCGAGCACACTAAGTTTAAAACTGAGGATGTTCCCTGCGGTAGGGGTTTATAAGCGGAGGGGGCGGTGTCTACAAACTTGTAGTACCTAGTGTGACCTCCGGAGGGCAGTGCCCTAAACCCCATTGTCTGGGTCTCCCATTATGATGACCAGAAAAGGAAAGGAAACGACCAAGATTTTTTTAACTCCTTTACAACCAAGGGCATAATACACCCTTGACCAACTCTCTCACTCTGATGCAAGCTTATGAGCTGAGCCCACTGTGGAGACCCGGGGGTCAGGGGGCGCTCTCGTCCGCAGGCCCAGCCGCCTTTACAAAGACAGCGTGGACCAGGGCTCATCCCCAACTGAACGCCCGAGCTCCTTAACCGTGGGCGGAACACTACTCAGACAACACAGGGTCAGGGAATCACAATATTAAGGCTTTATTGGATCCCCAAACACTTAACAGCATATAACGCATAACCAAGCAAAACACAACATGTAACAGGCAACAGAGTCTCACCCTTCCGCTGGCTCACCAGGGATTAGAATGTAGCACGGCAAAGTCTGTAGCCAGGTGACTGTATCATCCCAACCTGGGTTGCTTCCTTGTCCTTATCCAGTCTTTATCACGTCCGAATCCGATAATCCGATACTGAAGTCCTTGTGGTTCCTTAGTCCGTGTTCTGATCCCCTTGGTCGGCACCGAAATGCCTAGGCCTGGGGTTATGGCTCGCTAACCGGATCCGAAGACCCTCGATTAGCTGCCTGTATCCAATCCAGTGACCTCTAGCCGGGACCGAAACCCCTAGACTGAGGCCACTAGACAGAATCTAACTCCAATCTCCTAAAACTGCTGGTCAAAGTGAACAGTCCTCCTTATATACCCTCAGCCCTCATTGTAGGATATTGGGGACGTCATGATTGGTGCAATAACACAGTCTTTTCATTCGCTGAACTCCAATCCTCGTTTAACATATTTTAGGTACTATTGCAATCCAAATGCTGATTGATATAGCACCTTACAATGGAATGTTAGTCTGAGACAATCAGTCTGCAAACCATGACAATAACACAATAGTGGCTGGAGCCTCAATCCACATTCACAGGGTAATAGACAATGGACGATTAGCATAATTAAGTTCTCTGGCCTTCAATGACAAACAGGTTAGATAATTACATTACCAAGCTAAACTTTAACCACAGAAATCTATGACAATACTGTAAGAAATTCTCTTTGACCATTACAAGTTTACAAACCTATATACAATATGATATGTCTGGATGAATAAGAAATCCTCCTACATTATATATTAAAGGGTCCATTTCGTCACACCCACATCATCCCCCATGCGTCCACTGCTCTGATCAGCTTATGTGTAGCTAACAGCACTGATCGGCACTGTAAACCCTTTACATCACGCTGTCAATCACTGACAGCGGGATCCAAAGCACCGTGGCGGGGACTCTTTCCAACTGACATTGGAGGCCCTGTATATGCGTTATCATGACAGCCCAGGATCAGCTTATGACCCCGGATGCTGTCATGACGCACTTCCTCCCAGTGATGCCCGAGTGGAGTCACTGGGAGAATGCAATCATTTGCGCTGTACACAGGTATTGTGAAGTAGGACTCTGCACGCACAAGCGATCGAAGTCTGCAGTGTTGAAGTGCTCAAAGGGACCCTGTAAAATAAAAGAAAGATTAAAAAAAAAAAAAAAAAGTTTAAAAATAATATGAAACAAAAAATATAGTTCAAGTCACCCCCTTTTTGCCCTATTGAAAATAGACTATTAAAAAAAGAAAAAAAAAACCACACATTTAGTATTGCCACATTCAGAAATGCCTAATCCATCAAAATATCAAATCAATTAATCAGATCTGAAAACTGCGTAGCAGAAAAAAAAGTTAAAACGCCAAAATTAAGTTTTTTTGGTCACTGCAACATTGCAATAACATTCAGCAACTGGCGATCAAATCATTGCATCTGTCCAAAATGAGTATAATAAAAAAAATGTTAGCTCAAAGCACAGAACTAAGCCATCACACAAACCCGGATCCTGAAAAATGAGAATGCTACAGGTCACAGAAAATGGCGACAAAAGCACAATTTAGAAACTTCAGATTTTGTTATCACTTAGATAAAAGTAAAAGTATAGATGTTTGTTATTTATGAACTCGTACCGACCTGAGGCACCATACCGAGACATCATTTTTACTATATACCCAACATGGTGAATAGCAAAACCAAAAAACTAATTGGGAGCCATTTAACCCTTATACGGGATTTAGGCTTCAATACAATAAATAGAAAATAGGAATAAGGTTAAAAATAGAGACAAAAAATTTGGAACTTTATGTATCATATTTCAAGTTATTTCATAATATATATATAAAAAAAATGAAAATTGATAAAATATAGTCATATGAAAAAGTTTGGGCACCCCTCTTAATCTTACTCTTTTTTTTTTTTTGTTTAAAATTGTTTTTTTTGCAACAGCTATTTCAGTGTGATATATGTAATAGCTGATTGACACAGTAATATTTCAGGTTTGAAATGAGGATTATTGCACTTACCAAAAATGTGAAATATGCATTATTTCAAAATTTGACAGGTGCCAAAGTATGGGCATCCTTCTGATTTTCATGATTTGAATACTCCTAACTACTTTTTACTGACTTACTGAAGCACTAAATTGGGTTGGTAACCTCATTGAGCTTTGTACTTCATAGCCTGGTGTATCCAATCATGAGAAAAGTTATTTCAGGTGTCCACTTGCAAGTTGTCCTCCTAGTTGCATCTTCTCTGAGGAGTGGCATCATGGGCTCCTCAAAACAGCTCTCAAATGATCTGAAATAAAAGACTGTTCAACATAGTTGTTCAGGGGAAGGATACAAAAAGTTGTCTCAGAGATTTAACCTGTCAGTTTCCACTGTGAGGAACATAGTAAGGAAATGGAAGACCACAGGGACAGTTCTTGTAAAGCCAAGAAGTGGCAGGCCAACAAAAATATCAGAAAGGCAGAGAAGAATGGCGAGAACAGTCAAGAACAATCCACAGACCACCTCCAAAGACCTGAAGCATCATCTTGCTGCAGATGGTGTCATGGGAGAGTGATGCGAAAGAAGCAGTTTCTGCATGCACGCCACAAACAGTCGACTGAGGTATGCAAAAGCACATTTGGACAAGCCAGTTTCATTTTGGAAGAAGGTCCAGTGGACTGATGAAAAAAAGATTGAGTTGTTTGGTCATACAACAAGGAGTTATGCATGGCGCCACAAAAACACAGCATTCCAAGAAAAGGGGCAACCGAATACTGCAAACCCGGGAGCAGTCAGTACCCCCTACAGGGAAGATCTCCCATTACCTCCGGAGCACAGCCCTTGAAAACAAGATGGCAGCGGGGAAGATGGCGGCGGCTCCCTCTCTTAGCGCGGCAGATCAAAAGTCGCGCCGACACACAGAAGGCTGCACTGACATGGCTGAGGCTCTTTCACAGCCCGAGGCAGCAGAGATTCCAGACTGGGACCACCTGCAGAGTCTGGTAATGTGTGCCCCTCTCCCTCCTCCTCTTCAGACGTGCGCTTTACAAGCTGGAGGCGCTGCTTCTGATAAGCCTCCAGCCTCAAAGACTTCATCTGCCCTGAGCAGTGGAGCAGGGGCTGTCCTTGAGACCCTGATCCATACTGCACAGTTAAGGTCTCAGGATAGTGGGAGGTGAACCTATCTAATAGAAAGGTCACTACTGAGACACAGGAATATCATCAGAACGATATAGACACTGACACTGACATGAGAGAATACAGCCAGCAAGGACTAACTAGTTTGTTAATGGAAGCACAGCAGACTTGTCCTCAGTCTTTGCAGAGAGGGGGGGCAGGGGAGATGATTATACAAACTCCCTTGACAAGAGGACCCTCAGTGGGAAACCTTGAGGGATCCCACTGCAAATCATCCAATGTACCACTCCAGCAACCTGCCTACGCCAGACCCCCCCTACCTCCAGGGCAGGTATTGATGCCCAGCACCCCAGGGGGACAGGAGATATGGGACGACCTCAGATCTCGTATACAGACTATCCCTACCAGAGAGGAAATGGAGGGTTTTATTACTCGGATGGAGGCGTCCTTTAAGGCAGAAGCTACTGAGCTAAGAGGCGAAGTCCATAAGCTCAATCTGAGCGTAACATCCACTGAATCATCATCTCAGAACATAGACGAGAGGCTGCGGATACTAGAGGACAAGGTCTCTTCACAAGCTTCACAGTTTGAAAGAATGTTAGATTCCATGGAAGACATGGAAAATAGGGAGAGGAGGAATAATATCAGGATTAGGGGCCTCCCCGAAAGTGTCGGCCCTAAGGAGCTGGACTGTGCCCTTAAAAATATATTCAACTCAATAAAGGAAGTGTCGGCAGACTCAATTTTAGAATTTGACAGAGCACATAGATCCTTGGGACCTCCACCCATGGAAGGGGTTAGACCTCGAGATGTGGTGTGCAGGATCCACAAGTATAAAATCAAAGAGGCGATTTTTACTAAAACTAGAGCCAAAGGACAGATTAAATACCTGGATTATTCTATCAAGCTACTGGCAGATTTATCAAGACGCACCTTGCAAAAACGGAGGGCATTTCGCCCTCTCCTGGTGATCCTGAGACAACAGGACATACCCTACTCTTGGGGCTTTCCTTTCCGCCTCCAGGTTCGGAGAGATGGAGTGCTTCACTACGTCACCCATCCTAGAGGAGTATCGGAGTTCACAAAGGCGTTGGGACTCCCTCCGGTCACCATCTCGCCGGAGGAATGGCCGGGACATTATGAGTTCCTAGAATGGATGCCGATGGTCCCAGAACCATTAAGAGGAGGTGGGAGGAGGGGGAGGGGGGCTTCCCAGAGAGGGAGAAATAGAGGTTGGAGAAGGGGTTCATTTAATAATGGTTGAAGATTTTTCCTTACATCTTAAGAGTTATGCTGTCATCCTGTATTTTGGTGATTTTTCTTTCAGGGGAGATGGAGGAGATGGTTTCCATGACGACTCACCCTACTATATAAAGGCAAATATATGCCAAAGTTTCTCACATGTCTAATGTTGCACCTATAATTTACTGAGTTCATTTACTAGTATGTTGCGGGGTACGTAGAATTTACACCGGCTCAGACATCTTATTCATATCTGATTATGGCCCTAAATAACTTCTTTAGGTTTAATTGTTACTGTTCAGGAATGTTATTCCTCCATGATACGAATTTTTCATGTTCCTACATGTGGCCCGGGGTGAGGGGGACAACCCTTTAGTGGACAGGCTACACCTCGCCGGGATATAGTCACCTGTTTTAAGGTAGACCGGTTGAGTAGACCACCCCAGGACGCTATCCCGGATTATTCTGGGAAATTTCTTTATCTTCTATCCTTTTCTGTTTTCCTTTCTTCTTTCTACTTTCTTTCTACTCCCTTTCCCTAATTCTCAGGGTATCCCCCCCTTTTTTTTTTTATTCCCCCCACTTTAGGGCCTCTAGGTTCATTCCCTCTATCTCTTCCCTCTTTTGTTTTTATCTCCCATCCCTCTCCCCTAATATCTTTTATCCGTTCCCTTACCTCCGACCCTAGTGTCGACCATGTCAACTTTGAAAATCTGCTCGCTCAATGTGAAGGGATTCAATACTCCCCAGAAGAGATCTCAGATCTTATACTCTGCTCATAAGCAGAAGTGTCAGATCCTGATGCTACAGGAGACTCATTTTAAATCAGGACATGTACCGAGTCTCCGTAAGGGTACCTTTACACGCCGCGACGGCAGGCTGGATACATCGCGCTACAAGCTACAATTGTAGCTTGTAGCGTCCTTATCGCCTGTAGTAGCGGCGTCTGAAGAGGCGACGCTACAGCCGGCGTCAGATACATCTGTTTATGGTCTCTGCTCATAAACTTAAGGCAACATCGCCGATTGTAGCGAGCTGTATCGGCGTGTAAAGAAGCAACGGAAGGCAACTCTGGACACCCGGCGATGTGGCTGCCATGTATCTAAGGCGTGACACAGTCGCCATGTTACCGCGCCCCATCTGCGATCATTGGAGGTCGCTCCTGCTTTATGATTGGTAGTCGCAGCATAGGGCGGGATATTTAAGGAGCTGACCAGTCACACTACACAATTACTCGAGCGTGCTGTATTAACCAGCCTCCTGCGATGCCTGGCCAATCCTGATGATATTGCGCTGTCCTATCATCATACGGACGGCTCGTAATCCAAGATTGTTGCACGCCTATGTGCTATCCCTGCTGCACCGGGTCCGCCCATAGTAGCTTGTTGGAGCGGTGTGTAAACATGGTACGCTACGCTACAGCTGGCTACTTGAGACACCCGGCGATGTAGCTAGCTATAGATGTAGCGTGGCGTAGCGCACCTTGTCGCGGCGTGTAAAGAGGGTGCGTTGACCGTTTGTAGCCGTTTGAGCGTGCTCGTGCACGCGAAGTAGCGCGATGTATCCAGCCTGCCGTCGCGGCGTGTAAAGGTACCCTAACAGATACTTCTCAGACTGGCACCACAGTACAAACCCGGAAGCAAGAACGAAGGGTGTTTCCATCGCAGTACACAGGTCACTGACACGAGATTCTTGACACCTGTATAGACCCGCAGGGCCGATACATTTTTCTTAAGATGAGAATTGCTGGATCTTTACTAACTGTCGTTAATTGGTACTTGCCTAATAGGTTTCAAACGAAGACGTGCAGATCGTACCTATTTCGGTTGACAACCTTTGCAGAAAGATCAACCATTATCGGTGGGGATCTCAACTTTACCCTGGATCCGGTGGCATACTCATCCTCTGGTAAGAGATCTATCCCAAATAAGAGGCTTGTCTCCATAAAAAAGCTCTTTCACACTCTGAGGCTTATAGACATCTGGAGGACCTTGAATCCACAAGGGAGGGATTTCACATACTTCTCCCCAGTACATAACTCATACAGCAGAATAGACCTATTTTTCATTAGTCACAACTTACTATCCTGGAACCCCGAGGCAACCATAGGGGATATTTTGCCATCAGACCATGCCCCCACCTATTTGACTCTTACTTTGCCTGACACATGTAGCAGACCCTGGACGTGGAGACTAAATGAACATCTATTAAAGGATGAGGTGTGTATGACAGAGGTTAAGGAGACTATACAGTCCTTTGGCCGAGATCATGCCTCTGACCCCACTCCTTCTCCCACAAAGTGGGAAACTCTGAAATGTGTCTTGAGAGGAGTATTTATAAAGCACTAGCTGTAGTACCCGGCTACGCCCGGGTTAATAAATAACTGATGTTAGCTATAACAAAATAGAATTTGAATATGTCATATTAATGACCTGTAAGAAAACAGAAGCTGAGCTGTGATTGATTGCTATAGGCAGCCTAATAAATCTCCAGCCAACAGTAAACCCTCCCCCTGGCCGGGCAGTATATGTTACCTCACACATACACATAATAGACAGCTCCTGTGACTGACATCTGCCTTAATTCCCTATATGGCATATGTGTTGCACATTGGCTGTTTTTAATCAGATGTTTATGTTTGGAAATTAAAGATAGCACACGTATGAGGCGAGTTGTGTGAGGTGATTTGTGCACATCTGTGTCTGTCTGTGTGGTGTGTGTGTCCCTGTGGGGTGAGTGCATGTGTCCCTATAGGGCGTGTATGTGTGTGTGTGTCCCTGTGGGGGGGGGGGGTCTGTGTGGGGTGTGTGTGTGTATGTCTCTTTGTGGTGTGTGTGTGTCCCGGAGGGGTGAGTGCATGTGTCCCTATAGGGTGTGTATGTGTGTGTGTCCCTGTGGGGGGGTCTGTGTGGTGTGTGTGTGTGTGTGTGTCTCTTTGTGGTGTCTGTGTCCCTGTGGGGTGAGTGCATGTGTCCCTATGGGTGGCTGTGTGTGTGTGTCCCTGTGGGGGGGGGGGTCTGTGTTGTGTGTGTCTCTGTGTTGTGTGTGTCTCATTGTGGTGTGTGTGTTTGTTCGGTTGCATGGTGAGTATCCAATGTTGGGGCTGCACCTTAGCGACTATACACCTGCTGTTACTCTTTGTGTGCGTGTGGTGTGTATACATGTCCCCGTGAGTGGTGAATATCTCATGTTGGGACCCCACCTTAGTGACTATATGCTGGTATGTGGTATATAGATAAGGGCAAAATTGTTTGGTGAATTGGAATGCGCGGGGTTAAAATTTCGCCTCACAACATAGCCTATGACGCTCCTGGGGTCCAGACGTGGGACTGTGCAAAATTTTGTCTCTATAGCTGACAGCTGTCGATTTTCCTCCAATATTTTCCCATTCACTTTTTCCCCATTATGTAGATAGGGCCAAAATTGTTTGGTGAACTGGAATGCGCAGGGTTAAAATTTCGCCTCACAACATAGCCTATGACGCTCCCGGGGTCGAGACGTGTGACTGTGCAAAATTTTGTGGCTGTAGTTGCGACGGTGTAGATGCCAATCCCGGATATACACACATACACACATTCAGCTTTATATATTAGATGGCGCACGTCTGAAGAAAAATAACACAAAATTGATAGAGGACCTACTTTCGCAGATTCAAGTATTAGAAACTGCCCATAAACAGACCTTATCTAGAATGACCCTCTCCGAACTGATTTTAAAGAAAAGTGAACTTAAGGATTTATTAGACCAAAAATATCGGAGATATTCTGAAACATCTAGGAGTTCATTTTACTCCAATTCAGATAAATGTGGACGTCCCTTGGCCAGACTGCTCCATCTTTGGTTAAATCCGACGTTTGTCCCAAGCATTTCTACTAAAACGGGGGGTCGCACATCCTTACCAAATTAAATTCTGGAGGAATTTAGGCAATATTATCTTGATCTCTATAACATCAGGGGACATTTGTCTGATGCGCCACCCTCGGAACTGTCAGAAAGAATTAAGAGATAAGATAAAACAGCGAACCCAACACTGGCTGCGGAAACTACTAAAATGCTAGATGAGGAGATCTCAGAGGAAGAACTGTTACGGGCTATCCAATTTACCCCATCTGGGAAATGTCTGGGTCCAGATGGATTTTTACCCAATTTTTATAAAATACTTAAGACCCAGCTGACTCCTGCAATGTTGACGGCCTTTAATGCTGTCTTAAAGGGATCTGATTTCGTGCCTCAGTCTTTAGAAGCCCATATCAGCGTCATCCCCAAACCTGGGAAAGACCCATCTTCAGTATCAAACTACAGGCCGATTTCGTTATTGAATGTGGATGTCAAATTATTTTCTAAGATATTAGCTGAGCGTTTAGCCCCAATTCTCCCTTCCGTAATTGATTCGGACCAGGTGGGCTTTGTCAGAGGCCGGGAGGCTAGGGATAACACTATTAGAACCCTCCTCCTTATAGCTAAGACCAAAAGCTCTTCAGCTCCGCTTGGTCTGATTTTTGTGGATGCTGAAAAAGCCTTTGATAGAGTCCACTGGGGGTTTATGAAGGAGGCGTTGATTCAACTTGGCTTGGGGCCTCGATTTTTTTTTTTTAAATCAGATAAGTTTTTATTAAACAGATTCCACACAGGATTACACAAATGCATCAAGACAACATGTCTCGTTTTCACATGAATAATTGAATTACAGTCCCAAACCCCACCCTCCCTTTCCCCCCCCCTAACCCCGTACCCCCCCCGACAGCTAGCACATTACACAACAGCTCATGGTGTTATTTAGTGAAGTAGTCGTCAATAAGGCATATCAATTATCCTGCATTTCAGAACAATTTGCTCACATCACAGCTTAATGTCATACTTCCTCTTCTCATCTGTAATTTATCCAGGGTAACCACATTTTCTCAAACATTGCTATTTTTTCTCTTTTCCCATAGATACCCTTTTCCATATACAGTAGGTTATCCACCTGTTTCACAAATTCCTCTCTGCTTGGGGAACATCTCGTATCCAGAATTTTGCAATCAGTTTCCTTGCTACAAAGAGCAATTTTGCAATCATTATTTTAAATGCATTTTCAATTTTCACCTCCTCCACATATCCCAACAAACAAACCACCGGTTCTCTAGGTATTTCACACCCATACACTCTTTCTATTCGGTTAATGACTGCCGCCCAATATGTGGATAGTCTTGGGCAGGACCACATCACATGGAAAATGTCCGCATTATCTCCTCTGCATCTCGGACATTCAGAATCAGTCCTCAGACCTGCTCTGTGCATAACCATTGGCGAGCGATACACTCTGTGTACCACGTAGAGATGCGAGAGCCTGGCTGATTCACACATAGACAACTTAGGTATGTATTCCAGTATACTAGTCCACCTATCATCCGGTATGTGTCCCATTTCCTCTTCCCATTTCGAACGTGCCTTTATAGGAAAGGAAAGGAGGAATGTATGTAGTAGATCTCTATATATGCACGATATCACTCCAGTCGAGAGTCCCTCATGGCAAATATAATCTAAGACAATATCATCCTGTATTTGTAAGGTACTGGTCTCACCCTGTTTACTGACTGCATGGTGCATCTGTAAATACTGAAGCCAACCCGAGTCTGGGAGTCCAAATTCCAATCTGAGTTGTTGAAAGGTCTTTAACCCCATAACGACGGCCTAACGCCCAGAGACGTCGGAAAAAATGGGTACTTATGCCTGGCTGACGTCTGTAGACGTCAGCCAGGGAAAGTGCTCTAGCGCCCCCCAGTGGTCAAAAAATCTCCGGGGTTTCAGCTACCGGGGGTAGCTGAGACCCTGCAGATTATGAATCGGGCCGGTTTTTACCGGTACCCGCCATGTGATCACGGTTATACACCGTTTACCGGAGTATAACCGTGATCACATGAATATACAGTGAATCGCCGGTGAATAAATGATTTCTCTGTCATGCCACGGGATCAAACCTGTGGCATGACAGAGAAATGTCTTTCCCTGTCTTCTGGTACCGGTACACAGCCCCCGGTACCGGTACCCGGCCCCCACCCCCTCCTTTCCTCCTAAAATGCAGCCGCAGCGCTTCACAAGCAGCGCTGCCGGCCGCCTGCAGCCCCATGCTGTGGATTCCTCACTGATGTGACATGTCACACATGTCACATCAGAGAGGAATAAGCCCCCTGCCTCCGGGTCCCCTTGGCCCCCCCCCTTCCAGGTCCGGTCTTCAGGTGCCCCCCCCTCCCCAGCTCCGGTCCTCAGCCGCCGCTTCTGCACCCGCCGCCGCCATCATCTCCCTCCCATCTGAGCTGTCAGATGGGAGGGAGATGATCGCTCCCTCGGTCACCCCCCTGTCACCCCACTGTCACCCCCCCAGTCACCAGCGTCACCCCCCCGGTCACCGGTGCATACTTACCGGCCGGGATCTTCTTTCATCCTGCCCCCTGCGCCGACTTCCTGTTCTGTCAGGAGCATGCGCAGACAGAGCAGAAACTGCTCTGTCTGCCAGGGGAAACTGACAGCTCATGACCTCAGTGAGGTCATGGCAGGTCAGGATCCTTGGTTCACAAAGGGTCAATTGTGATCCCATGATGGGACCACAATTAACCCTTTGTGAACCAAGGATCCTGACCTGCCATGACCTCACTGCAATCATGAGCTGTCAGTCTGTGCAGAGACTGTTCTGCCTGCAATTAGACTGACAGCTAATGATCGCAGTGAGGTCATGGCAGGTCAGGATCCTTGGTTCACAAAGGGTCAATTGTGATCCCATGATGGGACCACAATTAACCCTTTGTGAACCAAGGATCCTGACCTGCCATGACCTCACTGCAATCATGAGCTGTCAGTCTGTGCAGAGACTGTTCTGCCTGCAATTAGACTGACAGCTAATGATCGCAGTGAGGTCATGTCAGGTCAGGATCCTTGGTTCACAAAGGGTCAATTGTGATCCCATGATGGGACCACAATTAACCCTTTGTGAACCAAGGATCCTGACCTGACATGACCTCACTGCAATCATGAGCTGTCAGTCTGTGCAGAGACTGTTCTGCCTGCAATTAGACTGACAGCTAATGATCGCAGTGAGGTCATGTCAGGTCAGGATCCTTGGTTCACAAAGGGTCAATTGTGATCCCATGATGGGATCACAATTGACGCTTTGTGAACCAAGGATCCTGACCTCACATCACCCTACTGAGGTCATGACCTGTCATTCTCCTGGAAGAAATGCCAGCTTTTATAGCATATGGGGGACGCCCCCATATGCTGTAAAAGACTGGAAATCATCGAGGGACCTCCCACTGGACTACGTCGGACCTTCCTGCTGGACTACGTCGGACCTTCCTACTGGACTACGTCGGATGCCAAAGAATAATAAAGATGGGGTCTAAATAGTGTCTGTGTTTTTTTTTCTAATAAAAATATTTTTTTCTGTCTTGTGTCTTCTTTACAATTTACTAGGGATTCTTAATGGCCCGGTCTAATATTGGCCAGACATTAAGAATCTCGGGCTTAGTGCCAGCTGCAAAAAAAGCTGGCATTAACCCCTTATTACCCAGTCTGCCACCGCTACACGGCAGCTGGAAGAGCTGGATACAGCGCCAGAAAATGGCGCTTCTATGAATGCGCCATTTTCTGGGGCGGCTGCGGACTGCAATTCGCAGCGGGGGGGGCCCAGAAAGCTTGGGCCTCCCTACGCTGTGGATTCCAGCCCCCAGCTGCCTAGTTGTACCTGGTTGGCCCAAAAATATGGCGAAGCCCACGCCATTTTTTTTTAAATTATTTCATGAAATAATTAAAAAAAAAAGGTCTTCCCTATATCTTTGGTTTCCAGCCAGGTAAAACTAGGCAGAAGGGGTTAGTGGCAGCCCGTAGCTGCCTGCTGTACCTGGCTGGACCAAAAGTATGGCGAAGCCCCACGTCATTTTTTTTTAAAATTTAATAAAGAAATACTAAAAAAAATGCAGGAGAGGAGACGCCCAGGACACGGTGTCTCCGAATCTTGTGCACATGCTCTAAAAGTGAGAAATTATGTGAAAAAAAGAAAATGTTCAGTATACTAAATGCTCACTATACCCCTAGATATAATCCTTGAGGCGTCTAGTTTCCAAAATGGGGTCACTTGTGCGGGAGCTCCAATGTTTAGGCACACAGGAGCCCTCCATACACAACATGGTGTCCGCTAACTATTGGAGCTAATTTTCCATTCAAATTGTTAGCGGACACCATGTCGCATGTGGAGAGCCTCTGTGTGCCTAAACATTGGAGCTCCCCCACAAGTGACCCCATTTTGGAAACTAGACCCCCCAAGGAACATATCTAGATGCATAATGAGTACTTTAAACCCCCAGGTGCTTCACAAATGAATCCATAAAAATGAAAAAAGAACATTTTTGTGGACAGAAAGTACTTTTTCATTTTTATGGATCAATTTGTGAAGCACCTGGGGGTTCAAAGTGCTCACTATGCATCTAGATAAGCTCCTTGGGGCGTATAGTTTACAAAATGGGGTCACTTGTGGGGGAGCCCCAATGTTTAGACACATAGGGGCTCTCCATACGTGACATGGTGTCCACTAACAATTGGAATTGTAAGTTGATACTTTGTTGTGTATGGCGATCCCCTGTGTGCCTAAACATTGGAGCTCCCCCACAAGTGACCCCATTTTGGAAACTAGACACCCCAAGGAATTTATTTAGATGCATAGGGAGCACTTTGAACCCCCAGGTGCTTCACAAATTGATCCATAAAAATGAAAAAGTACTTTTTATCACAAAAATCTTCTTTTTTTTCCTTTTACGGACTAATTTGTGAAGCACCTGGGGTATGAAAGTGCTCACTATGCATCTAGATAAGTTCCTTGGGGGGTCTAGTTTCTAAAATGGGGTCACTTGTGGGGGAGCTCCAATGTTTAGGCACACAGGGGCTCCCCATATGCGACATGGTGTCCGCTAACAATCTGAATGGAAAATTAGCTCCAATAGTTAGCGGACACCATGTCGCGTATGGAGAGCCGCTGTGTGTCTAAACATTGGAGCTCCCCCACAAGTGACCCCATTTTGGAAACTAGACACCCCAAGGAATTTATTTCGATGCATAGTGAGCTCTTTGAACCCCCAGGTGCTTCACAAATTGATCCGTAAAAAAGAAAATGTACTTTCTTTTCCACAAAAATTTTCTATTTTCGTTTTTATGGTTTCATTTGTGAAGCACCTGGGGGTTCAAAGTGCTCATCACCCATCTAGATAAGTTCCTTGGGTGGTCTAGTTTCCAAAATGGGGTCACTTGTGAGGGAGCTCCAATGTTTAGGCATACAGGGGCTCTCCATACGCAACATGGTCTCCGCTAACAATTGGAGCTAATTTTCCATTCAAATTGTTAGCGGACACCATGTCGCGTATGGAGAGCCCCTGTGTGCCTAAACATTGGAGCTTCCCCACAAGTGACCCCATTTTGGAAACTAGGCCCCCCAAGGAACTTATCTAGATGCATAGTGAGCATTTTGAACCCTCTGGTGCTTGACAAATTGATCCGTACAAATGAAAAAGTACTTTTTTTTTTCACAAAAACTTTCTTTTGTCCTCAATTCTTTCATTTTCACATGAGCAACAGGATAAAATGCATCCTAAAATTTGTTGGGCAATTTCTCCTGAGTACACCGATACCTCATATGTGGTCATAAACCACTGTTTGGGCGCACGGCAGGACTCGAAAGGGAAGGAGCGCCATTTGATTTTTTGAATGGAAAATTAGCTCCAAAAATCAAATTGCGCTCCCTCCCTTCTGAGCCCTGCCGTGCGCCCAAACAGTGGTTTATGACCACATATGAGGTATCGGTGTACTCAGGAGAAATTGCCCAACAAATTTTAGGATGCATTTTATCCTGTTGCCCATGTGAAAATTAAAGAATTGAGGCTAAAAGAATATTTTTGTTGGAAAAATTAAAATGTCCATTTTTTGTTTCCACTTTGCTTTAGTTCCTGTAAAGCAACTGAAGGGTTAATAATCTTCTTGAATATAGTTTTGAGTAGCTTGAGGGGTGCAGTTTTCGGAATGGTGTCACTTTTGGGTGTTTTCTGTCATCTATGCCCCTCAAAGGGACTTCAAATGTGATGTGGTCACTAAAAAAATGGTTTTGTAAATTTTGCTGGAAAAATTAGAAATTGCTGATGAACTTTGAACCCTTATAACGTCCTAACCACAAAAATTTTTTTGCCCAAAATTGCGCTGATGTAAAGTAGACATGTGGGAAATGTTATTTATTAACTATTTTGTGTCACATAACGCTCCAGTTTAACAGAATAAAAATTCAAAATTTGAAAATTGTGAAATTTTCAAAATTTTTGCCAATTTTTTAATATTTTCACAAATAAACGCAAAAATTATCGACCTAAATTTACCACTAACATGAAGCCCAATATGTCACGAAAAAACAATCTCAGAATCGCTCGGATCCAATGAAGTGTTCCAGAGATATTACCTCATAAAGGGACACTGGTCAGAATTACAAAAAACGGTCTGGTCATTTAGGGGGAAATTGGCTGCGTCACTAAGGGGTTAATCCTTGTCTATTTATAATTTGATGCATGTATACAATGCCTCTATTTTCCCACTCCGTAAGTCGTCCCATTTTGATCAGTTCTGGAAGGTTCCCATTGTCCCATATGGGAGTGTATTTGGTCAATTTTGTCACTCCTCTCAGTTGTTTAATTTTTGTCCATACCTTATGTATAAGGTCAAATGTAGGGTATGTCTTTCCCAGTATTCCTACAGACCCGTCCTCAAGTCCATCTGTCAAAGGGGATCTGTCAATTATTTTACCCAATATTTTCGTACCGTAACTGTTCCTTGATTTACTTGCCCATCCCTTTAAGTGCTGACTTTGGGCTGCCAAAAAATAAATCCCAGCATGCGGTAACGCTAGTCCCCCATCATCCTTTGGCCTTTGCAATGTTTCTAGCCGAATCCTAGGCTGCCTCTTTCCCCAGATCAGTTCCCGGAATATGGCATTAATAGGCTTAAGTCTGCGTTGAGGGATCCACAGGGGTGAATTGTGCATTACATATAGTAGTTTGGGCATCAAGATCATCTTGATCAAGTTGACTCTCCCCACCACGGATAAACACAGCTTATTCCAGGCAGTAACCTTACGCCTCAGCACTGTCAGTAACGGGGCAAGGTTCAATTGGAAATAATCCGTGATGGGCAAAGAGACCCAAATGCCCAAATACTTAAACTGCTCCACCCTACTCAATCCTCCCGATTCCACTTCCTCTTCTGTCTCTGTCTCTTCTTTGTCTACTTTAAATAAACTTGACTTAGTCCAATTAATATTAAGTCCCGAAAGCACCCCGAAACCCTCAATGGTCCGCATGGCATGGCTCAACGATGCCCCACTATCCTCCAGAAAGAGCAGAATGTCATCCGCGTATAACGCGACTTTTTCCTCATTTTCCCCGTATTTAAATCCCTTGATGTCACTGGAGTTTCTTATGGTAGCAGCTAGTGGCTCCACCGCGATGGCAAACAGCAGGGGCGATAGCGGGCATCCCTGTCTGGTACCTCTCTGTAGGTCTATCTTTTTAGAGACGGCCCCATTGACTCTAATTTTGGCAGTAGGTTGGGCATACAAGAGTTTTATCCATGACGTAAATTGCGGACCAAATCCCATATACTGTAGCACCCTCCACAGGTACCTCCACTCCACACTGTCAAAGGCCTTGCGAGCGTCAAGCGATGCTATCGCTCTTCTACCCATATTGTCCGACGGCAGCTGCAGATTCAGAAATAATCTTCTTAAGTTAGTCGCAGTAGATCTATTAGGCATAAAGCCGGCCTGATCTGGGTGTATTAAGGTTGATATCACCTTTGTTAGACGGTTTGACAGTACTTTTGCTAGAATTTTCACATCTGCCGTCAGCAATGAAATAGGTCGGTATGACTCTGGGCTCGCAAGGTCTTTACCTTCCTTAGGGATCACAACTATAGTCGCCTCTCTCATGGATGTTGGTAGTACCCCCTGTTTCTTAGCCTCCACATAGACCTCCAGCAATCTGGGTAAAAGAATTTCTTCTAGTCTCTTATAGACTTCTGCCGGGAGTCCATCAGATCCCGGGGCTTTTTCATTGGCAATGCCATGCAGTGCCTCCCCTATTTCATCTACCGTTATAGGTGCCTCCAAAGTGTCCCTATCCTCCATTGATAGAGTGGGTAACGATGCCGCTGCCAAAAAATGCCCCCACCTCTCTTTCATCTAATCCTTCTTGTGACGTATATAGATCCCCATAAAACTTCACAAAGATCTCCATAATGTTCTCTGTATTTGTTGTTCGTTCTCCCCCCTCTCCCACTAAACAATGGACAAACTGGTTCCCCCTCTGCGCTGCCGCTATGATGGACAATAAGTGACCCACCTTCTCCCCTTCTTCAAAGAATCTCAGTTTCTGGAATGCCAATTTCCTATCTGCCCTTTCCATAAGAACTCTATTCACCTCTTTTTGTGCTTCTCGTAGTATTTTCTTATTATGTATATCACTCTGCTTTGCCGCCTCCATCTCTGCTCTCTCCAATTTCTGTATACTATCTTTCTCCTTCTGTTTATTCTGTGATTTACACCGACAGATATCCCGAAACAGAATCCCTCTTAGGTATGCTTTCATGGTCTCCCAAACTATCAGTGGGTCCGCACTTCCCTCATTTAAATTATAAAATTCCTCTATTTCCCTTCCAATTTTAGCCATATCAATAGAGCGCAGCCACACGGGGTGTATTTTCCATTCTCTAACCACATTCCCCGGTGAACCCGGTCATCTAATGGAAACCAAAATCGGGCTATGATCCGAAACAACTCTGGCCAGATATTTCACCTCCCCTATCAGCCCATCCAATAGACTATTTCCCAGGGCCATATCAATACGGGAAAGTGTGTCGTATGATGTCGAAAAGCAAGAGAAACATCTCTCCTCTACATTTCTGACCCTCCAAAGATCCGTCAACCCCATTTCTTGTATCAGTGCGCCAAATGGAGTCAGAGTGTTCTTACTAACCCCTCCAGATGTGGCGCTTCTGTCCCACTGTGTGTCTATCACGTTATTGAAGTCTCCTATCAACAGAAACGGCATTACCCCCTTCCTTTCCGCTGTCTCTCTGATCTTCCTTAATTTAGTACTGGAATATGGCGGAGGAATATAAATTGCCACGATACACATTAATTGCCCGGACAATCTACAAACCACCACCACATATTGTCCATCAGTATCTATTTCAACTTCTATCTCTTCATATTGTGCCTATTTATGTATTAATATTGAAACTCCCCTAGCGTAGGAAGAAAAGGTGGAGTGGTACGTCTTCTGCGCCCATTTTTTAGTAAGAACATCTACTGTATCAGTTGTTAAATGTGTTTCCAGAAGGCATATCACTGATGGCTTACGGTCTAGTACGTATTGAATAACCGCTGCTCTTTTTGACTTGTCCGAGAGCCCTCGTACATTCCAGCAAATAATGTTATTCCGTTCCCCCATCAACCAAGATATTTTGTAGTCGGTGTGCCGCTGTCCCTATGCTTAGCTGTCTTCCCCCCTCCTCCCATTTCCCCTCCTCTTCCCCTTCCCACCCCCCCGTCCTCCCCTCTATCGTCTGTGTAGTACTCTCGTCGAGAGTGGGGTCTCTGAACCTTGGACCCTTTACAACCAAAGGACCAAATACCTGCCTTCTCCCATCTTGCAATGAGTATAGACAATACCTATTCCACACCATGTTTGGTGTAACCCTCCCCCTCCCGCTCGTGCCCGCTTAATACCGTTACTAACCTATTTACCGTTAAATTTAAATATTCTGGTAACATCTATTACCTTTAAACTGTATAGTATTTAAACAACAATATTTATTTATTCCCATCATACCCAAATCTCCCCATTCCTCTAGTATCATCCCCCTCTCCATGCTTATCACTCAGTTTGTCCAATAAGGTCAGGAGCGCATAAAAATAACATTCAGAAAGAAAAAAGAAAAAAGAGAGGAACAAAGAAAGTCAACAGATCTATCACCCCCCTGCTGGCCGTCTGTCTTCCAGAAAAAACAGCAACAAAACAAAGTCACCGATGCAGGGTCAGTTACCGGACGTCCATCTGTGGTGCCACCACCGTCTCAAAGTCACATCCAGGATTCCCAGAGTTCACGCACATTTCTCCAGCTTCCTTGATACGTCTTGCATTAATATCCAGCCATTGCAAGGCTTCCTCAGCGTCTACAAAAAAGAAGACCTTTTCCAATGCTGTCACTCGCAGTTTTGCTGGGAAGATCATAGAATATTTTACGTTCAACTCTCTCAAACGCTTCTTTACAGTAGAGAATTTCATTCTTTGCTTCTGTACCACCACTGAGTAATCAGGATATATGGCGATCCTGTGACCGTTAATTGTAAGCTCCTCCATGTCTCTGGCCTTCTGCAGGATGATATCCCTGTCCCTGTAGTTAAGGATCTTTGCAAGGATTGTGCGTGGGCCCTTACCAGGCGGCTGAGGCTGCATAGGGACCCGATGCGCTCTTTCCACGGCAAACAGTCTCGTCAGATTTTCAGAGCGAAATTTCTCTCTGTGCCAGTTTTCAATGAACTCTGTGGGGTTTCTCCCCTCAGACTTCTCCGGAATGCCCACTATTCTCAGATTGTTTCGTCTGGAGCGGTTCTCCAGATCGTCCGTTTTTGCAGCGAGCTCAGACATTTGTTGGATATATTTTTTCTCCATCCTCTGCATTTTAGTTATATGGTCCTCTGCTGTGCTCACTCTTTCCTCCACTGCACCGGTCCTAGTGTCCACTTTTTTTTAGATCTTTCTTAATTGTGGATATCTCTCCCTGCACTCCTAGGACCTGCTGTGTCAGTGTCTTTAGAGCATCCTTGCAGTAGGACACCACTGCAAACACATCTCTCAATGTGGGCTCTGCCTGCATACTGTCCTCTGCCTGTGTCTGCCCGGCTTCTCCAGCACCTTTCTCCTGTGTTGGCCCCTCCACTTCCTCCTCTTCTCCCTCAGTCATGGGGGATTCATTCTCCTCCCCAGCCTCCTCACCTCCATCTTCTGTCCCTCCAGCACAGCTCTCCTCTCTCCTCGCAAACTGTGCGAGTTTCTCTGCAGCCGCCATGCGCCGCTGGCAAGCGGCATTAGCCTTCTCCGCCTCCTCTCTCTTGTCGGCGCCATCTTGGAGGCCCGCAGCGTCTCCCGCGCCCGCGTCTCGCTGCCGGCGGCGGGTCATATCAGCGGTTCCGGACGGCTCCCGCTACTGTGCTGCACTCCGGGGACCTCCGGGCACAGTTCCAGGGGGTCAGGGACCTCTCCACAAGGTATTAGGCAGGATTAATTGCGGGCACTCAGCGGGAGCTCCAGGAAGTGCGACCGCTCACATCTCCTTCCAGGCCACGCCCTTGGGCCCTCGATTTTTACACGGAATCATGGCCCTATATTCCTCCCCGTCTGCCAGGGTGCAGATCGGGGGGTGCCCCATCTTCCCCGTTCAAAATTGCAAACGGGACTAGGCAGGGATGTCCATTCTCACCCCTGCTATACATAATTGTAATGGAACATTTAGCTACAGCAATCAGGGCCTACATTGACGTTCATGAGATTGAGCTGGGCCACAAGCACCACAAGACGGCACTATTTGCCGATGATTTCCTCCTCTATGTCTCGCAGCCTTTGATCTCTATCCCTACAATTCTAAAAGAATTCGAACAGTTCGGACGGTTGAGTAACTTTAAGGTTAATTGTTCCAAGACGGAGGCGCTCAGTATCTTGCTATCTGGAGATCTGGTATCTCATTTATCCAAATAGTTCCCGTTCAAATGGAGGGAGGAGGCTATTAATTACTTAGGAGTTTACATCCCTAAAGATCTTAGGCAATTGTTTAAATTAAACTATCATCCCCTATTATCTAGTGTAGAGAAGGCTTTTTCATCATACCGCCAATTAAAGCTATCCTGGTTCGGGAGAATGAACATTATTAAAATGGATATCCTACCCCGACTCATATATCTTTCAAACAGTCCCTATCCGCCCAGACAATGTTTTTTTTACTAAACTACAATCTCTCATTATTAAATTTACCTGGAACGGGAAGAGATCTAGGTTGGGGGTTAATATCCTTTCATTACCTAGATCTAGAGAAGGGGTCGGATTACCTAACATTCATAGATATTTTTTAGCTTCTTCTCTTACCAGAGCCCTGGACTGGCACTATTGTGCGTCCTCCAAGAGATGGGTAGTGGTGGAGCAGGATGGCCTGGGGATCCCTCTGAGACATCTACTTTGGATTCCTTATGGGAGCATAACAGACCTACCCCCCCTCTCCGATATAACCAAGTCCACTCTGCAAGTGTGGCATTCAATAACAAAACCACTCTACACAGATGGCAAACTTAGTCCTCTCGTCCCCCTTTTCTCTAACCCTGCTTTTCCACCTGTGTTTGGAAGGCAAAGATTTCTATGCTGGCAGAGTGTGAACGATACCCGAATGGGACAGACCCTATCCAATGGGGATTTACCCTCAATGAGAGAGATCCAATCTATTGATCCTACTAGACCTCTTAGTTTGAATTCCTCCAATATAAATCATTTCTATATTCGTCTGGCCATACATGCAGGGTGAGATTGACGCCAAACGTATTGGAGAGATTGTTCCAGCAAGATTCCCCCCCCCGAGGCGTAAAATTTAAGCCCTATATCTGGCATTAAGATCCCTATGAGATCAGGACACCTTACACTTCCAGCGGGCCTGGGAGAGGGAATTAAACAGGACCATTACAGACAGGGATTGGCAGAAAAGCTTTTTATTATATAGAAGGAAAGAGGGCACCACCAACAAGGAACTCCAAATTAGGAGGCAAATACGGACTGGAGACCCAGTCTTCACCCGGGGTGCCAGTGGGAGACCAAGAACACAGTCTAGAAAAAAAGTTCAGAAAAAACACGGCACTCACCAGGACTTCAAAAAGCGGTGTCCTTTATTGCAGGGTTTGCATCACAAAGTGCAGGGAGGGGGTACCGAGGTGACGACGGCACTATTTCGGGCTCTCGCCCGTAGGGTTTGCATCACAAAGTGCAGGGAGGGGGTACCGAGGTGACGACGGCACTGTTTCGGGCTCTCGCCCGTAGAAGGGCGAGAGCCCGAAACGGTGCAGTCGTCACCTCGGTACCCCCTCCCTGCACTTTGTGATGCAAACCCTGCAATAAAGGACACCGCTTTTTGAAGTCCCAGTGAGTGCCGTGTTTTTTCTGAACTTTGTTTCTAAAGCTTTTTATTTACCCACAAATTAGCCAGCGCCTGTGTTGCACAAGTGAGGAGCTATAAACTGCTCACCAGATGGTATTTATGTCCTGTCACCATGCACCGCGTGTTTCCTGAAACTTCAGACAGTTGTTGGCGATGTGGGAAAGCACCAGGGACGATGCTCCACATTTGGTGGAGTTGTGACGAGATCCAGCGGTTCTGGTCTGGGGTGTTCGGCACTTACACACGAATCACAGGTAAACGGGTTAAATATTGCCCTGCAGTAGCATTTACTATCCATGTCTCCGGGTCCTATAGGGCTTAATAAGAAGGATATCCTCCGTTTCTGTGTCTCGGCCGGCCGCGCTCTAATTCCGAGGTTTTGGAGAACTCCTCAGATACCTTCCCTGCTTGACTGGTTCAAAGAGATGATGGATTTATTCCGGATGGAGGAGCTGGCGGCCGACGCTTCGGGGGTCTCGTGATAAATTTTCGGTGATCTGGACTGAGTGGATCCTCTACCAAGACTCAAGTGAATTCGGAAGAACTTTCTCTGAGGTTGATTCTGTGGTGCGATAAATGGTCGACATGGGGTCGGGGTATACCCTATCCCTTGTTCCCCTTAACTTTTTGGACCTTTCCTCTTCTTATCCCAACCCCGAATAACTTAGTTCAGTTCTTATTTCCCCCGCTATTATCTCTATCTTTTTTCCTATCTCTTTCTATATACATACTTTAGGTTACTAAACAGTTTTAGTTTTGAGAATTATTTTTTTCTTTCTCAGTTTACCCTTATATGCGGTTGCAGTAAAACTGACAGGAGTATGTACCTGTTATTTTATGGAACCCTTCACAAGAGAACCTACTCCAGATGGACCGGTTTCTCAGGAGGTCATAAGAGGCTTATTCTTTGCTGGTACACCAAAGCCAGTAGAGAGATAAGTAGTGCGACTCTGATAGATACCCACTTGCTTTTGACCATCCTGACAAAAAGGAGTATGATACTAGAATCCTCCTAAAGAGATTCCTAACCCCCTTGGTTGCGGAAATCCCCTTGACTATAGCGGGGGTCCTTTAACCCCGAGTGTGGTTTATGACTACGGGAACAGGCCGACATACACCTGAAGAGGGTTTATAAAACTGAGAATGTATATTGATTAACACTTTATACTGATGTTATTGTGAACTCCTTGCCTATACTTTTTGAATTGTATTTACATGTATAACCTGTACTGTTTGTTTTCTTTTTCAAAAATTAATAAAAAGAGATTAACCACAAGAATCAGTGTCCAAGTTGAAGTTACGCCGAGGATGGATCTTTGAGCAAGATAATGATCCAAAACACCGCTCCAAATCTACTCAGGCATTCATGCAGAGGAACAATTACAATGTTCTGGAATGGCCATCCCAGTCCTCAGACCTGAATATCATTGAACATCTGTGGGATGTTTTGAAGAGGGCTGTCCATGCTCGGCGACCATCAAACTTAACTGAACTTGAATTGTTTTGTAAAGAGGAATGGTCAAAAATACCTTCTTCCAGGATCCAGGAACTCATTAACAGCTACAGGAAGCGACTAGAGGCTGTTATTTTTGCAAAAGGTGGATATACTAAATATTAATGTCACTTTTCTGTTGAGGTGCCCATACTTTTGCACTTGTCAATTTTTGAAATAATGCATATTTCACATTTTCGGTTAGTACAATAAACCTCATTTCAATCCTGAAATATTACTGTGTCCATCAGTTATTACATATATCACACTGAAATAGCTGTTGCAAAAAAACGAATTTTAAACAAGAAAAAAAAAAAAAAGGATTAAGAGGGGTGCCCAAACTTGTTGATATGACTGCATGTTGCTCCCATCATTGAATTTTATAGGAAAATAGTCTCCTATGATGCGGGTACACTCTGGGTGATATTTTGTTGGTTTTCTGGTCTCCCGTTGATTGGGACACTATTCAGACAAAATATAGGGTTTGTGAGTGTATATGCCCCTTTATTTTGGTGTTTGGCTGTGTCTAGAGTGTATTTATCGGGGGGGCGTGGCTTGACTGCCGATGGAGCAAGTCGCATAAACCAGGAGCTCCCGGACCCTGAGCCACAAAAGCGGATTTTTAAGCTGCCACATCGCTTATTTTCAGCACAAACCCTGTGCTCCCCTCCAGAATCCTCTCCTGCACTCATGGGGAAAGTCAAGAACCAACTGGCCCAAGAACCAACCGGCCCTCTTACCAAGACGGGTCTCGGACTTCTTCTCCTCGGGCCCTCAGGCTCCCACGCTTTCCTCCAACATGGCGCCACAGTCTCCTCGGGCTGCGCGCGCCTCACGCAGGGACCAGCAAACACAGGAGACCTCGGCCTCCTCGTTGCCCCCGGAGACTCCAGTCACCCTTGCATTAATGAAGTCCTTACTGGCGGAGCTCCGGTCTTCATTACAAGAAGACATGAGGTCTATGGTCGCAGACCTACGGGGAGAAGTGACGGACCTGGGAAACCGCACAGACTCCATGGAGTCTAAAATGGCCGAATTAATCCAATCCCACAATGACCTATGGGACGAGCATGAAGCTCTCCAAACCACAATGAGTGCAGCATGTACCAAACAAGCTGACTTGGAGGACCGCAACAGGCAAAACAATATTCGCCTGAGGGGCATCCCAGAATCTGTCCCACAAGAGGAACTCAGAAGCTTCCTGCAGGACTTCATGAGAGAGGTCCTTCCTGATCTTGAACTTAGGGATCTGAAAGTGGATCGCATTCACAGAGTCCCCAAACCAAAAGGGATCCGTGTGGACCTGCCTAGGGACGTCCTGAGTAGGATCCATTTCTATGAGGCTAAAGAGGAGTTCCTGCGGGCCCTGCGTGCATCCCCCTCCCTCTCTCTGAAGTTCTCTGACATACAAGTCTTCCCGGATCTATCCTCTGCCACACTGGCTACCCGCAGGGCGTTCAAGCCCTTCACCACAATTCTGCGAGAAAAAGACATTCCATACCGCTGGGGTCGTCCCACCCGCTTGATTGTTAGAAAGGATGATACATCATATGTCTGCCTAACCCCCCAGAGAGCGGAACATCTTCTGAAGTCATGGAATATGCTTCCCCCTGCAGATCCACTTACCTCACAAAGACCGGACTCAGGACAGCCTTCCAAGCGCGACTCTAAACCCCGCAGAGTGGATCCAGAATGGAAAATCGTGTGATGGATTCGTCTTTCTCTGGATGATGTGGCTACAAGTCATTTTGGACCTTATAACGCTGGCGTGGCTCCTGGGACTTCCGCCTTCCTGGTCCTTTACCTAAACCTCCCAGGTCGTATCTCTACTTCTTAACCCACTTGGCTCTCTTACATTTTCCTTCTCCTTCCTTCCTCGCTTCTCTCCAATCCACCTTTACTAAGGCTGCCTTCACACTTGCAGATGCATCTGCAGCGTTTTGCAGATGCATCTGCAAGTATCAGCATGCAGACCGCGGCCCCTATGTTTATAATAGGGCGCACCGCGGTCTGAATGCTCTCATTCATTCCTATATGTGAGCCGTAAGCAGGCGTATGCCTGCTGACAGATCACACTCTCCCGCCCGCACTATGGACGCAACATCTCGCGTCCATAGTGCGGGCGGGAGAGTGTGATCTGTAAGCAGGCATACGCCTGCTTACGGCTCACATATAGGAATGAATGAGAGCATTCACACCACGGCCGCGGTCTGCATGCTGATACTTGCAGATGCATCTGCAAAACGCTGCAGATGCATCTGCAAGTGTGAAGCCAGCCTAATTATCATTCTTTCCTTTCTTTCTCTATCTCCTGAATTTCTCCTCTTCCCCCCCTTTATCTTCCCTAACAATCGGCTCTTATATTACCTTTTCTCTCTCTCTCACTGCACCCTCCCTCCCCCCCATCTAAACCCCTACTTTCCTTCCCTCTCTTTAAATCTTTTATATAGCTCTCACCCCTCTGTTACTACCTGAGATACAGGGAGGTTTTGCCCCACTGAGCGAACTATTTTACCTCTCTCGCTCTTTTCCCTTTGTACTAGTCCCTCACCATTTGGTTTGGACTACCCCCCCCCCCCATTTTCTGGACTGCGAGTGCCTGGCAACTGGGTCCTCGGACCTCCTGTCCCTCTGCTTGGGACCCCTCCCTCGGTACTACAGGGTTCAGCCTGTTCACTTCTAAGTTTTGTTCCATGATGTATGGGCGTTCCTCTGTTGCAGCGCATGCATTATGGTTTAATGTGTTTTGTTCTTTTGTTACTTTATGTTTCCCTCCCTTTCTGCCCTCCCTATCTCCCTTCCACATTACTGATGCATGCAGTCATAATGTTACATTGATGTGCTTAATATTTTACCCAATGTTTGAAACTACTCTAGAATTTACCTATGGCTATATCTGTTTTATCATTGAATGTTAATGGTTTAAACTCCCCACAAAAGCGTTCCCTGTTATATAACCAACTACGAAAATCTCGAGCGGATGTTGTCTTTCTGCAAGAAACTCATTTGTTGGAGGAGGACAATGTACGCATAAAATCTCATCTATTTCCCTATCGATACTTCGCGAACGCGAAGAAAAAAGTAGCGGGAGTTGCTATATTGGTCTCTCAAAGATTGACATTTGAATTAATATCTGCTACCCCGGACCCAGAGGGCCGCTTCCTACTAATCACATGTAAACTGAATGATGTTCTCTTCTCCTTACTTGCCCTCTACGCCCCCAACCACAAACAGACCACTTTCATACGCACTACCCTTGAATCTCTCACTCCTACTATGACTGGTCATAAACTGATTGCCGGAGACCTGAATGCCCCCCTAATACGTTCACTTGACTGCTCCTCGCCATCAACATACAGGACAGACTTGGGCCCACTGATTGACTCCTTTCATTTTCATGATGTCTGGAGATATCACAGTACTGAACGTGATTACTCTTTCTTCTCCCCCCGACATCGCTCATTCAGTCGAATAGACTTTATACTAGTCAGCGACTCTCTACTGCCCCTTTGCCTGAACTCAACGATTGACTTAATCACATGGTCTGACCACGCCCCTATCACCCTGACCTTTACGGACTCTACTCCACGTAACCATTTCACCTCTTGGAAGCTTAATGAACGGCTCTTAATCTCACAAGACAACTGTGATACTCTATCCTCACAACTGACAGAATTCTTTCAGATAAATGAGGTAGATGACGTCGCCCCGGACACGCTATGGTTCACCCATAAGGCTGTTATAAGAGGATACTTAATCAAGCTTGCAGCACTTAAGAAGAGACAGTATAATGCAACTCTGCCTTCCCTCCTAAACAAATTAAAAGAACTTTAAACATTATACAAAACCACCCCATCCCTAAACATTCTCTCTGACCTCACGAAATCCCGCAATGATCTTAGAGCTCTTCTCCTCACCAAGGTGGAACTCCAATTGAAAAAGACAAAATCTCACTATTACAATATGGGTGACCGCGCAGGAGCACTACTGGCGCGCAGGATTAAAAAGTCTGAGGCACGCACTCGTATTTCTCAACTCACTTCACCCCAAGGTGCAGCTATCCGGAACCCAATTCACATTCCTGAACAATTCCGAGAGTTTTACAATGAACTTTATAATCTCCACTCCTCTTCCTCGACCCCACAACCCACTCAGACACTCATCTCTAACTTTCTTGCTAAAGCTGATCTCCCTTCCCTATCCCCATCACAACTAAATACTCTTAATGTTCCTTTCTCTCTACAAGAAATAGAGGTCATCCGCACATCCAAAAAGAGATCTGCCCCAGGTCCTGACGGCTTCTCTTTTCAATATTATTCTTCCTTTGCTCCTCTTCTTGCTCCGCGTCTCCTAGCCCTCTTTACCCATTGGCAGCGTGAGGGGAACATCAAACCCGAGGGCCTTCGAGCCTCAATCTCTACAATTCTGAAACCAGGGAAAACTCCCACCGACCATGCTAACTACCGCCCCATAGCATTGTTGAATTGCGACTTAAAATTATATGCGAAACTGTTAGCGGGCCGTCTCAAGGGGGTACTTCCGTCCTTGATCGCCATAGACCAGGTAGGTTTTATACCTGGCAGACAGGCGAGAGATGCGACAAGGCGAGTTATAGACCTCATTGAGGTCTTAGAGAAGAGAGGCACCCCCAGTGTGCTGGTCTCCCTTGACGCTGAAAAAGCTTTTGACCGTGTGCACTGGGGGTTCTTGGCAGCTGTTCTGGACAAATTCGCCTTCTCAGGAAATATACGATCCTCTATTCTAGCTTTATACTCCTCTCCCAGTGCGTTCGTGAAGGCCGGTGGATTCACGTCCTCGGACTTTTCGATCTCAAACGGGACCAGACAAGGCTGCCCCCTCTCTCTCTAGTTTTCGTCCTTGTCATGGAGCCGCTAGCCGCTATAATTCGCTCGCATCCTGAGATCACTGGGATTGTGGTAGGACCAATAGACCACAAAATCAGTCTCTATGCGGATGATGTTCTCCTCACATGCACCAACCCAAACACCTCTCTTCCCGCTGTACTTTCTGTTCTTTCAGACTTCTCTGCAGCTTCATACTACAAACTGAATCTTGCAAAATCCTCCGTTTTTCCTCTCAACCTCTCCACAGACTCACAACGACATCTTGCCTCTTTTTTCCCATCACTATGGTCCCCGACAGGTTTTAAATATTTAGGAGTCCAAATCACAAACTCAAATCATATTGTACGCACGAATTGTGAGACCCTGATTTCTTCCCTCCGCAGTGCTTGCCTGGACTACTCATCATTTCAGCTCTCCTGGGTGGCCCGCATAAACACGGTGAAAATGATGCTCCTCCCCA
Source organism: Allobates femoralis (assembly GCA_033576535.1). Lineage (NCBI taxonomy): Eukaryota > Metazoa > Chordata > Amphibia > Anura > Aromobatidae > Allobates > Allobates femoralis. The sequence goes on from JARQOC010000001.1 coordinate 396,193,541, forward strand.
GGATTCTATACATTCTACGCTGCATCCCCCACCACTTCCCTAAAAAATATCTGCGCACCTTTCAATCAATACTCACCAGATTCATATGGAATAATAAAACCCCTAGAGTAGCGATGAAAATTTTATCTCTCCCCACTAAAAGAGGAGGATTTGGAGTCCCTGATATTGCCACGTATTATGCAGCTATAGGCCTGGATTCAGCAAGATCCTGGTGGGCGCAATCTCCTTCTTCACCTTGGCTCCAGATAGAATCATATTTTGCACCGGCAGGCTCCACACGCATTTTACTGGAAATGAACCTTTTACGCTCCTCTTCCCCTACTTTCACTCTTAAGGCTATCCAGGGCACTCTCTCTATTTGGCGTGCACTCTCCAGAACACACCTTACATTTCTTTTCAGGTACATTACCCTACGGGCGGTGGAGTTCCTCATGGGTGACATATCCTTAATGCATTGGTGTATTCCAGGCTCCCCAGGCCCCCCCTTTCTCTGGAAGCTCCTTGAACAGAACCATCTTGCATCAATTGAAACCATCCACCGTAAATTCAATCTCCCCACGAATTCCCTCTTTCCATATATTCGTCTACGATATTTTTTAAACACTATTGATATCCCTAGTTCTGACCCTCTGAGTACTTCGCTACCTATCCAAGCTCTGTTTAAACAATCAGGCTGCGTTACTAGAGGAGTCTCTATCATATACAACGCGATACAAATTACACTATCCTCGGAGAAACTACCCTATATGTTTAAATGGGAAGACAGACTTGAATTTACTGCATCTTTAGAGGAATGGCACCACGCCTCAGCCCATGCGGCCAAATACTCTCGATGCCTCTCTCATCTGGAGCAATCCAAAAAACTGCTGTTCAACTGGTACCTGACCCCAGTGCTGCTAGCTAAATTCGGCACAAACGTCCCTCCTCCTTCCTCTCGTTGCTGGAGGGGTTGTGTGGACCCGGGCACTATGGTTCACCTGTGGTGGTCGTGCCCTCGCATACACCGCCTATGGCTCCAAGTAGAATCTCTACTTACCGAATTGTTAATGGTTCCTATTAATGTGTCAGCACCTCTGGCTCTGTTAGGACTAGACATCGAGAATCTCCCATCAATATTAAGACCCATTCTCACCAACGTCCTGGTATCCACACGATTGACAATAGCAGCTCACTGGAGATCTGCAACTCCACCCACTATAGCAGAGGTTATCTCTCGACTAAATTCACACTGCATGTACGAACTTATGCTAGTACATGACCTTCCATCACGAACAAAAACCCTTCGGTGGTGGGACCCGTGGCTTGTCTCTTCTTACAACACAGTGCAGACCTAAATTAAGTTAAAGTGAGTTGAACCAATTTCAGATATCACATGCCACTGTTGAATGTATATTATCTGGAAAGGAGTTGTATATCCATATGTAAGTCAGTTAACTTTGTATATTACTGTTATCCTCCTTATTTCTATTGTATCTCCAGAATGGGTACACAGACTATATCGCTCTGCTGCATTGTATTCTCCCTCCCCTCCCTTCCTCCCCCTTCCTATTCCTTGTTTATGTCACCACAGTAAATGTATGTCTTTATTATGTATGCAAATTCTTAAACTCTCAATAAAAATTTATTGGTTTAAAAAAAAAAAAAGAGTGTATTTATCATCTTACCTTTCTGTAGGATGATCTCTAGTTACAGCATTGTGGTGTCAGGTGTACTAGTATCCCGGGTATTTAGCTTGCTGTTCCTGTCCTCTAACCTTTCATGTGTCTCTTTATGTAGTGCTGCCTGGTATGCTGGTACCACTAATAATTACAATGTATATGGTCTGTTCCCAAGGTTTACACAATCCAAAGTATTGTAACAGCTACATAAAGAGACACATGAAAGGTTAAAGGACAGGAGGAGTGGCACATACCTTTGACACAGATCACTACCACTTGGTATTGACCAGCCACACTGATCAATGCATAGTGGAAGTGCACACCTATGGTTACATAGCTAACCACTGAATAGGTACAATACTGTGTAGCCACAACAATAAATGAATATTTCTACCAAGCTACTTATATTAAGACACTAAAAAGGTATTCATTTATATATCTCATTTACCACAAGCAGGCAATACTAGCCAAGTGAAAGAACCCACTAGTGAGTCCTAGAAGCAGTCTTAAAGCAGCAACAATAACATACACTGGTCTGTATGTGAATAACACTCCTCCACCCTCTATAGAACTGTACTCAAAACACTGCAAGTAACAAGTTATAAGTCATCCTAGATTTAAGAAATAGCTCAAAAAGTTAATATTAACCTACTATATCACCACACCTAGTGATACCAATACCACAGACTACAACAATCAAGTATAACTACTGGTCCAGGTGCAACATACAAGATTCTACGTATGCTTGGCAAAAAGATCACCAGATGAACCCATTGCCAAAATACTACAACCTATAAACCACTGTTAACTTGGACAATGCATACACAAGGTATTACTTCCTGTGTTCACTGATGTAACATATTAATGCAAATACAAGTATATACAGGGTAACAACTGAAAATACATTACAACGGTTATTTATTTTAGGAATAAAAACCTCCTCCACATCCATTGGTTGGAATTGCCACAATCGTTACTAAAGCACACCAGCCCGAGCACCTACTACTAGGAACCCTTTGGAGGTATTACCAAACAGGGGCATGAAGGGCACCTACAACCATATAGTGAGAGGTAAGCACATCTATCCCGTCTAATATCTAACTATGATTTGAAATCATTTTTTAGAAACAGCAAGCTAAATACCAGGGATACTAGTACACCTGACACCACAATGCTATAACTCATGAATTTTTTCTGAATTCTTTGTTCTCTAGTGTTTATACTGCTAAACCAGACATATGGTTAGGACTCTAAGTGTGGAGACCCTCGACGGTGGGTTATGAGCCTATGTATTTTGGCTGAAATATCCACTAACACCCCACACCATCATCTTTAGTGTTTTTTTCCCTTTTTTATCTTTTGCAGTCTGTGCTGAGCCCTCGGAAAGGAATGGGGGGGGAGGGGGAGTGTCATTTGTGTGATGCATGTACATGGTGCAGGGAAGCCCACCTAATCTAATAGGAAGGGCGTGACCAATAGGCTGCATACTGACACTATGCGTTACACTTGCTTGTGTGACTGACGCCCTATGGTAACCTTGTGTGTATAAATACCACCAATCACCTCCCCCATAGCATGGCTGGTCGCAGGTGACACAACCGCCCCCAATACTTTGGCTGTTTGCAGAAGATTGTGCACCGGTGTTAAGACACTTGAGGTGCCCCTGAGACTCCTGCTAAGTGCAATGAATGTTTTTCATGGCTATCTTTTGGGTGACTTTTTTGTAGAAATGTATGCAAACACGCGTGTTTTTTATGCTTTTTTCATGCATTTGTGGTGGCAAAATGCTGCAATAATTGAAATGCTGTAGATTTATTTCTGCACCAAATCTGCAAGGGAATAAAGCAAGATGTGCACAAAATTTCAGGATTCTCATTGAGTTTGCTGGCATAAAGATCTGCATGTAGTTTTGGCACAAAACTGCTTAAGGGTATGTGCACACTGGCCGGGTTTAGTGGCGGCGGCGGCTGGGCGGGACCCGACAAGAAGCTCCGGAGCCGTCCACCGGCTTCCTGTCGGGTCCGTGCTGCGGGAGACGGGCGGGTGTGCGGCGGGTGCACAGCGGGTTAGCGCCGGCGATTCTGCAGCGGCTGGAAGCAGCACATGATTCTGCTTGCAGCCGCTGCAGAACCGGCCGGATTATAGAACATGCTCATTCTTTGCTAACCCGCTGGGAATCCAGCGGGTTAGCAACGGATGAGCATGTGGAAACCGCCGGTGTGTGCACACCGGGTGTCGGTTTCCATAGGTTTATATGTTAACCCAAAAGCCGCTTTTGGATTAACATAAATTTGCATAAACCTCATGGAAACCGACCGGCGGTTTCCGCGGCTAAACCTGCACTAACCCGGCCAGTGTGCACATAGCCTTAATGTCAGTATCACTTATCTCCAACAAAATGGCAGCAATCTATGACCCTAAACTGCATTTTCTCTTATCCTTTTGCAAACACCCAGAAGGGGAGAGAAGGAGACCTCACATGGAGCAGCTCAAACCAATATTTACAGCAAGTCATAATGCATGCAAGCTGTACACTAGGATTTCAGCAGCTTTACAAATAGGTTTTTAGATTTTACTCCATTAAAAAAAATGGAAAATCAAATTTAAAAAATACCTTACGTTTTTGCAACTGTTCAAAAAAAAAAAATGTTTTTTTTGATGGCACATACCCTTTAAGCCCCACATACATGTATGTTGGTTAAAGCCTTGGATATGGCCACAGTTGATTGTCAGGAGAGTTTACGTACTGAACATGTCAAATTTTGAACTGATGATTCTTTTGTACTCCGAGACAAGTTGCTGACATATTGTAGAAGATAAGGGAAGGAACTGCGGTGTACATAATCTTGTACGGCAGACTAGGTATAAGATTATGTCTTGTGTGACAAAAGGTCTTACACTTGAATCATTAAATACATCAGCTCAGGTGTAATCAATGGATGTGAAATATTCTTAGGCCAGCTTCACACTACGGCTGGGATCCGGTCCGTGGCTGTCTGCTTGAGCCAGACAGCCCTGGACCGGATCAGCACACAGAACTGGAGGGCTAATTTGCTAGCTCTGTGGTCCTGACCTATCAGCAGCGGCAGCTCCATGCGGCTGCACACCGGACCGGAGGGCAAATTAGTCCTCCAGTTCTGTGTGCTGATCCAGTCCACGCTGTCTGGCTCAAGCGGACAGCCACGGATCGGAACCCAGCTGTAGTGTGAAGCCGGCCTTAATAAATTTTAATTAAGCATCTCCACATGGCGTTGGTCTGAAGTTCCTTCTCTCTACCTACTACAGTTTAAAGAGGACCTGTCATCCCCTGCTGTATGGCAAACTAAATGCAGCACTGACTGCAGCATTCAGAGAAGGGGTCCCCCATGTCTCTAGTGTGGCGCCCCGCAACGAGTGCGTCACAAGAGGGTATTGCAGCCATAAAAGCAGCCGCAATATTCTCTGACTCAGCAATGACCTGGTTAATTTAGAAATCCAACCCAGCATGCAGCACCTAGAATAGAGGGCCAATCCTAGGTCCTGGTGGGCGGAGTGCTAGGGTAGTGCAGGAGAACAGACACATAGTCTGAAGAGAGAAAGAGTCTGGAACTCAGAGAAGAAGGGTCTAGAACTCAGAGCTTGGAGAGGAGCGGGGGCTCCGCACTCCGTGCGGGCCCCTGGGCCGTCACCGGTCGGGTGTCAGCACCTGAGGCCTTAACCACCGGGAAAGGGCATATCTACACGGGTTCCCAAAAGACTCCCGTGCCCACAACTCACAGCCGGTTCACTGGTACCGAAGCTGGCAGCAGTTCACCTCTGCTACGCGAACCAGAAGAGTGGAGGATCAGCTTTACAGGAGCACCCCACCACCTGCCAATATTTAGTCGTCTAACCAGCGGTGTACCCACCGAGGGACCCAAGGCTCCCCAAAACATCCAGAACGTACAGCATGGATAGGGCATTGAAGCAGCCTCCCCGTACCCGATCTGGTATTCCTGGGCGACATTGGCAACCACTTAGCTAGAATGGAGGAACACTACGGATTTCTAAGGGACACCATCACTGCTGAGTCCACCCGGTCTACTACTCAACCACTGTATACCATGTACTGTCTGCTGGTTACAGTAAAGACCCGTTATAGAGACAATCTGTGTCCGTGATTCCTTATGAACTGTCCGTCATTACTAAAAGGTAACCGCAGCTGCCGCACAACATCTTGAGCAGCTCCAGCCCCCGGGGATCACCGCTCAGCCTGTTGGGAGCGTAACATCTTGCTGCTGTCCATCCCCCGGGGGTTCCGCAGCGTCGGTAGCCCTTACCGAACTACTCATAGGTGGCGTCACGAATAAAACAAATTAAACCCCTTTAATCTGTTCCCGCAAGACGTCTTCACTTTTGATCTGCACTACACCGGGCCCCACTACCGGCAAGCGCGGTCCACCCGTGACAAGGAAGGAGAAGAATCGCCTGTCTAAACCGGAGTCAGCCGGCCGCGGTGAGTCAGAAAATGGCGTCACGAACAGGATACGAGCAGGCCCGTTACCCAACGGGTATATTGTGCTTAAACTGGACTTTATTGTCTACAATTGGACTTTGTTCGTCCCTAAAAGAACTTTCCCGCCTTTACACCATTGGGTCAAGATGGCGCCCAAGATGGCGTTCCCGCCACAAGAAGCCGCCACGTGCAAGCCCAGGAGTGAGTCAACCCCCCCCCCTCATCGTGGGAGGGCCAAAGACAAAAGGCGCCAAACTCTTTGTCCGCCCTGATTGGGGTCCGCCCCCATGGTTGATTCGCGCAAAGACTTTTCCCACGATTGGACTACAAAAGCCCAGAGGAAATGGGAGTGTCATAGATAGACACACCGACAGAGAGAAAAGACCTTCTTCACCAGCTCTACCAGAACGTCTTACCGGTTGAACGGGTGTGGTTTCCCTCCAAGAAGAGAATGGCCAGCACGAGACTCCAAGACCTAATGCGGGAGGTCGAGGCGGAGGCCAGAGCAGCCATAGGCCAACCGGGTCCGGATCCTGCCCTTACCATAGACGGCAGCCCCGACTTCTGGCTAGAGGCTCTACAAGACCTCCGGGTGCGACTACTAGAGACTGTGGAATGGACGATTCGCAGCTGGAGCGCGACCCTAGGCAGAAGACTCCATCATGCGATGCAGCAGAGCCGACCGGGTACAGCTTCTCCAAGCCCAGACGACATCGCCAGCTTCTCAACAGCTTCACCGTCGCCCACCACCTGTCCAGCTTCGTCACCGGAGCCAATAGACTGTATCATTCCTGTGGGGACCACAGCTCGACCCGTTCCAGCGGACGAGACCGCAGCCGATTCCGTTCTAGAGCCGGAGCTTCCAAAATGCTCCCACGAAGAGGTCGACCTATACCTGGTTCCACCTGCGGAACCCGCGACTAGTTTCCACACTACTGAGACTGTCGCCTGTTTCTCCCCTGAACCGGAGGCCTCCTCTGCAAATACAGAGGCCTACCTGGTGACCGGGATCGAAACACCACTTCCCGCTGCTACAGAAGAAGAGGCAGGCAGCCTGGAAGTCCTGCACAACGACCCCGAGGAGAACTCTGCCGCACAGCCACCCACCGATCCAGAGGATTCCATCCCATCGCCTTCGCCAGCCGAGCAGCCCGACGTAGTCATCGAGGAGGTCGAGGAGGATGACGAGGAGACCTACAGTTCACCTGAGGATCTCTACACCGGGTTCGCCTGGGGAGACACAAGGAACCCTTCTGCCGGGCGATCAGCTCGGGTGCACTGGTCGGGTGCCCCCGCAACAGTATCTTCTCCGGTTCCGTTGAACCGGGCTCCACTCCAGACTGCCCACCAAGCTCGAGCGGTTCAACAACCAGCACGCCGTAGTGACTTTATCCACACGCCGCATCACTCCGACGAATAGGTACGTCGTATCCGGAGAGACGAGTGGCACACTCGACTGCAAGCTAACATGCAGGCTCGCACCGAGGCCCGCCGCCAATCTCCATTGCCTGAACAATTCCGTAAAGCCGGGTGGGTAAGCACATTTAACTTGTCCACCGGGTGGGGATTTGTAAGGGAGGAGGGTGTGAGTACCGAAGTATTTGTGGGGCGCCGTGATGTGGAATCGCACCTACCGCGGGGCCATCCAAGCCGAGACTTGTATAGAGGGGACATAGTAACCTATGAGCGCCATATATGCCGTGATGGGTGGTTCGCTATACGAGTCCGGAACACTGCCATTCGTCAGTGACTTAAGTTGTTGTTTGAACTATGCTATTAAAAGAGACTTCTTGTTTGCACCGTAACACCGCGACTTGGCGGCTACAGCCTGAACTTTTATTCTAAGGACAGCCGACCGCCCGCCGGGTCCACGCAATGTGTTAACCTGTTTATCTACCTCACTTTTATGCATATATGACCTGTCATTAATAAAAGTGTATTACCTGTTATAAAATATAAAAACCTCTGTAATGTGAGTAGTGTGACGCTTGGGGACAAGCGTATTCAACCAAGGGGGAGTGTGGCGCCCCGCAACGAGTGCGTCACAAGAGGGTATTGCAGCCATAAAAGCAGCCGCAATATTCTCTGACTCAGCAATGACCTGGTTAATTTAGAAATCCAACCCAGCATGCATCACCTAGAATAGAGGGCCAATCCTAGGTCCTGGTGGGCGGAGTGCTAGGGTAGTGCAGGAGAACAGACACATAGTCTGAAGAGAGAAAGAGTCTGGAACTCAGAGAAGAAGGGTCTAGAACTCAGAGCTTGGAGAGGAGCGGGGGCTCCGCACTCCGTGCGGGCCCCTGGGCCGTCACCGGTCGGGTGTCAGCACCTGAGGCCTTAACCACCGGGAAAGGGCATATCTACTTTGGGTTCCCAAAAGACTCCCGAGCCCACAACTCACAGCCGGTTCACTGGTACCGAAGCTGGCAGCAGTTCACCTCTGCTACGCGAACCAGAAGAGTGGAGGATCAGCTTTACAGGAGCACCCCACCACCTGCCAATATCCAGTCGTCTAACCAGCGGTGTACCCACCGAGGGACCCAAGGCTCCCCAAAACATCCAGAACGTACAGCATGGATAGGGCATTGAAGCAGCCTCCCCGTACCCGATCTGGTATTCCTGGGCGACATTGGCAACCACTTAGCTAGAATGGAGGAACACTACGGATTTCTAAGGGACACCATCACTGCTGAGTCCACCCGGTCTACTACTCAACCACTGTATACCATGAACTGTCTGCTGGTTACAGTAAAGAACCGTTATAGAGACAATCTGTGTCCGTGATTCCTTATGAACTGTCCGTCATTACTAAAAGGTAACCGCAGCTGCCGCACAACATCTTGAGCAGCTCCAGCCCCCGGGGATCACCGCTCAGCCTGTGGGGAGCGTAACATCTTGCTGCTGTCCATCCCCCGGGGGTTCCGCAGCGTCGGTAGCCCTTACCGAACTACTCATAGGTGGCGTCACGAATAAAACAAATTAAACCCCTATAATCTGTTCCCGCAAGACGTCTTCACTTTTGATCTGCACTACACCGGGCCCCACTACCGGCAGGCGCGGTCCACCCGTGACAAGGAAGGAGAAGAATCGCCTGTCTAAACCGGAGTCAGCCGGCCGCGGTGAGTTACTAGCCCCACTGTAAGCTTTAAAAAAAGACGTTAGAAAACTTACAGTTAAGAGGTCTAAAGGGTGGGATCTTATTAAGAGGTCTTCACTGCTGGCACTGTTCTCCTGCCTTCTTGTGTATTCCGCCCCCTTCTAGGTCTCTGCACCACCTCCTGTTCTGCTGGCTCTGCCCTCCTCCTCTCCTGCTCTCTGAATAAAGCATAAACAGGGTGGTCTCTGCTGCTGATGTCAGGTCAAATGCTTTGCAGCTGCTCTTGCCAAGCTCTGTGCTGCAGATTGAGTGACAGAGAGCAGGAGAGGAGGAGGGCAGAGCCAGCAGAACAGGAGGTGGCGCAGAGACAGAGGGGCGGAATACACAAGGAGAAGGCAGGAGGACTGTGCCAGCAGTGAACACCTCTTAGGCGGCCGTCACACGCCGAGATATCTCTAGCGATATTGTAAGCGATCACGTGCAATCGCTTACAATATCGCTCACATCGCTGGTGAGATGTCACACAGACAGACTCACCAGCGATGTGGATCCGCGATCTCGCTGGTAACTATGGTACACATCGGGTTACTAGGCGCCGCGCGTCGCTTAGTTACCCGACGTGTACCATACTTACCATCTCCCAGCATAGGCTCTGCGCTGGGAGATCGCTCATCGTGGTGTTATACACCACGATGAAGCAGATCGTGGCATCGTTCATCGCTAGATCTGAGCTCCGGAGCTCAGATCAGCAATGTCACGATCAAGCGATTTCACATCGTAAATCGCTTGATTACATGCAACGATTTCTTGCCCGATATCGCTTAAGCGATCAAAAAGGAGATCGCTTAAACGATATCGGGCAAGAAATCGTTGCGTGTGACGGCCGCCTTACTAAGATCCCACCCTTTAGACTACTTATCTCTAAGGTTTCTTTTTTATTTTTTATTAAGCTTACAGGGGGGCTAGAGACACAGGAGACCCCTTCTCAGAATGCCGCAGACATGCTGTATTCAGTGCTGCATTTAGTTTGCCATACAGCAAGGGGGTGACAGGTCCTCTTTAACAATAGCTCTGTAGCATTTAAGAACTAGCACCCTCCACAAGTATTACCATTTCCAAAGGATGTGTCATTTGACGAAAAGCCTCTCATAGAAAACATGAGTGATTGGCGGCGTGAACGCTACTGTGTATGGGCAAGACAGCTGAGGTAGGCTGCTAGCCAAATGCCATCAACTCAGCCTCATGTTAGGTTTAGCTTATATTATAGAAATGCCATGCAACAAAGGCCAGATGTAAATATTCTGCTATCACAGGACCTGCTAAGATTTCCTAATTTAATAACTCCATATTTTCTTTCAATTGTTATGCAGTGGGTATGGAAAGTATTCAGACCCCGTTAAATTCTTCACTCTTTGTTTCATTGCAGCCATTTGGTAAACTCAAAAAAGTTAATTTTTTTCTCATTCATGTACACTCCGTGCTCCATCTTGACTGAAATAAACAGAAATGTAGATATTTGTGCAAATTTATTAAAAAAAAAAAAAAAAAAAAAACCAGAACAGAAATATCACATGGTCATAAGTATTTAGACCCTTTGCTCATACACTCTTATTTAGGTCACATGCTGTCGATTTCCTTGTGATCCTCCTTGAGATGGTTCTACTCCTTAATTGGAGTCCAGTTGTGCTTAATTAAACTGATAAGACTTGATTTGGAAAGGCACACACCTGTCTACACAAGACCTCAAAGCTCACAGTGCATGTCAGACCAAATGAGAATCATAAGTTCAAGGGAACTGCCCAAGGAGCTCAGAGAAAGAATTGTGGCAAGGCAAAGATCTGGCTAAGGTTACAAAACAATTTACTGTATTTTTCGGATTATAAGGCTACATTCACACATTTGCGTATTTTGCTGCGCTTTTTTGCACGCGCTTTTTGCCGCGTTTTTCGGCCGCGCAAAACAGCGCAGCAAAATACGCAGGGGCTTTCACACACTGCGCTTTCTTTCCCCCAGAAAGCGCAGTGATGTCACAGAGAGGAGGAAGAATCCTGCTTCCTCCTCCCCTCTGTGACAGCTGTGACCGCCCCATTAGACTTCACAGTGTTAATACACACTGTGAAGTCTAAATTAAACTAAAGCAAGTGTGTGAAAAATAAAAAAGAATGAATACATCACCTTCCGACGCCTTCTGACGCTGTGCGATCCTCGGTTCTAAGTCAGATCTCTTCTGACAGGACCTGTGATGACGTCAGGGGGGGGCGTTACCGGGCGGTCCCATCGCTGATTGGCTGCTCGCGGTCACATGACCGCGAGTGCCCGGGAACGCCCCCCCCCTGACGTCACCACAGGTCTTGTCAGAAGAGATCTGACTTAGAACCGAGGATCGCACAGCGGCAGAAGGCGTCGGAAGGTGATGTATTCATTCTTTTTTATTTTTCACACACTTGCTTTAGTTTAATTTAGACTTCACAGTGTGTATTAATACACTGTGAAGTCTAATGGGCGGCCACAGCTGCCCCAGAGGGGAGGAGGAAGCTGGATTCTTCCTCCCCTCTGGGAGAATACGCAGAAGTAGCTGTGTAAACAATTGACATATCAATTGTTTACGGAGCTGCGTTTTCTCCCGGAAAACGCACTGCGTATTTTTACGCAATGTCTGCACTGCAAAGTGAATTTCCCATTCACTTTGCAGGCAGACATAAGGCACATTGCGTATTTTGAAAAGCGCGCGTAAAAAAACGCGGCAAAAAAGAGAATTTTGTTTACGTACCGTAAATTCTTTTTTCTTTAATCATCAATGGGAGACCCAGACAATGGGGTTTAGGGCACTGCCCTCCGGAGGTCACACTAGGTACTACAAGTTTGTAGACACCGCCTCCTCCGCTTATAAACCCCTACCGCAGGGAACATCCTCAGTTTGGTCTACAAGCTGCGAGGAGGAAATAAACCACACCCGAAACATCGGGAAGAATGCCGTACACAAAACGGTTCAACAACCCGGCAAACACTGTCTCAACAGAGAACAGAGCAAATGCAAAACATGCAAAGGAACAACTGGGTGGGTGCTGGGTCTCCCATTGATGATTAAAGAAAAAAGAATTTACGGTACGTAAACAAAATTCTCTTTTTTCTGGTCATCATAATGGGAGACCCAGACAATGGGGATGTCCTAAAGCAATACCCCAGGGCGGGAAGAGTTCCTCAACAAGACGGATAACACATGGTTCCCTTTTAAAGGTGGGCAACCGCCGCCTGGAGAACCCGCCTGCCCAAACTTGCATCCGCAGAGGCATGGGCATGCACCATATAGTGCTTAGAGAAAGTGTGCAGGCTGGACCAAGTGGCCGCCTGACACACCTGTAGAGCAGACGCTCGATGTCGCAATGCCCAGGAGGCACCTACGGCTCTGGTAGAGTGAGCCTTCAATCCCACCGGGAGAGGCAAACCAGAAGTCCGGTAAGCCTCCTGGATGGATGCCTTAATCCATCTGGCCAATGTCGATTTCGACGCCGCAGACCCCTTACAGCGACCTGTCGTAAGAACAAATAAGGAATCCGAACTCCTGAAGGAGGCGGTCCTAGACACATAAATGCGTATAGCTCTCACGAGATCCAGAGTATGGAGGTCGCGTTCAACCTGATGAACGGGAGCGGGGCAAAATGATGGGAGAACAATCTCCTGGTTCAGGTGGAAAGTTGAAACCACCTTCGGCAAGAATTCTGGCCGTGGACGCAACACCACCTTGTCTTGGTGAACCACCAGAAAGGGTGACTTGCACGATAGTGCAGCCAATTCTGAGACCCTCCTCAGAGATGTAATCGCCACCAGAAAGGCCACTTTCTGGGATAGACGAGATAGAGAAACCTCCCTCAGAGGCTCAAACGGCGGTTTCTGCAATGCCGCCAGGACCATGTTAAGGTCCCAAGGGTGTAGAGGTCTCTTGTAGGGCGGAACCATCCGTGACACCCCCTGCAGAAATTGACGGACCTTCGGGAGGAGCGCCAATCGCCTGTCAAACAGCACAGAAAGTGCTGATACTTGACCCTTCAAAGAGCCAAGGGATAATCCCAATTCCAAACCCGACTGTAGGAAAGCCAACAACGTCGGGATGGACAAGGGCCACGGAGACCGTCCGCCAGAGGCACACCAAGTAAAAAAGATTTTCCACGTTCTGTGGTACATCTTCCTGGAAACTGGCTTCCTAGCCCGATTCATAGTGGCAACCACCGTAGGGGAGAAACCCCTGGATGTCAGCAGCCAGGCCTCAAGAGCCATGCAGTCAATCTGAGGGCCCTGGAATTGAGGTGGAAGAATGGGCCTTGCGCGAGTAAATCTGCGCGTTCTGGAAGAGCCCACCTGTGTCCGCCTGACAGTTGCCACAGGTCCGGATACCAGGACCTCCTGGGCCAGTCTGGAGCCACTAGAATGGCTACGCTGCACTCCGACCTGATTTTCCACAGCACCCTGGGAATCAGGGCCAGAGGCGGGAACACATACGGTAGATGGAATCTGGACCAAGTCAAGATCAGGGCGTCCGCTCCCAGAGACTGGGGGTCCCATGACCTCGCCATGTATTGCGGAACCTGATGATTCAGCCATGAGGCCATCAGATCCACGTCCGGAGTGCCCCATCTGCTGCAGATGTCCTGGAAGACGTCTGGATGAAGAGACCACTCTCCGGCGTCCATCCCCTGCCGGCTCAGATAGTCTGCCTCCCAGTTTTCGACCCCTGGGATGTGAACTGCGGAGATCAGGCAGTTGTTGTCCTCCGTCCAGGACAGGATGCGGTGGACTTCGGCCAGAGCCTCTGCACTCCTGGTTTCTTCTTGATGATTTATATAAGCGACGGCCGTCGCATTGTCGGACTGAACCCGAATGGGTTGTCCTGAGAGGAATCTCTGAAAAGCCAGGAGTGCCAGATAGATCGCCTTGATCTCCAGTACGTTGATCTGCAACGCCGACTCCGACTGAGTCCAGAGGCCTTGGGCCCTGTGGTGCAAGAACACCGCCCCCAGCCCTTCAGACTGGCGTCGGTGGTCACCACTAACCATGACGGTTTGATGAAGGACCGGCCCCGAGACAAGTGATGTGGCTGTAGCCACCACTGCAGGGAATCCCTGGTCGGTAGGGAAAGGGTCACCAGCCGATTCAGAGAGATCGACCTCTTGTCCCACCTGCGGAGAATCTCCAGCTGAAGAGTACGGAGGCGAAATTGTGCGAACGGCACCGCCTCTATTGCTGCCACCATGCGCCCCACCAGCTTCATCAACACCCGTAGGGATGATTGTGGTGACAGGAGGACTGCTTGTACTCCTGATTGGATCGCCATCTGTTTGACTCGTGGCAGAGACACCAGGGCTGAGGCTGTGTTGAAGTCCATGCCCAGATATGTCAAAGACTGGGTCGGAACTAGCGTTGACTTCTGAATATTGAGGAGCCAACCGAACTGTTCCAGAGACCGCATGGTCACATCCAGGCTCTCTTGACAGAGGTGTTCTGATGGCGCCCTGACCAGCAGGTCGTCTAAATAGGGAATGACGGCATGTCCCTGCATGTGCAGGAGAGCCATCATGGAGGCCATCACTTTTGTGAACACCCGCGGTGCCGAGGCCAACCCGAACGGCAGCGCCACAAATTGGAAGTGTTCTTCCCCCACTGCGAATCTCAACCAGCGCTGATGAGCCGGTGCAATGGGCACGTGAAGGTAAGCGTCTCTGATATCTATGGACGCTAGGAAGTCCCTCTGTGACACAGCTGCGATCACGGAGCGCAGTGATTCCATACGGAACTTCCGAACCAACACGTGACGGTTGAACAACTTCAGGTCCAGTACTGGGCGGAAGGATCCGTCCTTCTTTGGGACGATAAAGAGGTTGAAATAAAAACCCCTGAACCTCTCTCCGGAAGGCACCGGGACCACCACTCCGTCTCTGCGGAGACCCTCCAACACCTGGTAAAAAGCCTGAGCCTTTTCTGGTGACGGGACCGACCGATGGAATCGGGATATCGGCTTTGACGTCAGCTCTATCCTGTACCCTCGCGAGATCACGTCTCGAACCCACTGATCTTGAACGTGAAGCAGCCACTTGTCCTGAAAGCGAGACAAGCGGCCCCCCACCTGTGGGGAGGCAGGATGAGAGAGCGAGTCATGTAGAGGCGGGTTTGGGGGTGGCAGCTGCCGCCCCCGCCGGCTTCTTTGGACGACTCTTAGAGCGCCACTGGGAAGCGGGCTTTCCCCCTCGGTCCGTGCGAGCGGACGGTGCTGATGACTGCGAGCTGGAACGAAAGGACCACTGTTTTGGGTTCCTTTTAACGGTATACCGTGGCTTAGGCTTATTCTGCGGTATCTTAGACTCAGCAGAATCCTTAATCAGCTTGTCCAGTTCGGTGCCAAAAAGCCTGTCACCAGCAAACGGAAGATTCTGCAAAATCTTCTTGGATGTGGCATCTGAGTCCCAAAGACGCAGCCACAACAACCTGCGGATCGCTATAGCATTGGCCGAAGCCACAGCTGAGCGAGTGGCAGTTTCCAGAGTCGCCGTCCTGGCGTAGTCCGCATAGGCCCTTGCCCTTTCGGTAAGTGCTAGGACCTCTGGACTGGATCTTGCCATGTCAGTGATACCGTCCAAACAGGTAGTAATCGCTTGTAAGGTCCAGACCGTGGCAAAATTAGGGGCAAATGAAGACCCCACAGCCTCATAGGAAGACTTGGCGAGCTGCTCGACCTGTCTATCCGTCGCATCCTTCAGTGAGGAGCTATCAGAGGCAGAGAAAAGGGAGCGTGCAGCAATCCTGGTCATGGAAGCGTCCACCTTCGGGGACTGCGACCACTCCTGAAGCACCTCCTGGGGGAAGGGGAAGCGATTGTCCTTGGTTTTACGGACATAACGCCGCCCAGGATGTAACCTGGGAGCTCTAACCACCCTTCCAAAATTAGTGTGGTCCATGAAGGAGCCACTTGGTCTAGCCTCAGGCCGCAGCCATTGATAGACCTCCTTCGGGTGCACCGTCACCTCCTCAGGGGGTGTCACGAGACGTAAAGTCTCGTTGATAGAGGACACCAGATCCTCCACCCCGTCTGGTGGTTCAGATACGGACACAGACCCGAAATTTGAACCCCCATCATCGTCCTCACCATCAGAGGAACGCTCCTCCTCAGAGAGAGCCTGGAGCTCGGGTGACTCCTCACGACGAGCCCGCTTAAGGGGTCTCACAGCAGAAGAGGGAGACGCCCGGGGTAACTGGACGGAGTAGCTGGGCTATCCAGCCTCCTATTAAGTGCCTCCAGGGATTGTGACATGGAGGACAGCTGAGACAACAGATTTTCATTGATCTTATTCTGAGTCTCCCATGGCCCTGAGATCACCTGAACCTCAGGGTACAGCACCGGAGCTGCTGACTCAACAGTGCCAGCCCGGGCCTCTGGGCGTCCGCAGTTATTGCAGGACCCTTCCACCAGTGTTCCATTGCATGTAGCACAGGTAATGGTGGTCTCTGCCGCCCTAGCAGCACGCTTCCCGGCTGAGGACATCGCCACAGTAGGGGAAGATAAGCCAAAATGCAGTACAACAAAACCGGGAGTCCCGGTGGCTTACCGACCGCAGTAAAGCGGTATGAGGAAGCGGTGTGTGTGTGTGACCTCCGCGACGGTTTCCGGTCTCCCCTTGGAGTGCAGGCGCACGCTGCATACAAATCCCAACCGGGAAGTGAGGGTAAAGATGGCCGCCGACAGTGAAACTGTGGGCGGCGCCGAAGACACGCGGGAAACACACACACACGCCCATCGGTGACGTCACCGCACGGGCTGCTTCCCATCCTCCAAGCAGCCTCAGCATGAGGGAGCCGGAGCCCGCAGCGCGGGAAAAAGTGTAACAAGTTATACACAGACTGCATGTACAAACAAACATCCGCAGCCCACGGCCTCAGCCCCTGTGACACACAGGGCGGTCAGCCAGGGTGACCCCAGCACAGGGTACACCCGCAGAACCGCGGACCCGAGGGTAACGCGCGGTCTGAGTGTCAGGCCACATAAAGTGACAGACACTACCCCCAGGCACACAGGAGACACAGAGTGCCTCAGTGCCGGTCCGGTCTGTAAGCACCATTTAGGGAGGCCTCGGACGGGGGTGCAGCACCAGTCCGGAGTGTAAGCACCATTTAGGGAGGCCTCGGACTGGGCTGGCTCCAGTCCGGTCTGTAAGCACCATTTAGGGAGGCCTCGGACGGAGCGGAGCTGTGCAAGGCTCCCATCTCCCACCTCCAGAGCCCCCAGAGAGGGATGGAAAGGAGCGCAACAGCGTACCGGGAGAACACAAAGTGTCCAGGCCCTAGGCCCTCCGGTACCTCCACCTGCGTGTTCCACAAGGGTGAGCGGGGAGGCTGTCGCAGGTCCCGACTGGAACCTTTTTACCTTGTCTTCAGACGCCATCACGTAAGCTGTGAGAATGCAGTGAAGTGCAAGCAAAGTGTGATCCTCCGAGCACACTAAGTTTAAAACTGAGGATGTTCCCTGCGGTAGGGGTTTATAAGCGGAGGAGGCGGTGTCTACAAACTTGTAGTACCTAGTGTGACCTCCGGAGGGCAGTGCCCTAAACCCCATTGTCTGGGTCTCCCATTATGATGACCAGAAAATACACAATGTGTGAACGCAGCCTAAGACGCACTTTTGTTCCCCCAAATTTTGAGGGAAAGTGGGGGGTGCGTCTTTTAATCCGAATATACAGATTATACTGCAGGGGAGGTGAGGGGGCCCTGGAGCCTGTCCAGGTGCTCGGGGAGCACGGGGGCAGGGACGACGTCTCGCCAGCACGGGGGGGGGGGAGAGAGAGGGGGGAACGTCTGCCAGCACGGGGGGGGGGGGGGAAGGGGGAAAACGCGTCTGCCAGCACGGGGGGGGGGGAAGGGGGAAAACGCGTCTGCCAGCACGGGGGGGGGGGGGGGGGGGGGGGGGGAGGGGAAAACGCGTCCGCCAGCACGGGGGGGGGGGGGGGGGGGGGGGGAAGGGGGAAAACGCGTCTGCCAGCACGGGGGGGGGGGGGGGGGGGGGAAAACGCGTCTGCCAGCACGGGGGGGGGGAAGGGGGAAAACGCGTCTGCCAGCACGGGGGGGGGGGGGGGGGGGGAAGGGGGAAAACGCGTCTGCCAGCACGGGGGGGGGGGGGGGGGGAAGGGGGAAAACGCGTCTGCCAGCACGGGGGGGGGGGGGGGGGGAAGGGGGAAAACGCGTCTGCCAGCACGGGGGGGGGGGGGGGGGGGGAAGGGGGGAAAACGCGTCTGCCAGCACGGGGGGGGGGGGAAGGGGGAAAACGCGTCTGCCAGCACGGGGGGGGGGGAAGGAGGAAACCGCGTCTGCCAGCACGGGGGGGGGGGGAAGGGGGAAACCGCGTCTGCCAGCACGGGGGGGGGGAAGGGGGAAACCGCGTCTGCCAGCACGGGGGGGAAGGGGGAAACCGCGTCTGCCAGCACGGGGGGGGAAGGGGGAAACCGCGTCTGCCAGCACGGGGGGGAAGGGGGGAAAACGCGTCTGCCAGCACGGGGGGGAAGGGGGAAAACGCGTCTGCCAGCACGGGGGGGAAGGGGGAAAACGCGTCTGCCAGCACGGGGGGGAAGGGGGAAAACGCGTCTGCCAGCACGGGGGGGGAAGGGGGAAAACGCGTCTGCCAGCACGGGGGGGGGGGGGGGGGGGAGGGGGAAAACGCGTCTGCCAGCACGGGGGGGGGGGGGGAAGGGGGAAAACGCGTCTGCCAGCACGGGGGGGAAGGGGGAAAACGCGTCTGCCAGCACGGGGGGAAGGGGGAAAACGCGTCTGCCAGCACGGGGGGGGAAGGGGAAAACGCGTCTGCCAGCACGGGGGAAGGGGAAAACGCGTCTGCCAGCACGGGGGAAGGGGAAAACGCGTCTGCCGGGGGGAAGGGGACCGTCTGCCAGCACAGGGGGGACGTCTGCCAGCACGGGGGGGGGGACGGGACGACGTCTGCCAGCACGGGGTAGGGGGGGGGGGGACGACGACGTCTGCCAGCACGGGGGGGGGGGGGGGGATGTCTGCCAGCACGGGGGGGGGGGAAAGGGGGACGTCTGCCAGCACGGGGGGGGGGGAAAGGGGGACGTCTGCCAGCACGGGGGGGGGGGGAAAGGGGGACGTCTGCCAGTATGGGGGGGGGGGGGGGAAGGGGAACGTTGCCAGCACGAGGGGGGGGGGGGGGGGGGAGAGAAACGTCTGCCGGGGGGAAGGGGACCGTCTGCCAGCACGGGGGGAAGGGGACAGGACGCTGTCTGCCAGCACGGGAAGGGGGGGGGGGATGGGGAGAAACGTCTGCCGGGGGGGAAGGGGACCGTCTGCCAGCCCGGGGGGGGGGGAAAGGGGGGACGTCTGCCAGTATGGGGGGGGGGAAGGGGAACGTTGCCAGCACGAGGGGGGGGGGGGGGGGAGAAACGTCTGCCGGGGGGAAGGGGACCGTCTGCCAGCACGGGGGGAAGGGGACAGGACGCTGTCTGCCAGCACGGGGGGGGGGGGATGGGGAGAAACGTCTGCCGGGGGTGAAGGGGACCGTCTGCCAGCCCGGGGGGGGACACGTCGACGTCTACCAGTACGGGGGGAAGGGGAACGTCTGCCAGCACGGGGGGGAGGGGAACGTCTGCCAGCACGAGGGGGGGGGGGGGGAGAAACGTCTGCCGGGGGAAAGGGGACCGCCTGCCAGCACGGGGGCGGGGACGAAGTCTACCAGCACGGGGGGAGACGGACGGGGACACGTTTGCCAGCACGATCTTAAATTTGGCAACGCCCCAGCTATTTGGAGAAGAACGTTTGAACGATTTAACAAAGCTGCAGGAATAGGAGGATTATGAACCACATCGTTCAAAAAGGTGTCACACCGAACGATGTTGCTTCTTCCCAGGACGTTAATTGGACGACGAACGATAGAATTGAAGTCAGGATCTCAAATTTTGGATGAACGTTCCAACATCATTCATTTACATGCAAAAACGCACTAACGATATAGTTTGAACGATCACAAGTCCGTGGCGTTTCAACGATATCGTTAATGAGATCCTAGCGTGTGAAGCGGCCTTCAGTTTTTCTTTAAAAAAAATTGGAACAAATTTGTTTTTTCCAGTAAAGACGGGGTGCAGAGTGTACATTAATGAGAAAAAAAAAATAACTTTTTTGAATTTACTAAATGGCTGCAATGAAACAAAGATTGAAAAATGTAAAGGGTCTGAATACTTTCCCTACCCACTTTATGTGTTAAATAATAACTGGAGGATAGCTATACAATGACTAAACTTACCGATTGTCCTCACTATTTCTTTGCTGTCAGCTCGGAAAAGATTTATCCGGCCATCTTCACCAACAGAGACTATTTCAGGATTGCTGCAGACTATGCCAGTGCATGGAGCTCCTTTGCCATCAGAACCATCATGGTGATGAGCTAACTCCCATTTCTGCTTTTCTGACAGAGTCTTTGAAAGAAAGAAAGAGGCATGCACTATTATAGTATCCAAATACAAACAAAATATCGAATTGTGAAATATCAATTTGATCAATTACCAACATATTCCACCAGGAGAAATCACAAGCTAATTATAGAATGAGGTTACCTGGTTGCCTTGATGGTGACGAAAGATGGTTACTCTTCCTGTTGACGAGGCGGTTACGATTCTTTCTTGATCTAAAAACTGAAATCAATAAACTCTGTGGGTTAGTAATCGATGAAAGACCATTTAGAGGCAGCTTAATTATAGAATGAGAATTTTTTTTTTCATCACTTTTTTTTTTTTTTAAACTAGGTTATTTCCAAAGAATTAACTCTAAAAGGACATTTTAAAATACTTTCCCAGATTTATTAGCTGCACAAAGAGCAAAACTGCCGTCAAAGACAAGCCAGGTTCCACACAGAAAAGGCAGAGATTGCGTCTCGCTATCTCTGCCTTCCTCATTAGCGATTTTTGCTTACAAACAAAAATGGACAGAAAACACGTGGAGTATTGAGTTAGTTACAGTCTGACATAACTTTGATGACTGTAGCCACTGACAGTTTACAGCATGAGATGAATAGGGGACACAGGGCTCAGACCATAGGAGAGGCAAGTATATATGAGTGATATAATTTATGCATAATTTATAAGACGTCCTATTATTTCATACGTCAGGTCCTAGTCTTTGATGCAAGCTCAGGAGCTACAACAGCTTGTAAAAGGGGATTTTTGGTCCTCAAAAATCCTTTTCTTGAAGCTTCAATTGGGGGACACAGGAAGACCTTGGGTGTATGCTTGCTGCCACCAGGAGGCTGCCACTAGGAGGCTGCCACTATGCAACAAAAGAAAAAAAAAAAAAAAAAAAAAAAAAAAAAAAAAAACAGAAAAAGCAACTCTACCCCACCAATATACACCCACCTACTGGCACAAACTCAACTCAGTTAGTGAGAATAGCAATAGGAGCAACCATAAGCACATAAACCTGCTTAACTATGTACAAAGGGAAGAAGCTGTGTCCCTCAATTGAAGCTTCAAGAAAAGGATTTTACTTTATTGGGGGACACAGGAAGACCTTGGGACGTACAAAAGCAGTCCCGTAGGGTGGGTACCATAACAGAAGAACTGATCGTGTGAACTATCGGGCAAGTATTGGGTGTACTGGCCGGCTTCAGAGCATGCGCACTGTGAATTCTGAAGCTGGAGATTACACCCAATTCCTCACGTACAATGCACAGGACCGGAAAGGATGTAGCCACCACATCATACAAGGAAGGAGCAGCCCATAGATTTCAAATGCCAGGACCACACTTGAAAGTTAGGTTACCACGACCACCAGGGCATGATAAACATGGAACGGGGAATGGCACAGATCCTGAGAGAACGCTCAGAGCGACTACACTCAGAAAACAGAAACACCGTGTCCGCACTTGCAGAACCGGAGTTAGACCAACAGGTAATGTTTCCAGGAGTCCACATGACAGCACAACAGGAGGAGTAATCCCATATTCTCTATAGAGACAGGAAGAACAGGAGGTTAAAACCCCTCCCACCCGAAACCTCCTCAGCGATTTTCCAATAACCACACCGGCTGGGTACAACCCTATTTTATTTTAACTACTGATACAGATGTTAACTTCACATACATCGTAGATCATAAGGAGGGAAATAAAGGTGCTGTTATGTGGACTCCTGGAAAACATCATTATCGGTAGTCTCATTCCAGTTTTCCAGGTCATTCCATGACCGCACCACAGGATTATAACCAATAACACAAGCTTAGGGTGGGACAACTGCCTGAAGTACCTCCTACCAAACACAGTTATCTAATGTGAGAGAACATAAATTTGTAGTGTCTGCAAAAACTAGTATGGCCTGAGCAGGTAGCTGCAGTACATATTTGCTCTATGGAAGCTCCTTCTGAGGACATTGATCTGGTAGAATGGGCTCTAATGATGTCGGGGGACACCAATTTTCTGCTAAATATGCTAGATTTATCATGGATCTGATCCAGCTACCTGTGCTGGATTTGAAAGCTTTCCTGCCTCTGTTTACACCCCCAAACTGGACAAATAGATTAGAGTCCAATCTCCAGTTCAGAGTGGCTCCAAGTAGGCAAATATCGCTCTTCGGACATCAAGATGATGATTCCTGCTCCTTCGGATTTCTTGGATTTTCACAGAAGGAGGGAAGGAGAACTTTCTGGTTCAAGTTCACTGTTAAAACTACTTTAGGGGAGAAGGCTGGATCCAATTTAAGGATGATACAATCGTCTCTTATCTGCATATAGACAGATCGGTGATGAAAATGCTTCTCGCAGTCTCTTGGCTGTAATTATTGCCACTAAGAAGACGGTCTTAAGAGTCAGGTGCTTGATCTCCAACTCCTGCACAGGTCTGATGGTGGGTTTACACACACCAATTTATCTGTTCAATATCTGAACAGATCTCTGGTTGCAGTGAAATCATGGATACATTGTATCGTTTGTACACAGCCACAAAATGGAACTATGTGTCCATGATTTCACTGCAACCAGAGATCTGTTCAGATATTGAACAGAAAAATTGGTGTGTGTAAACCCACCATCAAGGAGTGCATAGTATATAGAGTAGATATGACAGGCTCAAAGCCCAATTTAGGTGCTCTGGGGAAAAAAAACAAAGCCAACGTATAGGAGTAGCCCCGGCACACTAATATCATGAAAATAGAGTCTTTGCAACGACAGTCTTTTTTGTTGTGATTTTATTTTTGTGAAAAAGGTGGTGTTACAATCCAACGTTTCAGCTCTACATCTCGAGCGTTCATCAGGGATATGACTACAGAATATACAATAAAGAACAAAATATCAGTGTATAAACTTTACTAAACAATAAACCTGGTGATGAGTGATTTATTTTCTGAAAACAGTGTCATTCATCCTTTGTGAAGTTATATATGGACCTATAGTGATGTGAGGCCAGTGAATGTGTATTGTGGTGTGATACCGTGTACGTGTGAGGGAGGTGGAGTTGAGGAATTGGGTGAAGGTGTGTGTGACTATGTGGGAGATGAATGGCATGGGTGTGTGGGTTGTATTGAGAAGGGGCACTAGGGACAGTGAAGTGGAGTGGGAGTGAGGGTAGGGTCATCTAAAGAGGCTGTGTGCAAGGGGGGGGGGGGGGCTCTTGGAGGTGTTGAGGCGTAAGGTGTGATTACCTTGGTCCTTAGTTTCGGGGTGTATGTATAGTAGGTGGTATAGGTTTACTTTTGTGGTCCAGCTAGGGTGGCCTCTTTAGATGACCCTACCCTCACTCCCACTCCACTTCACTGTCCCCTATCACACCACAATACACATTCACTGGCCTCACATCACTATAGGTCCATATATAACTTCACAAAGGATGAATGACACTGTTTACAGAAAATAAATCACTCATCACCAGGTTTATTGTTTAGTAAAGTTTATACACTGATATTTTGTTCTTTATTGTATATTCTGTAGTCCTATCCCTGATGAAAGCTCGAGATGTAGAGCTGAAACTTAGGATTGTAACACCACCTTTTTCACAAAAATAAAATCACAACAAAAGAGACTGTCGTTGCAAAGACTCTATTTTCATGATATTAGTGTGCCGGGGCTACTCCTATACTTAAGGAGTGCATAGGACCCTCGGGACCAGATAATCCCATGGAGGAGAAGACATTGTCTTCGTGGGTCTAAGCCTCTGGATTGCCTTTGTAAACCTGTGCACCCATGGATGTGAGGACAGCGAAATATCGAAGAAGGCACTCTGTACCTTTAGAGTACTGGGTCTGAGACCTTGGTCAAAACCTGCCTGTAAGAAGTCTAGAATCATAGGGATATCCGGGTGAGAGAGATCCACTGATTTATGGTACTGACAGAAGATCTTCCATACCTTCGTATATATCGCATGAGTCACTGGTTTACTGCTGGCCTGCATTCTGGATCACCTTACTGGGAGCGGAGGATAGGCCGTAAGGAAGACACCGGAACTAGAAGTGGAGAATAGGATCTCCTGATGCTAAGGCAAACCTCAGATAATGCTGAGTGGAGGAATGATTCCGCAGGTGGTAATATGCATCCTTTAGGTATAGTGTGCACATTAACGTGTCCTTGTTTATCAAGGCAATAGCAGAATTTATTGATTCCATATAGAACTTTTAATATCTGACCCAATGACTCCGGGGTTTTAGATTTATTATCGTGCAAAACTCCCCGAACGGTTTCTTTACAGAAAACAAGGAAGAATAATTGACAAGATACTGTTCTGACACTGGAACAGGAATAATTGCCCCCTGTTGCAATAGTTCCTCTATGTCTGCCTCTAGCCAACAGAGAGATGGGGGACCCTTTGTCAACCTGAATTTTTGAGGGGAGATTGGAAGAACTCTAGTTGATAACCCTGAGCAATAGTAGTCAGCATCCAGGGATTTTTTGTGACCCGACTCCACCAGCCTGAAGAATCTCAATCTCCCCCCTACTTTGACACAGTTAGGTTCTTTTTGGACGACAGCTTGAACTGGGCTGAAATTTCCTATCCTCGCCTCCAATATTAAAGCTCCAACTGGTGGATTCCCCTTTTTTCTGCGGATTTCGCTTACGAAATGGAAAGGATTGATGCTTTTTCGCCACAGGGAAACCCTTCTTTTTATGGGATGCCTTTTCTAAAATCTCATCTAAAACCGGTCCAATAACCCTGTGTTGCATCACCAGACCAGGTTTTGAGCCAGACAGCTCTCCTGGCAGTTAGAAAGAGCATTATTCCTGGCAGCGAACCTAACCGATTCAGCCGAAGTGTTAGCCACAAAATTAGTCGCCATCTTGAGCAAGGGTAGGTACTTGAGCAGGGAATCTCTTGGGGTGCCGTCCCTAAAATGACCCTCCAATTCATATAGCCAGACAATTGTGGATCTAGCTACAGATGCGACATTTGATTTTATAATCGCTGCTGAGGCGTCCCAGGCCTTTTCAAATGACAATCTGCCTTTCTGTCCATGGGATCCTTAAGACCCGATAAGTCTTCAAAGGGAATAGACGTCTTCTTGACCACCTTTGCAACAGGAACTATAGAAGAGAAAAAAAGGCGCCTCTGTGTCTCAATAGTGCCCTATCAATGCGACACTGATTATACACGGGTCACACAGAGGTGCACTCACCTGATCTAGTTGTGTGCACCCACAACTAGTTTTGATGGCATATAGCTGAAAGCTGCTGTAGGACCTTCACCACCACGTTGCACGTGTAAGAATATCCACATATCCAGGGAAGGTGTATAGATGGTCCGCGCCGCTCGAAATAATCAGTCAAATGTCTTCAAATAAATAAAGATGGGGGTTTTTTATTTGAAGACATTTGACTGATTATTTCGAGTGGCGCGGACCATCTATACACCTTCCCTGGATATGTGGATTTGCAACAGGAACGTCAATTTTCGGTACAGTGTCCCAGATCTTGACTTCCTCAGTTGAACAGTAATTGTGCACAGACGTCTCGGGAAATAGCTACTCTTCTCTGCATCTTCCCATTTCTCTCCCTCACATGATTACCAATGGGGAAAATCATGGACTTCTGAGCCCTCAGTCCTCCAAACCGGTCATCCTGGACACATTCTTAACCTTCTCTGTTTCTTCTTCTTGCAATATCATATTGCTCTTAGCAGGATTTCTGTACAATCAGAAATAAACATATTTGTTTTATTCTCCACCTTGAGTGGGATTAAGGTCCTCCTCATCACTCTCAGATCCCTCAGACGGGTCAATTTCTCCCTCAAAAGATGGTTCCATATCTCTCTGGGAATCCTATGTCTCTGGCCATCCTGTGTTCCTGAAACTGGGGGCAGCAAAGAGGTGATAGAAGCTTGTACCTACTCTTATCTTGTTGCACAATTCTGATAAAAGGGAACCTTCTTCTTCCTTCAGCTTGAGAGCTCTGCCACCCTGCACACATACACTTAGGATAAGATTCTGGAAGCTTAATGTTGCAGTCCAGACATCTTTTAAATTTTGTAGCTGCCTTTTTCCCCTTCCTCCATTTTCTTCTCATGATGAGCTGACATCTAGGAAGGTCTGCCTTATAATAAATTTAAAGAGGACACAATAAGAATGTGGACCATTAAAACTCAACCTGAGGTGATGGCACCACTTACATGACCCCTGGGTGATTCGTAGGGGGTATCAGGGTGTGATGAATCCTCCATTGCACAGCACAGCCCAGCACAGCACAGCACAGCACAGCCCAAGACCTCTTTTTGTATCTTAAACTCAGTCAGGTCCCTGCTCCAGTGTCCAATGTGGCTGCATGCCAACTTCCGCGTATCACCACCAACCGGTAGTGTGTCATACTTGCATTTTTGGTTTGACGCAGAGCGGGCACCAGAGCCTGGAAGACGCTCAAAAGACACCGTATAATTACCACATGAAAAATGATGTAAGTTAGGGACCTTTAACGTCAGATTTTTTAAATGTGAGGCAGATCCGGCAGATTTCACCACATCTGCCGTGTAACGGCTGACTTGCGACAAGCCCCATTCATTCTCTATAGGACTAGCGGTCAGGTGTTGCGAGAGCGGTTTTGTTGGATCTGGCAACAGCAAAAAAAAAAACACAAACGCTGCTAGCAGCATTTTATTTTCCTTCACCGCAAGTGCCAGATCTGGCAAAACTGCAACTGTCGCACCTGACCACAAATTCCATAGAGGATGAATGGGGCTTGCCGCAAGTCAGCTGGTGCGCGGCAGATGTGTCAAAATCTCCAGCAAATTATAATTAACCCCCTGTGTTAGTCCCTAAAATGCCTGACAAATTTCTGTGTGACTAGAAGATATAAAGGGAGACAGACGAGGCGCAAATAGTGCCCTATCACTGACGTTTCGTGAAAGGTGCGTGTGAAAATACAGGTTCACTAACCTGTACCAGTTGTGATCCCCACAACTGGTTAGTAGGCGTTTTGCATATGACAGCTGCCGCTGGACCTCCACCACCACTTCACACGTAGGAAGAGAATCAGGTGTCAGGATATAGGTGTCCACGGTCCGCGCTGCTGTCACCGGGTGATTATCCCTGGATGCTTCAGTTGGTCCCCCAAAAAAGACAGGAGTCCTAGAGTGATGTGATGGTTCCTTTATTCCACCAACGCGTTTCGGCGCCCCTCTTGGCACCTTCCTCAGGGTATTCATATATGTCTTTTTTGGGGGACCAACTGAAGCATCCAGGGATAATTCTCCGGTGATAGCAGCGCGGATCGTGGACACCTATATCCTGATACCAAATTTCTGTGTGAGACATTTGAATCCGGATTTGAAGCGGTAATGTGTTCACTCAACTGCTTTTTTTTAGAGATCTTGAAGTGCAATCTACATTATCACATAAGATGCCAAATACACCAAGTGCGATGTGTTGCAGTTGCAGTTAATGTAGATGTTTATGTCAAATGTACGTTTAGTTGTCCTGTCACTGAATTGTTTTGCGACATGCATAAAGCGGCAAAGATTGCACCTATTGCCACCATATCTGAAATTTCCTTTTGTGGATAACCAAGTTGATGGTTGTGTGGTGCTTGTGAAGAGGGCTGGAGAAAAGATGTTACCGAGAGAAAGGGATTTTTTTAGGACGCATTTGTATCCTCCTGATAGTATTTTATGTAGAATTGAATCCTGAAACTAAATTGGAATAAATTTATAAATTAGTTTGCATATATCTGAGAGGAGGGAAGTGGCTACAATCTCCTCACCTACTTAGCTGTCTCCATAAGGTAGATAGCAAGTTCCCAGACCTAAATTAGTTTCACGATTCCATTGTAATCTTAGCTATAACTCGTTGAAAATGTTGGCACATTACCATGATACCTATGTTTTCTACCATTTTCCTTATGGATTTGCATGTTTCCTCCCATGTTACCAACAATAGCCTGGCTCAAGGGAATCGGTTCTCTGGAATTGTAAAGGGAATCTCTTTCCTGTAACAGCAAATCACCAGAATGCATTTGTGCTCATTTTTTATCACCATGTAGTACTAACTCAAAGCATGAAAAAAAATGAAGATTTTCATCCAGGTGCCGGTTTCTTATAATATGGTTATTGGATGGACTCCAGACGTCCTACCAGACACCAACGGCTAAGCGCGAGTCCGTGAGCATATATATTGGATCTTTTTTTTTTTTTTTTAACTTAGTTCCCATGTGTGACATTAACTTTTATTGCTCAGATCACTTTTATAATCCACTGTAATACACCAGCTCTGCAATAGATTATAACTATCAGTGCTGCACTGACAGATCGCCTCTTACACCATGCTCCTGGCATGGTGACAAGGTACCATCACACGCGGCAATTTTGCAAGCAATTTCACTGGCAATTTGCTGGTTGCAGTGAAATCATGGATACATGGTTCTGTTTTGTTGCCGTGTAGAAATGGAACCATGTATCCATGATTTCACTGCAACCAGCAAATTGCCAGTGAAATTGCTTGCAAAATTGCCGTGTGTGACGGTACCTTAAGAGGATTTCACATTGTGAGGGTTCCAATCACTTGGGAGAGGAGTGCACTTCACTCCCACCCTCCTAAATGCTAAAACCAGTATGGATCATAAGTACTGGTGTCATGCTGTAAATGATCTAACACATCCTATTAATTTCTATTATTAAAAGGAATACTTTCAGACAAATTACCTGCAAATCCATCACATCTCCTTTATGTCTGATATCACACAAGAACTTGGGGTCAGCCAGGAACTCTTCCTCCACGCTTATTGCACCAAAGTCTACCGTAGACCATATAGATACTTTGTTTTCCTACAAAGGGAACATGGAAAGAGAAAAAATGAATCACACGGGTATTATCACTAATGATAGTTAGGAGACATCCATACGTTAGAAGTGTATGACAGGTTCAGGTCCAAAGAGATGGAGTCTATCCATCAATGTTGAGACAGGACCATCTGCAAGATTAAAGGGAACCAGTCAGCAGGATTTCACATAAAGCTATTTTTATGTACATGTTGATCTTTTAAAGACAAAGTCCAGCAATATCTTCACATGGCGAGTCTGTTCAACCATTACTGAGATATCAATGTTTGATTGATATGCAAATGAAGCTAGAGAGCTATGGTAGATAGAGCTGAAATGACAGTGGCTGTCAATTTGAAGTCCC
This sequence comes from Allobates femoralis, assembly GCA_033576535.1. Lineage (NCBI taxonomy): Eukaryota > Metazoa > Chordata > Amphibia > Anura > Aromobatidae > Allobates > Allobates femoralis. Next base: position 396,223,388 of record JARQOC010000001.1, read on the forward strand.
ATGTGCCAAGAACCTTACAAACTCTAAAGAGAAGGGGCAGAAGAATTGTAGTTGACTGCTCCGTTCGTTGAAAACATTGGAAAATGGAGTTTAACTATATAAAACTTTACAGTCGACCTTCTCACATTTACCAAACAGAAAATTAGCGCTGTTTGTAATGAGACCATTTATGAAGTCAGCAGTGTGCCAGTCTGCAGAACCAACTAGGTCTCCAAACAGTGGCTGGCTTTACTTGAACTGAAAAGTAAAGAATGTCACAAAGTCACCCTAGTTTTCTATGATATACTTAAAGAGGACCTGTCACCAAACCAGGCATGGTGATCTAATTAGAGCACTGGATGCAGCATGTCTGCAGCATGCAGACAAGGGGTCCCCCAGCACTTGAGCAGCCCTGTACCCCGAGATAATACACTCAGAAAACTTACATGCTACAGCCACTAAGGAGGTGGCTAGGGGCTGCAGCCAAGGGCTGATTCACACCCCCTGCATGTGTAATCTGCCCACCGCTGCCAATCATTCTCTCCCTCTTCTCCAGCATTTAAACAGAGGTTTTTTTTTTCTCCGTTAGCCCTGCCCCTCAGGGGGCGGGGCTAAACAGAGGGGAAAAAAAACTGTTTAAATGCTGCAGACAGGGAGAGAATGATTGGCAGCGGTGGGCAGATTACACATGCAGGGGGTGTGAATCAGCCCTTGGCTGCAGCCCCTAGCCACCTCCTTAGTGGCTGTAGCATGTAAGTTTTCTGAGTGTATTATCTCGGGGTACAGGGCTGCTCAAGTGCTGGGGGACCCCTTGTCTGCATGCTGCAGACATGCTGTATCCAGTGCTGTAATTAGATCACCATGCCTGGTTTGGTGACAGGTCCTCTAATGTATTATTGGGGGAGAAAAAGGAAAAAAAAAAAAAGGGAGGCAAGAACCTTCATAAATTACATGAATACGGAAATAAACCGCAAAGTACCCACCAGGTAATATATTAAAAGGTGGTTCCTTAATTTTAGATTAATAAACCTCAAAAGAAAGTAGATTGTACTGAAGTACATTTTTATGGAGAGACCGTTAAAAATCTTTACCCAAAAAACGACAACTAAAAATATCAAGACATCTGACAAAGAATAGAGATGTATCTAAAGTGCTGCAGTGCTCCAATTCTAATACTTGTAAAATAAGCATATCCTATAGCTGTAAGAGACCAATTTAAGATTTATGATCTACTATATAATTGCCGTAGGCATTTTCATGTCGGCCCCCGAAAACGCCGTGGCTATGTCACTCTGTGACGTCACCGAAAATAGAACCAGAGGCCCGGCCACCTACACCTACTACTACTACACCTACTACTACACCTACTACTACACCTACTACTACACCTACTACTACTACTACTACTACTACTACACCACCTACTACACCTACTACACCTACTACTACTACACCTACTACTACTACTACTACACCTACTACTACTACTACACCTACTACACCTACTACACCTACTACTACTACTACACCTACTACACCTACTACTACTACTACACCTACTACTACTACTACTACTACTACTACTACTACTACTACTACTACACCTACTACTACTACTGCTACTACTACTACTACACCTACTACTACACCTACTACACCTACTACTACTACTACTACTACACCCACTACTACACCTACTACTACTACTACACCTACTACTACTACTACACCTACTACTACACCTACTACTACTACTACACCTACTACTACTACTACACCTACTACTACACCTACTACTACTACTACTACTACTACTTTACTACTAACACTACACTCTACTACTACATCTAAACTACTACTACTTACCACTACTACACTACTCTAACTACTACCTCTACTCAACTACACTAACTTTACTACTACACTACTACTACTTACTACTACTACTACTACTCACTACTTACTACTACTACTACTTACTCTACTACTCTATTACTAACTACTACTCTACTACTACACTCTACTACTTTACTACTTAACTTACTACTAACTCACTACTTCAACTACACACTACTATCTAACTCTAACTCCTTACTACAACTCTCTACTAACTTACTCTACTCATAACTTAACACTCAACTCTACTACTACATACTACTATCACTACTTAACTACTCTCACTACTACTCTACTACTCACTACTACATCCAACTCTTACTCTACTACTACTCACAACTACTACTTTAACTACTACTCTACTCTACTACTACTACATCACTACTCTACTAACTCTACTACTCCTCTACATACTACTACTACTACATACTACCTACTCTACTAACTACTACTAACTACTCTACTACTACTACTATAACTTACTACTTACTACTACCTAACTACTACTACTAACTACTCACTTACTACATTATACTACTTACAACTACTTACTATCTACTATACTACTACTCTTACTTACTCCTAACTACTACTACTCTACTTACTACTACTTACTACTACCTACTACTAACTACTACACTACTACTAACTACTAACTCTACTACATACTACTTACTACTACCACTCTACACACATCTACTCACTACTCATACTTACTATACTACTACTACTCTACTACTTACTATTCTTACTAACTAACTACTCTTACTCTAACTACTACATCTTCTCTACACTACTACTACTAACTACAACTACTACTACTATCTACTACTACTCCACCTACTACTACTACATACTACTACTACACTACTACTACTTACTACTACTACTAACTCCTATTACTACTACTACTTTACTACTACTACTACTACTCTACTTACTATACTACTACATACTACTCATCTACTACTCTACTACTACTAACTACACTACTTCTACACTCTACTATACTTCACTACTTACACTACTACTACTACTTACTACTTACTACATACTACTCTACTTACTACTACTTACTACTACTACTTACTACTACTTACTCTACTTACTACTACTCTACTCTACTTCTACTACTAACTACATACTACTACTACTACTACTACTCTACTACTTACTACTCTACTACATACTACTACTCTACTACATCTACTATACTACTACTTCACTCTTCACTTACTACTACTACTACAACTACTACACACAACTACTACTTACTACACTACTTTACTCTCACTACTTACTACTTCTTACTTACTTCTACTACTACTCATACTACTTAACTATCACACTTACTCACTACTACTACTCTATACTACTATACCTCTACTACTACTACTAACTCTACTACTAACACTACTCTCACTCTACACTACTACTTACTACTACTTCACTACTACTACTTACTATACATACTACTACTACTACTACTACTACTACTACTACTACTCTCTACTCTACTCACTCTACCTACTACTTAAACTCTACTACTCACTCCCTACTACTCTCTACTACTTACTACTACTACTACTTACTTACTACTCTAACTACACTACTTCCTACTACTAACTACTACTACCTACTTCTTACTACTACTACTACCACTACTTCACTCTACATACTCAACTACTACTAACTACACTACTACTTAACTTTACTACTACTACTCTACTACTTACTACTTACTACTAACTACTACTAACAACTTACTTACTACATACACCTACTACTACTACTACTACTACTACTACTCTACACTACTACTACTACTACTACTACTTACTACTAACTCTACTACCACTCTTACTACTACTACTTTACTCTCTACTACTACTCTACTAAAACACTACTTCTACATTCTCTACTTAAACTAAATACTACTACTACTTATACTACTACTCTACTATACTTACTACTTACTTCACTACTTTACTAACTACTTACTACTTACTACTCTACTACTACTACTTATACTACTACTTACATACTACTTACTACTACTCTACTATACTACTATACTTACTTCACTACTACTAACTCACTCTACTATACTCTATACTACTCTCTACTACTACTACTCACTACTTATAACTACACTACTTACTTACTACTCCTACTACTATCTACTAATACTCTACTACTACTTACACTACTCTACTACTACTCTACCTACTTACTCATCTACTACTCTTACTACCTTACTTACTTAACTACACTTACTAACTACACTTACTACTTACACTACTACTCATACTCTACTACTTACTACTTCTACTACTACTACTACCTACCTACTACTACCTTACTACTACTACTACTACTCTACTACTACTAACTCTACTTACTTACTACTTACATACTAACTACTTACTACTTACCTAACTACTTACTAACTACTTACTATACTACTACTCTACAACTCTAACTAACTAACTACTTATACTCTAACTATACTATACACTTACTCACTTATCTACTTACTACTACTACTACTACTACTACACTTCTACTTACTACACTACTACTACTTCCCACTACTTACTAACACTTCTATCTTACTACTACTTCACTACTTAACTCTACCTACTACTTACTAACTCCTACTACTACTACTTACCTACTAACATACTTCTAACTTACTTACTTCATACCTTACTACACCTACACTTACTACTACTACTACTCACTATACTACCCTACTCTACTCTCACTAACATACTCACTACACTACTACTTAACTACTCTCTACTACTACTTACCTACTACTTACACTACTACTTACAACTACTCTACAACTACTACTACACTACTTACCTACTACTCTCCACTACTACTACTCTACCTTACTACTACTACTACTACCTACTTACCTCTACTACTCTACTACTACTACTACTACTCTACTACTACTACTACTACACCTACTACTACTACACCTACTACTACTACACCTACTACTACTACACCTACTACTACTACTACACCTACACCTACTACTACACCTACACCTACTACTACTACACCTACTACTACACCTACTACTACTACTACTACACCTACTACTACTACTACACCTACTACTACACCTCCTACTACTACACCTACTACTACTACTACACCTACTACTACTACTACACCTACTACACCTACTACTACTACTACTACACCTACTACTACTACTACTACACCTACTACTACTACACCTACTACTACTACACCTACTACTACTACTACACCTACTACACCTACACCTACTACACCTACTACACCTACACCTACTACACCTACTACTACTACTACACCTACTACTACACCTACTACTACACCTACTACTACACCTACTACACCTACTACACCTACTAATGGCTGCCCCCCCCCTCTCAATGTCCCAAAGTCAGCTGTGACCGCCTGGCCCTTGGACACTGGCTGCCATGCACACATCAGCTGGTAGGCTCCCATCACTTACCCACTGAGGACGGATCACTTCCAGCACCTCTTCACATGGCAGTGCTCTGAACTTCTGAATCGTCCTCTCCTCACTCAGACACCTGGCAGGTTCCTATCCAGCCTACTCACTCCCAGCTGCAACCCAGTGAGTCAATCAGCACATCTTCACTCACACACAGACCTGACATGTGATTAACCCCCTGTGCACCATTCAGGTTTAGCCCAGCAAAGCACTCATCCCCACAGGTTCAGCCGCTCATTAGGCTCATGAATGTATCGGCTCTTCAGCACTCACACTCAGCTGTTTCACTCAGCGAGTCGCTGGCCGAAAATAGAACCAGAGGCTCGGCCACAAACTTAGCGATTTACCGCTGAGGTAGCGCGAGCAATGGCCGCGAGGCCATTGCGAGTCGCTACCTCAGCCGCCGCACCTGCCGCAAGTACCCCTATACTTTCTATGGGGATTACCGCAACCGCGCCGCAAGTGTAACGGTTGCGGCGCGGTTGCGGTAATCCCCATAGAAAGTATAGGGGGACTTGCGGCAGGTGCAGCAAGTGCGGTTTTTTAACTTTAATAATAATAAAAATACTAAAAAAATAAATAAATAAATAATATAAATAATACACAATAAAATAAAACATAATAATAAAAAACAACAAAAAAAATAATATATAAAATTTATATATTAATTACATTAACTAATTAAATTTAAAAAATTAATCTAATACCCCCCCAAACAGTATTCAACACCCCCCAAAAAGTATTGAGCACCCCCCAAAAAGTATTCAACACCCCCAAAAAGTATTCAACAACCCCCAAAAAGTATTCAACAACCCCCAAAAAGTATTCAACAACCCCCAAAAAGTATTCAACACCCCCCCAAAAAGTACTCACACCCCCCCAAAAAGTACTCAGACCAGCTATAACTATTATAAGCAAATTTATGCACGTTCTAGAATCCCGATGCATTTGCATCGGGCTCACAGCTAGTATGTCATAAGGTAATTATCAGGGCTGTGGAGTCGGAGTCGTGGAGTCGGAGTTAGTTTTGGTTGGAGTCGGAAGAAATGTACCGACTCCAGCTTTAAAAAATGTATTAATATTTCATAATTGAACTTTCATATGAATTTTATAAATGTTACTCAAATATATATGTTCTATCAAACTATGAACAACAATGATAAGCAGTTCTGCTGGAGATAGAGACATTTCTTACTTCTTGTGTGTCACTGTTCTTCACTGCCCTTCTAATCTTATACTTGGTTAACCTCATGCTGCCCTAACCCCCTACTTACAATGTATGAAACTGAAAATGTGTTGCAAATTCTTAGTAGTAAAGCTCCTCCTCGTCTAGACTAGATCATACTAGGTTGTTCATCACCCAAGCATCTCACAACTGTCCGCTACTCTGAAGAGGAAGACTGTAAGAAGCATTGTCCTTTCAACAAACTTTGCATCAGTTAAAGGGATCCTGTCACCCCCAAATCACCTCATAAGCTATTAAAAGATGTCCCTAAAGCATATTAACACTTATCCTACACTCCTTTTAGCTCCTAAATGCATCTTGTGAAAATGAAGATAAACGTTATTAAACTCACTCATTAGCGATGTTAATTAGTGACTACTGTATTCATAGTCACCCAGGCAGGCTCTCCCTCTTCCTAATATCACGCGTGATCTTCAACTCTCATTCAAATGCGCGCCTCCCCTCTCTCCTCTGCTGGCCGGGCTGCAGTGTGCGGCTGTATGACGCAAATCGTGTCATTTCCGGCTTCGGGTGACGTATGTACACCCGCGCCGCTCTTTTAGCTTCAGGCCCCGCACTGCGCATGCGTGCTGGAGGCATAACAGAGCGGCGCAGGTGTACATACGTCACCCGAAGCCGGAAATTACACGATTCGCGTCATACAGCCGCACACTGCAGCCCGGCCGGCAGAGGAGAGCGGGGAGGCAGCTCAGCAGTGGTAAATGGAGGAGCTGTGGAGCATTGTTCGTGCTGCGCCAGTTGACAAACACGAAGCGCTGCCCAAACCCTGGGAGGTGATTGTAGTGAAGGCCAGCGCGGAGGGAAAGCCTCGGCCACTGAGCTCCAGCAGTCATGACCTGCATCCCGCCAAGAGGATCCAAACGGAATGGAGCTCCCCGGTAGCAGCCAGCGGCAGCCTGTGCCTCGCCAAGCTCTACTCGCTCTCCACAGACTGCGCCCGACACACCGAGGAAGACGGGCGACAAGCAGGAGAGGAAGAAGCGCGAAGATGGCGCCAGCGAGAACAGAGGGGGCGAGCCTGTCAGCAGTGAGTGTCCCTGGAGCTTGCGGGGAGCGGCGGACAAGCTGAGGGGTCGGAGGCTGCTGCACCATGGCTCAGTCACAGGAAGCCCATAGTGACTAAGTGCACGAGCAGGGGGAAGGAGGGGGACTGAAGCCTGGAGGAGAGGGGGGGGGGGGAGCAGGAGGGGCACTGGAGCCTGGAGGAGAAAGGGGGAACAGGGGAGTCAGGAGGGGATCTGGAGCTTGAAGGAGAGAGAGTGGGGGGGAGCACGGGGGAAACTGGAGCCACTCCATCCCACTGTTCACTCCCAGCTGCTCCCCCTCACCCCCCACTACCCCAGCATCGCAATCTCACCACCCACCTGATGAGAGAGCATCGGGCTCCCATCTACTATATAATCGTCTAATTCTGTGTCTCTCTGTAACTGAAATCCCGCGTCGCTGATTGGTCGCGGCCGCGGTCGCGAATTAGCATGGGATTTCAACCACACACGCCGCTACCATCGGGAGATCCGTGGCGCCAGCCACGGGTCAACTCCTGCCGCATGGAGGTCAGCAGCGATGTAGCTGGGAGATGACCTGCTCACAGCAGAACTACCCTGACCGCCGCTAGCGAGCTCACTGAGTGTCACACGCAGCGGCAACCAGGCCCCTGCTGTGAGATCGCTGATCGTATCAGAATGGCCTGGACCATTTTTTGATCGTTGGGACTCCGATGGGCAGCATGCAATGGTGTGTTTCACGGGGACAACGATCAACGACCTCAATACTACGCCCTAGAGTGACAGGGTCCCAAGGACCGCCATATCGTTGCTGCATCGCTGGTGAGATCTAGCTGTTTGACATCTCACTAGCGATCACGTAGTGACGCTCCAGCGATCGCTACCAGGTCGTATCATTGTCGGGATTGCTGGAGCATCACCAAGTGTGACGGTACCTTACTGATTGCTCATTGCATTATTCTTAAATCTTCATAAATAAACTACATACATATTCTATAATACCCGATGCATTAGAATCGGGCCACCATTTAGTATTATAGAACGGCATTTACTAGCAACAAAATGTATAGCACAGCGGTATCCATTGAGTTCTGAAGGTCTACATTGAAACGTACGTAGAGGCGGCAGGGGATATAGTGGCTATACATTTTGCTGCTACCGTAGTAAGTGCCTTTGTATATTACATAATATATCTGGTTATGCTAACAACCCTTTAATAGGTACCGTAGTATGAACTGAGAAGTGAAGACTCGTTATTTCACATGAAGGGAGACTCTTTACTTGAGTAAATTGTGGCTTGGTGCCACTGGTATATATTTTCCTACACACACAAGGTAAATATATTATATATACCTTATTAGTTAATCTTAAATTGGTCTCCCTACAACTGCAGCACTTCATATATTTATTATATTATATACCATACTCCCGCATTCTTTGTCAGATGTCTTGAATGATATTTTTAATCATAATTTTTTGGGTAAAGATTTAAAGTTTGTCTCAATAAAAAATTATATTGAAACAATACACTCTTTCTTTTGAGGTTTATTTATGAATAGGGAAATGTGACTGCTGAATGGGCGTGACAAGCAGAGCTGTGAAGCCAGAATCTGGGTCAATTTCAGTAGAGTCTGTATAAAATGGACCGACTACGACTCCTAAAATATATAATAAACTAGAGGGTGGTTACATCACAATGGGGGAGTGTTCTGTGGCACTGGGGGTGGATGCCATCTCTCCCTCCCTGTGCGCTCTCCCCATCTCCCCTGTGCTTCTGCTTCCCTCATGTGCTCTTCTTTGAGAGGTCTTCCCTCTTGTGCTGTCTCTCCACTGTGCCATCTCTTCCCCGTGTGCTCTCTTTCCCCACTGTGTGCCGTCTCTGCTCAGCTTGTGGTGCCGCTCCCCCTGTGGTAAACAAAGATGGCAGCGGCGTAAGTGCGCATGCACACACCGGGTCACGCTACCTTTATCTCTGCATATCCAGGTGTCCATAGCATGCGCACTTACTCACGCAGCTGCCATCTTTGGACATTGGGTATACAAAGATGGCAACCGCCTAAGTAAGTGCGCATGTGCAGTTGCTCAGGCAGCGAGGATTGGGTTGCAGAGGTGATGTGTTGTCTGTTTCAGTTGGTGCTGGTTGCTTTGACACCGCTGGGGGTACTGCACAATGGGCCAGTACCGCCAGCAGGCGCCATATTTGCTCACCCATCACTTGGTTGTGCAAAAGGGGATTTTTGGTACTCACTGCAAAATCCTTTTGTTGAAGCTTCAAATGGGGGACACAGGAAGACCTTGTGTGTATGCTTGCTGCAACCAGGAGACCGTCAATATGCAAAAAAAAAAAAAAAAAAAAAAAAAAAAGGATTTTACACTGGGTACCAACAAAAATTCCCTTTTCTTAATCGCTTCTTTGGGGGACACAAGAAGATCTTCTTGCAAAAGCAGTCCCGTCAGGCGAAGTCAGACCACAGCGGCCTGAAGAATCTTGCGCCCCAGAGCAGTATCAGCAGATACGCGAATATGAAATTTGTAAAACAAAAATGTGAACTGATCGTAGACTGAGCCCTCGCGGACAGAGTTCTCTCCCCTTCTGTACCTGTAGAATTTGATTGTCCATACATCTTGTACTTGTCCTCGTCTGTCCTTTCCATATGTAGAGGGCCATGGAATCTAATGGCACTATATAAATAAACAACAACAACAGATTAGCAGGTAGCCGCTTTGCAAAGTTGGGCGGCTGAAGCCTGATGCCTGACGGCCCAGGAGGCTCCACTGCTCTAGTAGAGTGATCTCTGATCCTGGTTGGACAGGTAACCTGCTTAATAGCAGAGCAAATCCATCAGTCAATCGTAGCTATGGAAGCAACCAAGCCTTTGCGAGGACCGTGCGGGATTACAAAGAGAGAGTCCATTTGCCGAAAGGAAGCAGTTTGCAATAGGTAGATACGAAAAGACCTTACCCAGTCCAAAGAATGTAATCTCTTTTCGTGAGGACGAGATGGAGTTGGGCAAAGGGAGGGTAGCACAATCTCTTCATTGATGCGAAAGGACGAGGCTACCTTCGGTAGAAACATTTCCAAGGGACGAATGACTACCTTGTCTTGAAGGAAGATCAAATAGGGACAATGGAAAGTGAGAGCCAGGAGTTCTGACACCCTCCGAATGGAGGTGATCGCAACAAGGAAGGCAACTTTCCAATATAGGAGACAAAGATGGACTTCCTGCTGGGGCTCGAAGGACAGGCCCTAGAGCATGTTGACTACCAAATTCAAATCCCAGGGATCCAGTGGAGGGTGAAATGTAGAAGTGACATGTGCGACCTCTTGGAGCAACAACTTAACATGTGACCTTGAAGCAAGCTGCCTTTGAAATAGCACTGAAAGGACGGATACCAGCTCCCTGAAGGGCCAAAGATAGTCCAGCATCAAGACCAGACTGGAGAAAAGACAGGAGAGATGGGGGGAGAAAAAAGAACAAAAACAAAAAAAAAAAAAAAAAAAAACAGCATCGGAGGCCGATTGCACCCCTCGCACCACCAAACGAAAACCTTCCACATACGGTGGTACACATGCAACGAGGACAGTTTCCTGGCTTTCAACATGGTCTGAATGACCTGCTCAGAGAAACCCAAAGATCTCAGCACTGCGGCTTCAACTGCCACGCCGTTAAATTGAGCAACTGAGAATTCGGGTGTAGAAAAGGACCCAGAGTCAGGAGGTTCGGGAGATTGGGGAGTGGCCACGGAGAGTCTGCGAGGTGACTGACAACCACTGCGTACCAGAAGTGACCGGGCCACGAGGTCTTTCTTGAGAATCCTGAGAATGAGAGGGATGGGGGGGAGAGGAAGGTAAGGGAACAGACAAGGGAGGGAGAACTGGGCCCATGGAATCGCGAGAGCATCCGCATCAAGGGCCTGGGGATCTCTTGAACCGGCTTAAAAAGAGTTTGTAAATGTCCCTGGAGACCATCAGGTCTATGGCTGAAAATCCTCATCTGCGGTAGATCTGATAGAACACTGCCGGGTTCAAGGACCACTCTCCCGGGTCTCCATCTCCCTCAATTGAGACAACTGCCCAGCTGTCCACTCTAGTGATGTGGACCGCTGATATTGCTCCACGTTCAAGCTCGGCCCATTGAATGATTTGGGCCACTTCCGACATGGCGGAGCGACTCATAGTCCCCTCCCTGGCGATTTATGTACGCCACCGCCGTCGCATTGAACATTTGAATTTGGACATTGCGACGTCATAGAATCTCTTGCCAGCAAAGAAGAGCTCGGAGAATCACCGGAGATCTAGGATGCGGAGCTGTGCGGCCGTGGAAGGTCATGCCCCAGCCCTAGAGACTGTCGTCTGTGGAGATGATCGCCCACCTGACGGGAGAAATGATCTGCCCGAGTGAGAAGGGGAGATTCGATCCCCCAGAGCGACTGCTTCACTGACCTGGAGAGGTGGCCTGGGTGGTCGAGACTGCGGAGGGAGAGATCCCATCTCGCAAGAAGGAAATGCTGAAGAGGCCGGGTATGAAATTGAGTGAATGCAATCGCCTCGATCGAGGCTACCATTCTGCTCAGCACCCTCATGGAAAGGCGGAGTGAGGGAGGCGAGGGCTGCCCGAGATGGTGAATCCCGGACAGCTGGGCAGCACGCTTGTCTGGGGGAAAGAACATGTGGGACTGGGTGAAGTGGAATATTATGTCCAGAAAAAGTGATTCGCTGGGACAGGAGAAGACAAGACTTCTTGGTGTTGACGATCCAGCGCAGGCGACAGAGGGAGCCTAGAGAGATCTACAGACTCTCGAGGCACTCCACATGCGAGGGGGCCTTCATCAGGATGTCAAAACAGGAGGGGCGCTCCAATGGGTAATACTTGGCGGTCGTGCGTGTGTGTGTGTGTGTGTGTGTTAACACCCACTTTCCTGGTTGCAACGCTCCTACAATCAGGATCTCCAGCCTGCTGTGTATTACTGCTCACCAAGCAGGGCCCAGCATTTCCTGGATGGCCAGATTATTTATGCGACGGTGACTTCACCTAAGGTCCTGCTTATTTTAAACTGTGCCCACCAGCTTACACATAATGTAAATGGGATTCTAGAGACCCCTGTATATGCTCAGACGTGCCCCTCATACCTAAGATAATAACTTTTATTCTGTCCAGCACTGGCATCCTATTAAGTCCAGGAGGCTGCCATTTGGTCCAGGTGTTTATGTTCTCGCCGCGCCCTCCCCCCCCCCCGGCTGCAAGACCCACCCTGTAATTTTTAAAAAATTGCCGCCCTTATCTATGACTGGCGATTGAGTGACAGCCGCACTCGTGCTTGCGCAGTGCAGTGGAAAGGCTCTATTGAACATAGTGCAAATGTCTCATGATTTGTGAAGTCTTGCGAGACATTGGCACTATGTTCAATGGAGCACGGACACCCGCCCCACTGCGCAGGCGCGAGTGCAGCTGTCACTCAAGCACCGCTCACAGGTGGGGATGGAGATTTTAAAAAAAATGCAAAGCAGGTTTTGCAGCCAGGGGGCGGTGAGGACATAATCCACCTGGACCAAATACCAGCCTCCCGGACTTAATACACCATGTTCTAAATTGTTATACAAATTGGTTTTAAGTGTCATAGGGTTTTTTTTCCTGTTTTTTTTCAATGAAACCCATTGATGGCATTGTGTCTCAGGGTTCTTTGGATCACTGAAATCAATCTCAGATACCTGTGATAATTAGTTTGGTACAGGAGCCCAATAAAAGGAAAACTGGGTGTTCCATAATATTAAGCAAGCCACAGTTTTCAAGTAACATGGGAAAGAAAAAGGATCTCTCTGCTGCCCAAAAGCAACAATTAGTGCAATGCCTTGGACAAGGGATGAAAACATTAGATATTGCACAAAAACTTAAGCATGATCATCGTACTGTGAATAGATTTGAGGCCGAGTCTGAGCCCAGACATGTTCGTGCAGATAGAGGCAGAATGAGGAAGGTTTCTGCCAGGCAAGTTCATTGGATTAAGAGAGCAGCTGCTAAAAAGGCCTTACAAACCAGAACACAGATATATTTGAAGCTGCTGGTGCCTCTGGAGTCCTCGAACCTCAAGGTGTAGGATCCTTCAAAGGCTTGCTGTGGTGCATAAACCTCCTATTCAGCCACCCCTCAACAGTGCTCACAAGCAGAAGCAGTTGCAGTGGGCCCAGACATACATGAAGAGTAATTTTCAAACAGTCTTGTTTACTGATGAGTGCTGAGCAACCCTGAATGGTCCAGATGGATGGAGTAGTGGATAATTGGTGGATGGCCACCATGTCCCAACAAGGCTGCCACGTCAGTAAGGAGGTAGTCTTGTCATGTTTTGGGCCAGAACCATTGGGAAACAGCTGGTAGGCCCCTTTAAGATTCCTGAAGGTGTGAAAATGACCTCTGCAAAGTATATAGAGTTTCTGACAGAGCTTTTTTCCATTGTACAAATAGCAAAAATGTGCCTTCAGGAGCAAAATCATCTTCATGCAGGACAATGCACCATCTCATGCTGCAAAGAATACCTCTGTCATTGGCCCCTATGGGCATAAAAGAAGATAAGCTTATGGTGTGGCCACCATCTTCCCCTGATCTCAACGCTATAGAGAACTTTTGGAGTATAATCAAGCAAAAGATCTATGAGGGTGGGAGGCAGTTCTCATCAAAACAGCAGCTCTGGGAGGCTATTCTAACATCATACAAAGAAATACAAGCAGAAACTCTCCAGAAACTCACAAGTTTAATGGATGCAAGAATTATGAAGGTGATATCAAAGCAGGGTTCCCATGTTAACATGTAACTTGGCCTGTTAGGATGTTTTGGAGTTAAATAGCTTTGTATTTCAGTGAATGTGACCTCCTAATGCTGTAAATTAAAAAAAAAAATGAGCATTTTCAGTTCTTTCAAACATATCAAATGTTTAGAAACTCTACTGTGTCTAATAATTTGGAACAGTGCATTTAGAGTTTTTTTTTTATTTTGAAGATTATACTGTTAACAATGAGGTTTCTTCAATAAAATTCAATGTATACTCTAACAGGTGATGACTTATTACACTGACTGTCATTTGCACAGGCAATTAGGAAAATCAGAGAAAAAGAACATTTGCATAATAATTTGGTACATGGTGTAGGCCGCCAGCACTGGACAGAATAAAAGTTATTTCCTCAGGTACGAGGAGCACATCTGGGCATAGAGGGGTTGCAAGAACACCATTTACATTATGTGTAAGCAGGTGGGCAGTTTAAAATGCTCACAGAGGGTGACAAGTTACCTTTAAGATCCTTCAGTCTTCTGCTCCCAGTGATTCCCCTCCTACGCAACTCTGCCACTATTCCCTTTGAAGGGAATCATTGTCCCTTTATCAGAGGTGTCGTCCAAGTAAAGTATAGCTAAAATTCCCTTGGACCAGAGAATGGCTACCACTGCCGCCATGATCTTTGTGATGACCCAAGGAGCAGTGGCTAAGCCGAAAGGCAGGGTGGTGAATTGATAACGTTGGGATCCCACAGTGAAGCGTATAATCCGTTGGTGAGAGGTGAGGATGGGGACATGGAGATAGGTGTCCTGGATGTCTATGGAAGCCAGGAATTCTCCTGGCTTCATGGACGCGATCACGGAGCACAGGAATTCCATCCTGAAATGTCACAACCAGATCTTGGTGTTGAGAAGCTTTAAGTCCAAAATGGGGCGAACTGAGTAAAGAGACTGGAGTAGAATCCTGAGAAGTCGGCCCGAGGACACCTGTGATTGGTCCAGGGGCAGTCCGTCGGTGGGAGCATGAGCCCCGAAGGCAGCAGACAAGTCGGGGAGTAAGTTTGTAGCCGCGGCCGGAAGCAGGAGGGCCCACGGCGCGGAGCTCCTTTGAAGGAGCAATGCTGACCTGCAATGTGCCGGGCAGGGGGTCCTCAGGCCCTAGGAGGCCAGGGGCCAACTGCATAACAAAGAAATATGCCCCCAAATACTCCTCCAAGAGCCTGCAAGAGTGCAGGCAACCCCTGCTGCAACCATGTGTTCTGCTCCCAGGGCAGCTCTAGACTGAGCCCAGCCCAGGGCCCCTGTCAGATACATAGCTGCAGCACCCAAATGGTGCCCAGTGGGGTGCACTCACCGGGGTTATACCAGGAGGGGAGCTGGTATGGGGAGGAGTGGGGGCAGAGCGACTGTCTGCGCAGATCCCTACCTCGCCTTGTGCAGTGCTCAGCTAAAGACGCAGGGCTTGTTCTCCTCCGGGATCTGGGCATCTGATGACCCTACCGACCAACTCTGGTAGGCGAGTGGGTAGGGGAGCCTATGGGCCAGGGCAGGCACCTACGTCCAGCCTTGGCAATACTCCAGAACACGGAACCCTGGCCCAGAAAGGGAAGGTTAACAGTGCTACCAACGCACACTGGACTCTATATCTTTTCGGGGTGATGGATAGGCCAAACCGCTCCGTATTCCCTGATGTAATCTTCAGATAAAAAATAAAACTAACTGGGGGCATGGCCTGGGCTCTGGCATTGCTGAATGCCTTTGATATCTTCACCTGCATCCAGGCCACGAAAAAGGAAAAAAGACCTAACAATCCCAGCCAAAATCCATCTACAGCGCTATCTACAGCACCACTGACCTCCAGTGTCCCCCTTCTTACACCTTGTGGGGACACCGAGTCGCACTTACCCCAGTGACAACCAGGAGTAAGAGAGGCAGAAGACTCAGGAGCAGCGTGACCAGAGCTTTGGTGGTGCTTCCCACCAGGTCTATCCTGCCGCCGCCCTGCAGGAGAAGCCGCCGACACCTTGATAAGGCAGCACAGCCTCAGGGACACCCGGGTGCCTGCATTGGCCGACCGACTGTTAGAAAAGAGGAGCAGGTACAGAGGACGGCTTAAGGTCCGGGCTACCTGGCAGACGCACATGACGGGGAGTGGCGGTGTTTCTTTAAGCAGAGAGGAGTGGGAGCCACCAGCGGTTGTTTGCAGCTCTGCGCATAGTTCGGACAGGTGAGGAACCCTGGGGTCAACTTGGTGGTGGGTGTCTCGGCCCCCCTTGAGGCACAGGAGCCCAGCGCCATCTTCTCATCTATAACCCCGCCCACGAAGCATTAGGTGCGGGACGAGAGCCATTACACTGCAGCCACTGCTCTCTCTGCTGTAAATGCTATTAACCCTCAAGTGCCTGGAGGGAAGATAATTTGAGAGCACTCAGCTCTTGGTGGAGAGACAGACCTATTAAACTCCGTAAATAAGAAAAAAATGTGGCACTCACCGAGCAAAGCTTTTTCCTTTTTTATTTCAGAGTCCTCTTTACATAGTTTCTCTGCGATGGGGGAGGGAGTGAGGAGACACACAGGTGATGGATTCCGTTTTGGAGCACCTGCCCCTTCTACGGACCTTGTTGTCTGGCCAGACAACAAGGTCCGTAGAAGGGGCAGGTGCTCCGAAACGGAATCCATCACCTGTGTGTCTCCTCACTCCCTCCCCCATCGCAGAGAAACTATGTAAAGAGGACTCTGAAATAAAAAAGGAAAAAGCTTTGCTCGGTGAGTGCCACATTTTTTTCTTATTTACTGCTATTGCTGTCTTATAAGCGTGCACCCGGGCACATGAACCTGCTTTACTCGCACCCTTACATATGCAAGTAGCAGCGGTCCCTGCAGCACAGCAGTGCCCAGTATATATCTGCAAAACTTTTTATCAGAGTTACTTGAATAGCTTATTGTAACCCATAAGAGAAGAATTTTGAAGATCATAGTCTGTCATCTAGTCTCCTATCTGTGCCTGGCCGCACACAGACACCGGCACCATTTCACAGTTTCTTGTATAGCCTCTCAACCTGTGGGCTGGGATCACCCAATTGTGGAATAAGAGCACCACCTACTGGACGATCATAGCAGAGGCATTCTGCACATATTATCAATCTCTGTATAACCTGAGCCCCCATGATTCCATGCCCGACCCTCCTACCGCGATTCAACACATACAGGAATTTATCTCTACTCTTGTGCTACCTAAAATTCCGCTGAGGGGCATTTCGCTCTACTCGCACCAATTTCCTCTCGGGAAGTTGAGGAAGCATTTGCCTCAACCCCTGGAGGGAAGACCCTGGGCCCGGATGGTTTCCCCATCATATATTACAAGACATTCGTGGAGGTATTCGTCCCTCATTTGGTTGAATTGTTTAACCTCTTCTTCTTGGGTTCAGTACCCCCACCACAGGCTCTAGAGGCACATATAATTGTACTGCCTAAGGAGGGGAGAGACGGCACCCTTTGCAGCAATTACTGCCCAATTTCCCTGCTGAATGCGGATCTCAAACTTTGGGCCAAAATTTTAGCTAACATAATACACCTAGTGTTGGCTGATCTAGTTCGTTCCCATCAGGCTGGTTTCATTCGTGGAAGAGAGGGAAGGGATAATGCTACTAAAGTCTTATAAGCAATCTCTTATGCAAAGCACAATAGTCAGCTGCTATTTTACTTTCCACAGATGCTGAAAAAGCATTTGACCACATCAGTTGGCGTTACATGGCATGTGTTTTGCAGAAGTTTACCTTCCCTCCTCCTTTCATAGACGCAATCATGTCATTGTATACCTTCCCCATGGCCAGGGTCGGGGTGAACGGGACCTTATTGGTGCCTTTTAATATCAATAATGGCACTAGACAGGGCTGCCCTCTCTCCCCTTCTTTATTTGTCCTAGCGATGGAATCACTTATCCAAGCTATCAGGCAACAGCCTGAGATTGAAGTGTTGAGGATCAACCACCTTGAGCTGAAAACGGCTGCCTTCGCGGATGACCTTTTGCTCCTCCTATCCAACCCAAAAACAGCAGTTACAAAGAGATTGGAGTTTTTCTCCTTATTTGGAGAACTCTCCAATTTCAAGATTAATCTGGCCAAATCGGAGGCTTTGAATATAACGGCGGCTGGAGAGGATGTACAGACCTTAAAAAGTCTTGCCCCCTTTAAATGGCAACAACACAAATTTAAATATCTTGGGATATATAGATTATATATACGGAGAACCCCAATACACTTTTTCAGCAAAATTTCTCCCCACTGATAGGACAAAGTGAATCTCTCCTGCGTTCTTATGATACTCCTCTTCTGTCCTGGCTAGGTAGGGTCAACGTGTTCAAGTCCTATGTCTTCCCCAAGATTTTTTATGTGATGAGTATGATCCCAATTCTCCTCCCTGTATCCTTTATTTTAGAGGTCCCCAACTCCAGGCTAAAGGGCCGTTAACAGTGCAGGTTTTCAGAATTTCCTTTGTATTGCACGGGTGTTAATGTGATTATCTGCACAGGTGATATATTTCTAACTCCTGTGCAATACCAAGGAAATCCTGAAAACCTGCACTGTTGGCGGCCCTTGAGGCCTGGAGTTGGGGACCCCTGCTTTACACGCTCTCTCAACCAATTAATAACCAAATTTGTTTGGAAACATAAAAAAGCCAGGCTGCCTTAGAAAATCTTAATGCGCCCAAAATGTGGTGGAGGAGTGGGTCTACCTAACCTCACTTCTTATCACCAAGCCATCCTTTTGTCAAATTGGCTAAAATTAATAAGGTGGGCAAAGAAGGGTCATGACTTGAACATCAAAATGCAACTCCTGGGTAAATATGCCTTGAAATATTTATGGACAGACTGTCCCCTTCCGAGAGAGGGACTGGGATACATTCTCCTGGCCACCTTACAAACCAGACGTTCACTGATCCCGATTAAAGCACCAACTTGCAATTTTCTAGATAAAATACCAATGGGACTTGTCCCCTACCTCTTCACTCCAGATTTTACAGAGCCATACGAACAGTGGTCCTCCTTACCAAATAAACCTATTTCACATTTGTTGCAGGGGAAAAGCCAATGTATGAATGAATGGCCGATAGCGGCAGGGAAACGCCCTCTCAATCATCTACAATATCTACATGTTGCCCACTATATGAACCTAATCACAAAATTGTCTCCACCTCTCACCAAATGGCTTTGGTTGGAGATTCTAACGAAAGTCAATCACTTTGTCCCGAAGATTGTGTCTAAACTTTACTCCAACCTCACAAATACTGTAGATACTGCCCAACCAATATTTTTACATTCTTAGGAGACTGAATTGAACATTCCACTCTCTACTCTTGATAAACAACGATTATGCCTTAATTCACATGGTTTTTCGCGATGTGTACTGTTCCAGGAAATGGCTTACAAACTGCTCTCGCGATGGCACTACACACCAGATAAACTTTATAATATGGGACTAATTAGCTCCCCACTATGCTGGAGGTGCGAGGAGTCGCGGGGCACTTTGTCCCATATCTTCTGGTATTGCCCAGCCCTTCAACAATTTTAGTCTGATGTCATGGGGTTATGCACTCTCTCAAACTAATTAAGACGGACTTGACTGCTGCAGAGGTGCTCCTATCCCTCCCCACAGATAATTTCCAACCCAAAAAGCACAAGTTGGCCCCATTGATGTTAGGTACGGGAAAGCAGCTGATCGCTCTTAAGTGGAAGCAGCGAGCCCCGCCGACGTTAGACAACTGGAAACGTAAAATGAGAGACCTATTCAGGTTGGAGGAACTTACGAGTTGGGACTCCTTGACCCACATTAAAGAGATCCTGTTACCTCCAGAACGCCTCCTAAGCTATCAAAACATGTCTCTGCAGCATATTATCACTAATCTCACACTTCTCTTGTCTCCTAAAAGCATCCTGTGAAAGTGCATAAAAACGTTTTAATACTCACTCATTAGTGATTATAATTAGCAGAGGCTATATTCTATAGCCCTTAGGGCGTGTTTTGCAGCTCCAGGATCCAGCCCCTCTCTGTTTGTGTTCCTTTGCTTGTGAAAGCTTTACCCTCCCCCCTCTCTATCACTCACTGAATGCAAATCATTAGTCCTGCCTTCAGCTCCACATCACAGCAGCACAGACAGGGAGAGGGTGGATCATTCGGGGCGTGAAAATGAGCACCTAGGCAGGGCTTAGTCTCACATGGGATGCCCTGTGAAACTTATTCAAGGACAAGAAGTCTCAGATTTGTAAGTGTATATTGTTGATTATTCCAATGTTACAGAGCGCTTTTTTTTTTATAGAAAAGGAGCACTAATACGGATATGTTAGGGTGCAGGGACAGGTATTAATAGGGTTGGGGGTGATTTGGAGGGGTCAGGTGCCCTTTAAGTTTAGGAAGACCTGGGCAACATGGACACATGTCTACGGGACAACTTAGTTTCCCAGTCCCTGAGCGCTTGGGGGGCACAGCAGTGGTCGACTGACTAGCCAATTTCCGTTGGGTGCTATAAGTCGCAACACTAACTTCCCACATATTGACAAACTTGTAAGCAATTTTGAAGGTCATTCTTGGGGATGTCCCTGTGATAAATCAGCTAGAATAAGGACGATTATATCGGATTTCTTCACAATATACTCAACATTGGTATATCTCAAGAAGGGCTTCATTTATAGGGATGCATTAACGCATTACGGATAAATTCCTGTAAATTGGGATGGTTTTGTTTTAATTAGTTTTTCTTCTTTGTTTTGTTAAGAGAAAAGTGCTAAATATATGATTCCTATTGTATTTTGTCTATCTAAGGGCCACGTCACACACACAGATAATTGTGCAGATATTGTTGGCAGATCTCTGGTTGCAGTGAAATCATGGACTCATTGTACCATTTGTACACAGCCACAAAATGGGACAATCTGTCCATGATTTCACTGCAACCAGAGATCTGCAAACAATATCTGCACAGATATCTGTGTGTGTGACGTGGCCCTAAGGGTATGTGCGCACTGGCCGGGTTATAGTCGTTTTAGCAGCGGAAACCGCCGGTCGGTTTTCATTAGTTTTATGTAAATTTATGTTAATCCAAACCGGCGTTTGGATTAACATTAAAACCAATGTTAACCGACACCCGGTGTCCACACACCGGCGGTTTACACAGGCTCATCTGTTGCTAAACCGCTGGTTTCCCAGCGGGTTAGCAAAGAATGAGCATGTTCTATAAACCGCCGATTCTTCAGCGGCTGCAAGCAGAATCATGTGCTGCTCCCAGCCGCTGCAGAACCGCCGCCGAGAACACGCTGTGCAACCGCCCGGCTCCCGCCCGTCACCCGCCCGGCTCCCGCCGCACATACCCGCCAGGAAGCCGGTGGACGGCTCCGGAGCTTCCTGGCGGGTCCGCCCAGCTGCCGCCGACCAACCCGCCGGCAAGTGTGCACCTACCCTAAGGCTGCTTTCACATCAGCGTTTTCCGCTGATCGCGGCAGTTGCGGTGAAAAAACTAACTGCTGCGATTACCGCATAACGGCAGGTGCGGCAAGTGCTGTTTCGGCATTTGCAGCAAGTGCGGCCGTGAAAAAACCGTGGCATACCGCTGTTTTTTCGCGGCCGTACCTGCCGCAAGTGCCGAAACCGCACCTGCCACACACTTACCACAAGCCCCATAGACATTGTATGGGGCTTGCCGCAAGTGAACCGCAAGTGCAGCCGTTATGCAATCACGTCAGTTGCGTTTTTTTCACCGCAACTGCCGTGATCAGCGAAAACCGCTGATGTGAAAGCAGCCTAATGCAGTGAATATATTCCCTATGCTTATGGACTCGGTGCCGCTGTGTTTTATAGTATGTCTTCTTTGATAATTAAAATAAAGAATTAAAAAAATAAATAAATAAAAATGACTGGTAGATACGGGCTCAGAGAGACCCATGTATGCCTCCTATGACACGAAGCTAAAACGGAGTTGCATTTGTGCCAGTACGCAGGTGTATACTACTGGGAGGGGTTGTTTTTCATTTTTTTGCATAGCATCAGCCTCTTAAGGTACCTTCACACACAGCAATATTGCTTGCAATTTTACTGGCAATTTGCTGGTTGCAGTGAAATCATGGACACATTGTTCTATTTTGTTGCCGTGTACAAATGGAACAATGTCTCCATGATTTCACAGCAACCAGCAAATTGCCAGTGAAATTGCTAGCAATATTAAGGCTACTTTCACACTACGATTTTTAAGGGAGCCGATGCTGTCCGATAAAATCGGACAGCATCGGCTCCCTTCTGATGCCTGGAATCGGATGCCAAATAGGCATCCAATTCCGACAGGAAATCGCTCCCTCCTGGCTGATTAAAAAAAAAAAAAAAAAAAAAAAAAAAAAAAAAAAATGTATGCTCATCTGTCCCGAGGTCCCCGCCGTCTCCCGCACAGGCTCGCAGTGTCCTCTCGGTGTCTCCAGAGGTCGTCTTCTTCTGAACAGGACCTGCCGTGATGTCACAATCACGTGACCGCCTGTTAACATGGCGAAACCGACGGTCACGGCAGGTCCTGTTTAGAAGAAGACGACCTCTGGAGACACCAAGAGGTCATTGCGAGCCTGTGCGGGAGACGGCGGGGACCGATGAGCATACATATATTTTTTTTTTTTTTTAAACCTCTGCTTTCCCAGTTAGGAGCAGTTTTACTGTACGGAGCATGCTCCGTACAGTAAAATCTGGTCCGAGGACATATCAGGTGTTTCCTCGGACCCTGCTCCATAGGGCCCCATGTTAAAAACATCGGGTCGGGTGTGCACTAAATGGCATCCGATTTGGTCCAATCGGACAGAATCGGATCGGACCAAATCGGATGCCATTTAGTGCACATCCGATTCGGTCCGATGCCCATAGGGCTGCATGGAGACCAAAATCGGTCCGATGCTGTCCCGATTTTTATCAGACAGCATCGGAACTGCAAAATTCGTAGTGAGAAACCAGCCTAACGCGTGTGACGGTACCTTTACAGGCAGCAAGCACACACCCAAGGGCTTCCTGTGTCCCCCAATGAAGTGATTAATATGGCTGCCACACGTGACAGGAGGAAAATCTGATGATGACAGAGGATGACGGACACCACAAGAGGATTATGTAACTGGCTCTGGTACAGTAGTTCAATGAAGTATGTTTTGAATGTTATTATGTTCCATCATAATAAATGAAAGCCTTGTGTTCACATTGTACTACAATAAATTTATCAACTAAACATGAGCTGTGTACGAGGGAGTCGGATTCAGGGAAACTGAAGAGTAGATTGTTTGGCTTATCGACTCCACAGCCCTGGTGACAAGGATTAATTATAATGAAAGCTTATTTCCTTAAAAAAATAAAAATAAATAAAAAATGTTGAACACAAAGACTAGTTCACACATGGCAGAGTATCATTCTGATGCCAATGAATGTATTGCATGTGATCAGGGACCCTGTGTGGTAGTGCCCCATTACAAATGTGCACATGTATCGGTAATCATTCACAATATCATATGGTAGTAACACATGGCAGACTTGACTGGCGACATTTCTACGACTTGGGGCCTTTCACACTTGCGGTTTTTTCCTGATTTGGAAGATCAGGTAAAACCCGATCCTTACAGTATTTTGCCCATTCACTTTAATTTTGTCAGGTAGAATCTTGTTGCTTCATGTTTTTTCCTGAAATCATTAAAGAGAATGGGCAAAAAAAATGAATCCAGTAAGAATCAAGTGTTTTCCTGATCTTCCAAATCAGGAAAAAAATGCAAATGTGAAAGGCCCCTAAGCGGCATTCACACGCTACGACAGGGGTCTCAAACTCGGCTGGGTTGGTGGGCCGCACATAGAAAACATTTATAGCGGGGGGCCGCATCCCTTGTAGGGAATTTTTTGCTCAATGTAGTAAAGTACAAATCCTGATCCCCTTCTTGTATTAATGTCCCCATCCTGTAGTAATGTCATTTTCTACTGATGTCCCCCATTCTGATCCCCTTTTCTACTGATGTTCCCAATCGTGATCCCTTTTTCTAGTGATGTCCCCCATTTTGATCTCTTTTTCTAGTGATGACCCCCAGATCCCTTTTTCTAGTGATGACCCCCATCCTGATTCCTTTTTCTAGTGATGACCCCCATCCTGATCTTTTTCTAGTGATGTCCCCGCATCCTGATCCCCTTTTCTAGTGATGTCCCCCATCCTGATTCCATTTATTTTGTGATGCCCCCATCCTGATCCCCTTTTCTAGTGATGTCCCCCATCCTGATCCCCTTTTCTAGTAATGTCCCCCATCCTTATCCCCTTTTCTAGTGATGTCCCCCATCCTGATTCCATTTTTGTGATGTCCCCCATCCTGATTCCATTTTTTTGATGTCCCCCATCCTGATCCCCTTTTGTAGTGATGTCCCCCATCATGATGCCCTTTTGTAGTGATGTCCCCATCCTGATCCCCTTTTGTAGTGATGTCCCCATCCTGATGCCCTTTTGTAGTAATGTCCCCATCCTGATCCCCCTTTTCTAGTAATGTCCCCCATCCTGATCCCTTTTTCTAGTAATGTTCCCCATCCTTATCCCCTTTTCTAGTGTTGTCCCCCATCCTGATTCCATTTTTTTGTGATGTCCCCCATCCTGATCCCCTTTTGTAGTGATGTCCCCATCCTGATCCCCTTTTGTAGTGATGTCCCCATCCTGATCCCCTTTTCTAGTGTTGTCCCCCATCCTGATCCCCTTTTGTAGTGATGTCCCCATACTGATCTCCTTTTCTAGTGATGTCCCCCATTCTATTCACCTTTTCAAGTGATGTTCCCAATCCAGATCCCCTTTAGTAGTGATGTCCCCCATCCCGATCCCCCTTAGTAGTGATGTCCCCCATCACGATCCCCTTTAGTTGTGATGTCCCCCATCCTGGACCCCTTTTGTAGTGAGGTCCCGCATCCTGGTCCCCTTTTGTACTAATGTCCTACATCCTAATCTACTTTTATAGTGATGCCCCCATCCTGTTTTACCTTCTTTTTACACACCTCCCATACCTACTCATTACACTCACACAAACCCCCCCCACACACACACACACACACACACATACTCTCTCACACTCACACACACTTACTCATACACACACCCTTATATAGATACTCACACACTCTCATACACACACTGAAACTCACACACACTTTCTTATACACATATCCTCACACACACTCACACACATTCACACTTTTCTCACTTTAATGATGCATCGCTCCAGTGCAGGGGGCCGCTGCGGTCCCCACTGTGCTGACTTGTGGCCTCTGCTGTGCTATGACTTCCTCCAGCCGCTGCTCAGACAAGCTCTGTTGCTCAGCAAGGTCAATGCAATCTGCCAACCAGAGGCTGCATGTGATGTCATATTCTGCCATCAGCTGCGGACCTCTTATTGGCTGGCAGCTTGCATTGATCTTGCTGAGTGGCAGAGCTTGTTAGTGCCGCGGATGGAAGTCATCACACAGTGGGGACTGCAGCGGCCCCCTGCACTGGGGCGATTCATCATTAAGTTGTCCAAGGTGCCGCGGGCCGCATAGTGAAGCCCCAGGGGCCGCATGCGGCCCTCGGGCCGTGTGTTTGAGACCCCTGCGCTACGATATATGTCAAGAAATCGCTGAAATGTCCCCGATTTGGCATCGCTCCTACGACTTCGTTGTGTGTGACAGCATGATGTGACTAGCGATAAGTGGTCAGATCGTTATATCCAGATATGAGAACCTGACCCCACATCAGACGATGTCGATCATCCAATCTGCTGCATCGTTCTGTGTGACACCGCAATAACCGATCTCCTTACCGATTTCTCCTATTCACATCATTGACAAGCATCGGTCGCTGGTTATGTGAACGATACCTGCACGTAACATCGCTGCTGCGTCCTGAACGATATCTATACATGTGACACCTCACTAATGATGTGTCCACGAGCGCGAAAAACTGACATCGTTATTGAGTTCCCACACAAAATCGTAGCGTGTGACGGCCGCCTAAGGCCGCTTTCACATCAGCGGTATTGCAATTTCGAGGTAGATCCGGCAAATCTCGCCACACCTGCTGGATCTACTGCATAACGGCCGACTTACGGCTCTTGCGGTCGGGTGCGGCAAGTGCGATATTGCCAAATTCTGCAGATCCGGCATTTGCGGCTGTGCAAAAAGAAATAAAAATGCTGCTAGCAGCATTTTTTGTTTGCGTTGCCGCAAGCGCCGGTTTTGGCAAGATCGCACCCAACAGCAAGCCCCATAGAGAATGAATGGGGATTGCCGGAACAGTGCCGCAAGACGGCAGTTATGGAGTAGATCTGGCAGATGTCGCGACATCTGCCCAATCTTCCGCAAAATTGCAATACGGCTGATGTGAAAGCACCCCAACATGAGTGATTCTTACAGGCCAGAATTTTTTTTCCTCCAAAAATATGTCTCGTGGGAAATAGTCTGTGGTATTTTAAACCAATATGGGAATACAAACTGATAACAACCTTTGACACATTCAAAACAGGATTAAATATATCACATGGATTCATGGCTTTTTATAGAACATGAGTGGACATTTGGGGACATCACAGATTCATGCGTTTTCTATATAAATTGAAGAGACATTTGGGGATAAGATCTCCAAAAAACTCCAGTTTTAGGACAGTGAACTTTTGACACTTCTTAAATGAACACTCTTGCCTCCTTTTATTGCTTTCCTCAACTCATTTAAGTATTTTTAGTTCTCCACAGACAACTACCATTATACAATTTGTTATCTTAGGCTGGCTTCACATAGCGCATAGCGTTTTTGGGCTGTCCGTGGGGATCCGTGTGTTGTCAGGATCCCAACGGACAGCCACGGATCTCTGCAATCGGATGGCAAATAGCCATCCGATCCGATGCAATGCAGGATCCGTGTGGATCCTGTTCTCCCTGCCTGTCCCTGTCACTCTTCTATCTCTGCTCTTGCTCTCCCTCTCCTCTATCCTCCCCCCCCCCCCCCCCGTCCTCCCCCCTGTCCTCTCCCCTCCAGTATGTGAAAAAAATAAAAAAAGTCCTCCCAGAGGATACTTTACCATCCGCCGGCTCCATGTGACAGTCCCCTTCTGCTGGCTGCAAGGACCTCTCGTGATGTCACAGAGCCGGTCACCTGATGTGTCAGGTGACCGCCTCTGTAACATCACCACAGGCTCTTCAGCCACCGGAAGGGGACTGTCACATCCTCGCAGCCGGCGGAAGGTAAAGTATCCTCTGGGAGGATTTTTTTTTTTTTTTTTCACATACCGGAGGGGAGAGGACAGGGGGAATAGTGAGCAGAGATAGAAGAGGGACAGACAGGGTTATGTACTGTTATGTACTGAGCACTGCCTCTGGGCATGCTCAGTTCATAATCACTGAGCCGACATCGGATCTGATTACAATTGGATCCGATGCCCGTAGGCTCCCATTGTGTAGCCCTACGGACCATCACGGATCCATCACAGATTCGGATTCGTGGTGTCCGATTTTAATTACGGACACCAAACTCGCAGCAGGCTACGATTATGGATCTATGACTAAATCGGAAGGCTACGGATTGTGCATAAATCGGATGGCAAAAGGGACACATCCAAGAACAATCCGAGCCCATATGGCCACTTTACACGCGGCAACAGGAAGATAGAAACCGGCAGGTGTCGGAGACAATTGTACCTTTTACCTTCAAAACACCTTGAAGTGGCTGCGTGTAATTCAGGTATCTGCAAGGTGTTTTGAAGGTAAAAGGTACAATTGTCTCCGACACCTGCCGGTTTCTATCTTCCTGTTGCCGCGTGTAAAGTGGCCAATAGGGATACATAGGAGCAAAAATCGCACCCGACTATCCGATTTAACACGGATAGACTTGGATGCCTCAAAAAAGAGAATTTTGTTTACGTACCGTAAATTCTTTTTTCTTTAATCATCAATGGGAGACCCAGACAATGGGGTTTAGGGCACTGCCCTCCGGAGGTCACACTAGGTACTACAAGTTTGTAGACACCGCCTCCTCCGCTTATAAACCCCTACCGCAGGGAACATCCTCAGTTTGGTCCATAAGCTGCGAGGAGGAAATAAACCACACCCGAAACATCGGGACGAATGCCGTGCACAGACGGTTCAACAACCCGGCAAACACTGTCTCAACAGAGAACAGAACAAATGCAAAACATGCAACGGAACAACTGGGTGGGTGCTGGGTCTCCCATTGATGATTAAAGAAAAAAGAATTTACGGTACGTAAACAAAATTCTCTTTTTTCTGGTCATCATAATGGGAGACCCAGACAATGGGGATGTCCTAAAGCAATACCCCAGGGCGGGAAGAGTTCCTCAACAAGACGGATAACACATGGTTCCCTCTAAAGGTGGGCAACCGCCGCCTGGAGAACCCGCCTGCCCAAACTTGCATCCGCAGAGGCATGGGCATGCACCATATAGTGCTTAGAGAAAGTGTGCAGGCTAGACCAAGTGGCCGCCTGACACACCTGTAGAGCAGACGCTCGATGTCGCAAGGCCCAGGAGGCACCTACAGCTCTGGTAGAGTGAGCCTTCAATCCCACCGGGAGAGGCAAACCAGAGGCCCGGTAAGCCTCTTGAATGGAAGCCTTAATCCATCTGGCCAATGTCGACTTTGATGCCGCGGACCCCTTACAGCGACCTGTCGTAAGAACAAATAAGGAATCCGAACTCCTAAAGGAGGCGGTCCTGGACACATAAATGCGTACCGCTCTCACGAGATCCAGAGTATGGAGGTCGCGTTCAACCTGATGAACGGGAGCAGGGCAAAATGATGGGAGAACAATCTCCTGGTTCAGGTGAAAAGTTGAAACTACCTTCGGCAAGAATTCTGGCCGAGGACGCAACACCACCTTGTCTTGGTGAACCACCAGAAAGGGCGACTTGCACGAAAGTGCTGCCAATTCTGAGACCCTTCTCAGAGACGTGATTGCCACCAGAAAGGCCACTTTCTGAGACAGGCGAGATAGAGAAACATCTCTCAGCGGCTCAAAAGGTGGTCTCTGTAATGCCGCCAGGACCATGTTGAGGTCCCAAGGGTCCAGAGGTCTCTTGTAGGGCGGAACCATCCGTGACACCCCCTGCAGAAATTGACGGACCTTCGGGAGGAGCGCCAATCGCCTGTCAAACAGCACTGAAAGTGCTGAGACTTGACCTTTCAAGGAGCCAAGGGATAATCCTAAGTCCAAACCCGACTGTAGGAAAGCCAACAACGTCGGGATGGACAAGGGCCACGGAGACCGTCCACCAGAGGCACACCAAGTAAAAAAGATCTTCCACGTCCTGTGGTACATCTTCCTTGAGACTGGCTTCCTAGCCCGATTCATAGTGGCAACCACCGTAGGGGAAAAACCCCTGGATGTCAGCAGCCAGGCCTCAAGAGCCATGCAGTCAATCTGAGGGCCTTGGAATTGAGGTGGAAGAATGGGCCTTGCGCGAGTAAATCTGCGCGGTCTGGAAGAGCCCACCTGTGTCCGCCTGACAGTTGCCACAGGTCCGGATACCAGGACCTCCTGGGCCAATCTGGAGCCACTAGAATGGCGACCCTGCACTCCGACCTGATTTTCCACAGCACCCTGGGAATCAGAGCCAGAGGCGGGAACACATACGGCAGATGAAATCTGGACCAAGTCAGGACCAGAGCATCCGCTCCCAGAGATTGGGGATCCCATGACCTCGCCATGTATTGCGGCACCTGATGATTCAGCCGTGAGGCCATCAGATCCACGTCCGGAGTGCCCCATCTGCTGCAGATGTCCCGGAAGACGTCCGGATGAAGAGACCACTCTCCGGCGTCCATCCCCTGCCGGCTCAGATAGTCGGCCTCCCAGTTTTCGACCCCTGGGATGTGAACTGCGGAGATCAGGCAGTTGTTGTCCTCCGCCCAGGATAGGATGCGGTGGACTTCGGCCAGAGCCTCTGCACTCCTGGTTCCTCCTTGATGATTTATATAAGCGACGGCCGTCGCATTGTCGGACTGAACCCGAATGGGTTGTCCTGAGAGGAATCTCTGAAACGCCAGGAGTGCCAGATAGACCGCCTTGATCTCCAGCACGTTGATCTGCAACGCCGACTCCGATCGAGTCCAGAGGCCTTGGGCCCTGTGGTGTAAGAACACCGCTCCCCAGCCCTTCAGACTGGCGTCGGTGGTCACCACTAACCACGACGGTTTGATGAAGGACCGGCCCCGAGACAAGTGGTGTGGCTGTAACCACCACTGCAGGGAATCTCTGGTCGGTTGGGAAAGGGTCACCAGCCGATTCAGAGAAATCGACCTTTTGTCCCACCTGCGGAGGATCTCCAGCTGGAGAGGACGGAGGCGAAATTGTGCAAAAGGCACCGCCTCTATTGCTGCCACCATGCGCCCCACCAGCATCATCAACACCCGTAGGGATGATTGTGGTGACAGGAGGACTGCTTGCACTCCTGATTGGATCGCCATCTGCTTGACTCGTGGCAGAGACACCAGGGCTGAGGCTGTGTTGAAGTCCATGCCCAAATATGTCAAGGACTGGGTCGGAACTAGCGTTGACTTCTGAATATTGAGGAGCCAACCGAACTGTTCCAGAGACCGCATGGTCACATCCAGGCTCTCTTGACAAAGGTGTTCTGATGGCGCCCTGACCAGTAGGTCGTCTAAATAGGGAATGACGGCATGTCCCTGCACGTGCAGGAGAGCCATAATAGAGGCCATCACCTTTGTGAACACCCGCGGTGCCGAGGCCAACCCGAACGGCAGCGCCACAAATTGGAAGTGTTCTTCCCCCACTGCGAATCTCAGCCAGCGCTGATGAGCTGGCGCAATGGGCACATGAAGGTAAGCGTCTCTGATATCTATGGACGCCAGGAAGTCTCCCTGTGACACAGCTGCGATCACGGAGCGCAGTGATTCCATGCGGAACTTCCGAACCAACACGTGATGGTTGAACAACTTCAGGTCCAGTACCGGGCGGAAGGAACCGTCCTTCTTCGGGACGATAAAGAGGTTGGAGTAAAAACCCCTGAACCTCTCTCCGGAAGGCACCGGTATCACCACTCCGTCTCTGCGGAGACCCTCCAACACCAGGTAAAAAGCCTGAGCCTTTTCTGGCGATGGGACCCGACCGATGGAATCGGGAGATCGGTTTTGACGTCAGCTCTATCCTGAAACCTCGCGAGACCACGTCTCGAACCCACTGATCTTGAACGTGAAGTAGCCATTTGTCCTGAAAGCGAGACAAGCGGCCCCCCACCTGTGGGGAGGTAGGAAGGGAGAGCGAGTCATGCAGAGGCGGGTTTGGGGGTGGCAGCTGCCGCCCCCGCCGGCTTCTTTGGACGACTCTTAGAGCGCCACTGAGAAGCGGGCTTTCCCCCTCGGTCCGTGCGAGCGGACGGTGCCGATGACTGCGAGCTGGAATGAAAGGACCACTGTTTTGGGTTCCTTTTAACGGTATACCGTGGCTTAGGCTTATTCTGCGGTATCTTAGACTCAGCAGAATCCTTTATCTGCTTGTCCAGTTCGGTGCCAAAAAGCCTGTCACCAGCGAACGGAAAATTCTGCAAAATCTTCTTGGATGTGGTATCTGAGTCCCAAAGACGCAGCCACAACAATCTGCGGATCGCTATAGCATTGGCCGAAGCCACAGCTGAGCGAGTGGCAGTTTCCAGAGTCGCCGTCCTGGCGTAGTCCGCATAGGCCCTTGCCCTCTCGGTAAGTGCCAGGACCTCTGGACTGGATCTTGCCAGGTCAGAGATACCATCCAAGCACGTAGTAATCGCTTGCAAGGTCCAGACCGTGGCAAAATTAGGGGCAAAGGAAGACCCCACAGCCTCATAGGAAGACTTGGCGAGTTGCTCAACCTGTCTATCCGTCGCATCCTTCAGCGAGGAGCTATCAGAGGCAGAGAAAAGGGAGCGTGCAGCAATCCTGGTCATGGAAGCGTCCACCTTCGGGGAC
Source organism: Allobates femoralis (assembly GCA_033576535.1). Taxonomy (NCBI): domain Eukaryota; kingdom Metazoa; phylum Chordata; class Amphibia; order Anura; family Aromobatidae; genus Allobates; species Allobates femoralis. The sequence goes on from JARQOC010000001.1 coordinate 396,255,775, forward strand.
TGCGACCACTCCTGAAGCACCTCCTGGGGGAAGGGGAAGCGATTGTCCTTGGGTTTACGGACATAACGCCGCCCAGGATGTAACCTGGGAGCTCTAACCACCCTTCCAAAATTCGTGTGGTCCATGAAGGAACCACTTGGTCTAGCCTCTGGTCGCAGCCATTGATAGACCTCCTTCGGGTGCACCGTCACCTCCTCAGGGGGTGTCACGAGACGTAAAGTCTCGTTGATAGAGGACACCAGATCCTCCACCCCGTCTGGTGGTTCAGATATAGACACAGACCCGAAATTTGAACCCCCATCATCATCCTCACCATCAGAGGAACGCTCCTCCTCAGAGAGAGCCTGGAGCTCGGGTGACTCCTCACGACGAGCCCGCTTAAGGGGTCTCACAGCAGAAGAGGGAGACACCCGGGGGTAACTGGACGGAGTAGCTGGGCTATCCAGCCTCCTATTAAGTGCCTCCAGGGATTGCGACATGGAGGACAGCTGGGACAACAGAGATTCATTGATCTTATTCTGAGTCTCCCATGGCCCTGAGATCACCTGAACCTCAGGGTATAGCACCGGAGCTGCTGACTCAGCAGTGCCAGTCCGGGCCTCTGGGCGTCCGCAGTTATTGCAGGACCCCTCCACCAGTGTTCCATTGCATGTAGCACAGGTAATGGTGGTTTCTGCCGACCTAGCAGCACGCTTCCCAGCTGAGGATATCGCCGCAGTAGGGGAAAATAAGCCAAATTGCAGACAACAAAACCGGGAGTCCCGGTGGCTTACCGACCGCAGTAAAGCGGTATGAGGAAGCGGTGTGTGTGTGTGACCTCCGCGACGGTTTCCGGTCTCCCCTTGGAGTGCAGGCGCACGCTGCATACAGATCCCAACCGGGAAGTGAGGGTAAAGATGGCCGCCGACAGTGGAACTGTGGGCGGCGCCGAAAACACGCGGGAAACACACACACACGCCCATCGATGACGTCACCGCACGGGCTGCTTCCCATCCTCCAAGCAGCCTCAGCATGAAGGTGCCGGAGGCCGCAGCGCGGGAAATAGTGTAAAATAATATACACAGACTGCATGCACAAACAAACATCCGCAGCCCACGGCCTCAGCCCCTGTGACACACAGGGCGGTCAGCCAGGGTGACCCCAGCACAGGGTACACCCGCAGAACCGCGGACCCGAGGGTAACGCGCGGTCTGAGTGTCAGGGCACATAAAGTGACCGACACTACCCGTAGGCACACAGGAGACACCGAGTGCCTCAGTGCCGGTCCGGTCTGTAAGCACCATTTAGGGAGGCCTCGGACGGGGGTTCAGCACCAGTCCGGAGTGTAAGCACCATTTAGGGAGGCCTCAGACTGGGCTGGCTCCAGTCCGGTCTGTAAGCACCATTTAGGGAGGCCTCGGACGGAGCGGAGCTGTGCAAGGCTCCCATCTCCCACTCTCCAGAGCCCCCCAGAGAGGGATGGAAAGGAGCGCAACAGCGTACCGGGAGAACACAAAGTGTCCAGGCTCTAGGCCCTCCGGTACCTCCACCTGCGTGTTCCACAAGGGTGAGCGGGGAGGCTGTCGCAGGTCCCGACTGGAACCATTTTACCTTGTCTTCAGACGCCATCACGTAAGCTGTGAGAATGCAGTGAAGTGCAAGCAAAGCGTGATCCTCCGAGCACACTAAGTTTAAAATTGAGGATGTTCCCTGCGGTAGGGGTTTATAAGCGGAGGAGGCGGTGTCTACAAACTTGTAGTACCTAGTGTGACCTCCGGAGGGCAGTGCCCTAAACCCCATTGTCTGGGTCTCCCATTATGATGACCAGAAAAACGCAATGTGAAGCCGGCCTTAGACTTTTAGTTTCAATTCCCCAGGTTCATCTCTTCCTCCCTAGCCTGACTCTGGTTTACGTCACCTGTCGCATTTACTATAACATCTAAAACTGTTGTTTTATTTTTTCCTTTTTTTTTTTTCCATTTGCTTATGTATGTGTCTTCAGAATTTGTGTCATTATCAGCCTGACGAAGGGACCACAGTGTCCCGAAAGCTTGCTATGTTTACCATCTTTTCAGTTAGCCATTAAAAGGTATCATTGACTGAGGACTCAGATTTCGGGATTAATAAAGAAATTTTAAAAGGGAACCTGTCAAGTGGTTTATGCTCCCCCAGCTATCACTATCTGTACCTGCAGCTTCATAATACTATTATAATCATCCCTGTCTGAGCTAATAGTGTAATGTGAAAGGTGAAAATAAGCATTTACACACTTACATTTCAGCCTACACCTTGGAGGAGGGAGACTGTCTGGCAGGATAATAGTTAACTCACTATTAACTTGCATGGCTCAAGGACCTGTGTGATATAACGATCATGTGACCATAGTGGGCGGAGCAAAGCAAGCAAACTCATTATGTTTAAAGCAGGGGCGGACCCAGACTGTAGTGGGCCACTGTGCAAGAAATTTTTCGGGGCCCCTCATAGTGGCAACAAAGTAATGTAAACATATAGATTGTAATATTTATTTACAACGCAACTATCAAATCTAAATAGTAAAGTTGTTTAATTTTTTTAATATGATCCTAAAAACTAACATGAAGATAGTTGTTACCTACCTACCCGTTCTACCAATTGCATACAGTAGGTCTGTCACAAACCTTTTCAAAAAAGATATAATAATAATAATAAATAATATATATAATAAGATATATAATATTGAGGCTATGCAGAGCTGTATATTAGATGTGGAGGCTGCTGCTTGGGCTGTATATATTATTTGCCAGTTGCAGCCGCCAGGTAACACATACAGCCCAGCACAGCCGCCATGTAACACATACAGCCCAGCACAGCCGCCAGGTAACACATACAGTCCAGCACAGCCGCCAGGTAACACATACAGTCCAGCACAGCCGCCAGGTAACACATACAGTCCAGCACAGCCGCCAGGTAATGTATGCAGCCCAGCATACCCTCCAAGTAATATATACAGCCCGAAACAGCCTCCAATTAATATATACAGCCCAGCATAGCCTCGTATAACATATATAGCCCAAGACAGCCTCAAGGAGGATATATATATATATACTCGATGTGTGCCTGATTCGATCGCATCAGAGGGCGAGGATCGGTGCGGCGGCGGGATGCGGGGGGGCGGCTAAGTGGACACACACACACAGATCTACACACACAGACACACACCTACACACCCCCTTACGGTCTCACCCATCATTGATGGAGGCTTGAACCAGGAATGAGGTGGTCAGCGCAGGATGGAGGCTTAGTGGTCAGCGCAGGATGGAGGGGGTTAATGGTGGAGGAACATAGGGTCAGAGGGGGGCTCCATGGTGGGTGTTGGAGCTCCCCCTGTGCTTGGCTGGGCTTCGGGGAGCGGTGCGGTGGCTGGTACTGGGCATGGCGGCGGGATGTGCAGCTGGGAGCGGTCCGGTGGCTGGTGCTGGGCATGACGGCTGCTAGCGGCAGGATGTGCAGCTGTGAGCAGTCCGGTGGTGGTGGCTGGTGCTGGGCATGGCTGCTGCTGGCGGTGGGATGTGCAGCGGTGCCCATATCCAATATGGCGTCAGGCGCACTTCTGTCCCCGCGAGGGCATTCTGGGATACAGGGACGGAAGTGCGGACAACATAAGGCCATTATGTATGTAGATAGCCACCCCTCTGTTCTCCTTTCTTTTGTAATGCTCTCCCCTGTATGCGGCTCACTTTCTTCATAGTGCTTCTCACCCTATATGCCTGGGGGAGAAGCTCCGCTGCATCATGGAAGGGAACCCCTTCTGTGATGCAGCCCACCAAACTCCCAAATCATGTTGGTGTGGTCACTGACTGTTTTTTCCCTCCCCACCAAAGCCCTGCTCTGTGGCTCTTTCCTGGAGCAGGCCTGCAGCCTCAGCCACCGCTTGCTCACTGTGTCACTTCTGGGTGAGGGAGACACAGAACACTGTGTCCGATGCTGCCTGCAGAGCTGCGCTGCGCAGCCGGCTGCCGACCACTGCACCCTCCTGTCAGGAAAGACACCGGACCCGTGACTGGAGCCTTGAGGGGCCCCCTAGCCGGTCGGGGCCCTGGTGCAGCTGAACCAGCTGCACCACGGTAGGTCCGCCCCTGGTTTAAAGGCCCCTTTACATACTGAGACTTTCCAGCGATCCGACCTGGCCAGGATCGCTGGAAGGTCTCTCTGCAGTCGCTGGTGAGCTGTCAAACAGGCAGACTCACCAGCAACAACATCGCTGGTAACCAAGGTAAATACCGGGTAACTAAGCAACGCGCGCTGCTTAGTTTCCCGGTTTATCATGGTTACCAGCCTGTGAGGTCGCTGGTCCGTGGTCTCTCGCTGTCAGACGCAGTGATGCGTGCTGACCAGCAGGGGACCAAGGACCAAAAAATGGTCCTGAACGACATGCAGAGATCAGCAACCTCACAGCAGGGGCCAAGTCACTGATGCGTGTCACACACTGTGACATCGCTGGAACGTCACAAAACCTGTGACGTGCTAGCGATGTTGCAGTGTGTGAAGTACCCCATAGTGACTGAGCACCGCCTTTTGTAGTCACATGGTTATGACATCACATCAGGTTTCCCAACATGTTCTAACATAAGGCTGAGATGTTAACTATTAACCTGCCAAACAGTCCCCCGTCCTCCAAGCTGGAGAGTGACTGCCTCATTACATAAGGAAGTGTATTAATGGTTGTTTTCACATTACACTATGAGCTCAGACAGGGATGATTAGACTGGTATTATAAAGCTGTGGTAGCTGGGGAGGCATAAACTAGCTGACAGGTTCCCTTTAAAGGGATCCTGTCACCTCCAAAACGCCTCCTAAGCTATCAAAACATGTCCCTGCAGCATCCTATCACTAATCTCACACTTCTTTTGTCTCCTAAAGGCATCCTGTGAAAGTGCATAAAAACGTTTTAATACTCACTCATTAGTGATTATAATTAGCAGTGACTATATTCTTTAGTCACCAAGGCGGGCTGTTTTGCAGCTCCAGGATCCACCCTGTCTCTGTGTGTTCTGCTGTGATATGCAGACATTGCCCTCCCCCCTCTCTATCACTCACAGAATGCAAATCATTAGTCCTGCCTTCAGTTTCAGTTTCACAGCAGCACAGAGAGAGGGCTGGATCCTGGAGCTGCAAAAGAACACGCCCTGGTGAGTAAAGAATATGGCCCCTGCTAATTATAATCACTAATGAGTAAGTATTAAAACGTTTTTTTCCACTTTCACGGGATGCTTTTAGGAGACAAAAGAAGTGTGAGATTAGTGATAGGATGCTGCAGGGACATGTTTTGATAGCTTAGGAGGCATTCTGGAAGTGACAGGATCCCTTTAAGTAATCCATTCTTATTCTTTTTGGGGTGTGCCAATTTCAGAATCCATCTGGGCTTCTCCCTTTTCTGCTTTGTTTGACCCGAGAGTCTGTCAGGTCCTAAATCTGTTTGAAAGAAACAATAGTTCCTTCCACTAAGGCCCAGTTACACACACAGATAATTGTGCAGATTGTTCGCAGATCTCTGGTTGCAGTGAAATCATGGACACATTGTTACATTTTGTGGCTGTGTACAAATGGAACAATGTGTCCATGATTTCATTGCAACCAGAGATCTGCAAACAATCTCTGCACAATTATCTGTGGGTGTCACGTGACCCTTAGGCGGTGGTCACACTTCAATATCGTGAGCGATATTGTTAGCTATCACGTGCACGCGCGATCGCTAACGATATCGCTCACATCGCTGGTGAGCTGTCACACAGACAGACCCACCAGCGATGTGGACCAGCGAGATCGATGGTAACTATGGTACACATCGGGTTACTAGGCGCCGGCCGGCGCTTAGTAACCCGACGTTTACCATAGATACCATCTCCCAGCATAGGCTCTGCCGCTGGGAGATCGTTCATCGTGGTGTCACACACCACGATGAAGCAGATTGAACAAGCGTTGATCGCTTGATATGAGCTCCGGCTCTCATATCTGCGATCTCACGATCAAGCGATTTTACATTGTAAAATCGCTTGATTGCACGCAGCGATGCACAAACGATATCGCTTAAGCGATCAAAACGCAGATCGCTTAAGCGATATTGTGCATTAAATTGAAGCGTGTGACGGCCGCCTAAGAGGCACCATGTACCCTGGTACTGATATGACCTGTTCTAGGCCTAGTAGAAGTATCAGATCGGTAGTGAGGGCGCCGAACCCCACAAATCTGGAACTGATAACTCATCTCAGTCATCAACATCAAGCATGTGGAAAACTTCACAAATCTGCTGTATAGTTTTAGAGAAAACATTGTTTATGTTTGTATGTAACGCCCCTTTCACATCAGCGGCTTTGCCGATTTGCCGCATCTGCCACATAACAGCTTAACTTGCACCAAGCCCCATTCATTCTCTTTGGGACTTGCGGCAGGTGTGGCAAATACGGTTTTTGCAGCGACCCGGCACTTGTGGCAGGTCAAAATACCGCAGCTAGCAGTGTTTTTTTTGACCTGCCACAAGTGCTGGATTGCAGCAAAAAACGCATTTACCACACCTGCCGCAAGTCCCAAAGAGAATGAATGGGGCTTGGTGCAAGTTAAGCTGTTAGGGCCCTTTCACATCAGCGTTTTTTTAAATTTGCGGCAGATGCGGTGAAAAAACCGCATCTGCCGCAACTGCCGCATAACGGTTTCCACTTGCGGCACGGTTGCGGTTTTTTCCATAGGAAGTATAGGGGCACTTGCGGCAGATGCGGCAAGTGCGGTATTGCACTTGCGGCAGGTGCGGCAGAGAAAAAAACCGCGGCTTACTGCGGTTTTTTTCTCTGCCGCACCTGCCGCAAGTGCAATACCGCACTTGCCGCATCTGCCGCAAGTGCCCCTATACTTCCTATGGAAAAAACCGCAACCGTGCCGCAAGTGGAACCGTTATGCGGCAGTTGCGGCAGATGCGGTTTTTTCACCGCATCTGCCGCAAATTTAAAAAAACGCTGATGTGAAAGGGCCCTTACACGGCAGATGCGGTAAACCTGCCGCAAATCAGCAAAGCCGCTGATGTGAAAGGGGCATAAATGAAGTGTAGGGAGCCTCGTGAGCTAGAGCGCCCATCCATACTGCTGAGCTGGTAGGTGTGCTAAACCCTACCACCCACCCACCATTTTTAAAATCAACATTAAGATGCATGCTGTAGATGACACAGTCCCCTGAAGGGCGAGTCCTGCACTCAGCACTTCCACAACACAAGCATGGCTGTCAGATGTCCTACACCTGGCATCTATGTGGGTTTCAGGGATGTGGATGCGAAGGAACAGAACGATTTTAAGGGATAGTTCATAGGAGAGACAATTCCCTGCCACTGGCTACCACCCCTCACTAGTACCAACATGTGGCAGATTATGCATAGGTAATGTCACAGTGGCTGCTTGTTATGTGCATGCTCTCCTGTGGTAGGGGTTATTGCCTTCTATGACTGACGTGCCCCCTATGTGATGAGCATAGTACTGTTATGACTGCCGTAAAGTGTGACCGGCAGCTCCTCACCACAGATTTGTTACCTCATTATCCCAGGAGCCCGCTGCAAACACATCCGGCTGCTGCAGGGAGGAGGCCGGGAGCGGGCGCCAGCGAGTTCGACTTATTTTCTGGGACACGTATTTAGCGACCATGTTCTCCATGCTGCCGTCTGCACGAGGTCGGTTCCCGCCTGCAGGGCTCGTACTGTCAGGGAGATGTGGAGCCACCTATCAGGCTATCTGGGCCAGTCCCAGTGAGGAGGCGCCTCATCCCGCCTCCGCCAGTGTCCGTCAGCTGCAGGCTCTCAGTATGAAGCTTATGTTTAACTGCTATTCAGGTCTCCAAGAAAATGGCATCCGTGTAAAAGACTGAGCGCCATTTTTTCAGATATTTTCGGATTTGGTCACTCATTAGGCTGGCTTCACACTGCAGTTTGTCACTGATCAGTGTCTATCCAGTTTGTGTGCCTAAACCAGGAGTGTTTCCAAAACTTAAGGCCACGTCACACACATAGATATCTCTCCAGAGATTGTTCGCAGATCTCTGGCTGCAGTGAAATCATGGATACATTGCTCCATGTTGTACACAGCCACAAAATGGCAAAATGTATCCATAATTTCACTGCAGCCAGAGATCTGTTCAGATATTGGACTCAGATATCTGTGTGTGTGTGTGAAGTGGCCTTTAGAACAGGGGTCAATCTTTCAATGATAGCACAACCCTGCAAAATTGAATTTTTTGAAAAATACAAGAGAAGTTTTCACTGATTTTTATGTAATTTGGTGTGCTGATTACAAAAATGACCTCCATTTTTTTCCATCATGTAAGGATTTTTTGTAAAACCAAGATCGATATTTTTGCTAAAATCCTATTTAAAAAAGGAACTCTGTCGAAAAATTGTACATGTAATATCTGGCAACAGTGGTTTTTATCCATTTAATTTTATGGATAAATATACAGAGGCCCCCCCTGCTGGCACACGGCCCCCCATCGGTATACAGAGGCCCCCCTGCTGGCACACGACTCACCCATCGGTATACAGAGGCCCCCCTGCTGGCACACGGGCCCTCCCATCGGTATACAGAGGCTCCCCTGCTGGCACACGGCCCCCCCCATCGGTATACAGAGGCCTCCCCTGCTGGCACACAGCCCCCCCTTCGGTATACCGAGGCCCCCTGCCACCGCATTGATCTCACCCTCCGATGTCCGCAGGCACCCGGGGACCTCCGTCCACTCTCCTCGCAACATGTTGCATTTCTTGTGCGGACGAGACTGGGTGATTTGTGCGCAGGCATCCACCTGCGCACAGATCACATATGGGAGTGAATGGGTGCGCATGGTCATGCGCAGTCAAGCGCAGCACCGTGCGCTCCCATTATAAAGATAGGGACTTACGGTGCTGCGCTCACATTGCGGCTCCCCTCCGCAGAATGCTGCAGAGGGGAACGCTAATGTGAAAGCACCCTTACAGTGATGTCAAGCTTATATCGACTGTACCGAGCAGCGCAGAGCATACTCGCTCTTCACTAGTAGTGATGGGCAGTCCAGCTCTTTTTGGTGATCCTGCTCTTAAAGCTCCACTCACCAAAAAGACCTGGATCTTTTGGGATCCTAAACAGCTCCTTATTAAATATGAATTTACCCCAGGCAAGCACATTTTTAACATTACAGTGATCTCTTGATATGAACAAAAACCTGTCCAAAAGTGGCTCAAACCCCGCCCACTTGCACTGGAACATTTATGTTGTGTGTGCGTAGTTTTTTTCAGATGGGCGGGTCTTCGTCCCCGAACTCTGGAATTTTATGCAAAGTGAGAGCCATTAAAAAAAAAATTAGTGGCTCTCACTTGCATGCCAGCTCCTATCAGACATAGCTTGGAGCCAGCTCTTTGTGTTGGATCGTTCACGAACAACATATCACTAGAGATATGCTGTTGCACTTAGAGTGCACACCCACAATCTGTACCTGTGTCTGCGTTTGGTTGCCATATACTTTAGTGTATGGCAAGCAACCTGCCGTCATATGTGTGTAAAATAAATAATTGGGAAAAATGCATAGGGGTCCCCCGTATTTTTCATTCTCAGCACAGATAGCTACAGGCTGCCACCCCCAGCCGCCTTGTTTTACCTTGGTTGGCAATGAAAAATACAGGGGAGCCCATTTTTTTTAAATTATTTAAATAAATACCGTATATACTCGCGTATAAGCCGAGTTTTTCAGCCCAAAAATTGGGCTGAAAAGTCCCCCCCTCGGCTTATACGCGAGTCATACGGCCCCCCTCAAAGTTTGGCGCCCCCACCTCAGTTTCTGGGCCCCCCCGCATGCAGCGCTGCACATATACATTACGTGTCTAGCAGCTGTTACCCTCCGGTGGCAGATCGCGGCTCCGGGCTCCATCTTCCTCTCTGTCTTCCTGGTTGTCATGTGACCGGCGCGATGACGTCATCGCGCCGGTCACAAAGCAGGAAGACAGCGAGGAAGATGGAGCCCGGAGCCGGGAGCCGCGATCTGCCACCGGAGGGTAACAGCTGCTAGACACGTAATGTATATGTGCAGCGCTGCATGCGGGGGGCCCAGAAACTGAGGTGGGGGCGCCAAATTATGAGGGGGGCCCTGCTGGGGCCCTGTATACTACCACTGGGGCTATATACTACCACTGGGGCTATATACTACCACTGGGGCTATATACTACCACTGGGGCTGTATATATACTACCACTGGGGCTATATACTACCACTGGGGCTGTATACTACTACTGGGGCTATATACTACCACTGGGCTATATACTACCACTGGGCTATATACTACCACTGGGGCTGTATATATACTACCACTGGGGCTATATACTACCACTGGGCTGTATACTACTACTGGGGCTATATACTACCACTGGGGCTATATACTACCACTGGGGCTGTATGTATACTACCACTGGGGCTATATACTACCACTGGGGCTGTATACTACCACTGGGGCTATATACTACCACTGGGGCTGTATACTACCACTGGGGCTGTATATATACTACCACTGGGGCTATATACTACCACTGGGGCTGTATACTACTACTGGGGCTATATACTACCACTGGGGCTATATACTACCACTGGGGCTATATACTACCACTGGGGCTGTATATATACTACCACTGGGGCTATATACTACCACTGGGCTGTATATACTACTGGGGCTGCGTGTATACTACCACTGGGCTGCTGCTGTATACTACCACTGGGGCTGCTGCTGTATACTACCACTGGGGCTGCTGCTGTATACTACCACTGGGCTGCTGTATATACCTCTGGGGCTGCTGTATACTACCACTGGGGCTGCTGCTGTATATACCACTGGGGCTGCTGCTGTAACACTGCTGGGGCCTGTATATACCACTGGGGAGGCTGCTGTATACCACACTGCTGGGGGCTGTATACCTGTGCTGGGGTCCACCCTCGGCTTATACACGAGTCAATAAATTTTCCCAGGTTTTGGGGCAAAAGTAGGGGGGTCGGCTTATACACGGGTCGGCTTATACACGAGTATATACGGTAATTAAAAAAAATAAATTCGTTAGCTTCAATCTGTTTTTAAATGCCAGTCAAGGTAGTAAAACTAGGCAAGTAGGGCTGGTATTCTCAGGGTGGTGAGGCCCATAGTTATTGGGTCCCCCCACTCTATAGAATAGCAGCCTACAGCTGACCCAGAAATTGGCACTTACGTTAGAAGCGCCAATTCCTGGGGCTTTACCCAGATTAGTGTTCTTCGTTGGATGTTGTCAAATATCGTCGCAGGATATGTTGTTGGGACTTACTAAATTGATGAATGAGGGTTGTCAGTGTGTTTTATTTCTCATAAAGCAATTTTCTGTGTGTGGTGGAAAACCACTGTTTGTATATAACAGAAAGTTCAGCTCAACCTTTCAGCTTCCCCAGAGAGCAGGAGCATGGAGGCGCACGGAACCACCCAGTCTCGGTGGTAAATATCCAAGCATATAAGAAGAAATCCTATGGCAAATCCAGGAGAATGGGTAAGTATAAAACCAGACTCTTTATTCTTTTATATTAAAATTATACTGTACAGGCAATGGATACCCCAGAGCAAGGAGGCAATCCTACGTCTTTCGACTCCTACAGTCTTAATTATGGATGACGTCATCGCTGATGCGCTGGTCACATGATGCTGGCACAAGCAGGAAGACCGGAGGGCGCAGCGGCGCCATGGCGATGGAGGGTGAGAGATCAATGATTTATTATTTTATGGTGTGCAGCAGCGTGGAGGCATATACTGTGATGATAGGGGGGCGAGTAAAGTATACATAGTGCAATGTAATATGCAGCCGCTCCCCCCGCCGCTTATGGACAGGGGGATGCAGTGCATATTACATTGCACTAATGAGCGGCCCTCGTGACACCGCTGCTCCTTCTGCAGCCTCCTCCAGCGCCCAATTATTATTATTATTATTATTTATTATATAGCGCCATTAGGTTCCATGGCGCTTTACATGAGGATGAGGGAGACAAAACAAGTACACTAAATCTAGGCGATCAGGACGTACAGGTACAGGAGGGGCAGGGACCCTGTCCACGAGGGCTCACAGTCTATGAGGGGTGGGTTAGGATACAGTAGGATGGGGGAATGTCAGGTATGGGGTGTTCGCCTGGGTCTCATGGCAGGTTGTAGGCTTGACGGAACAAGTGAGTCTTCAGGTGACACTTGAAGCTACTCAGGGTAGGAGAGTGTCTGACGTGTTCGGGTAGGGAGTTCCAGAGTAAGGCAGATGCCCGGGAGAAGTCCTGGACTCCGTTGTGCGAAGAGGTGATGAGGGGGGAGCAGAGGAGGAGTTCTTGGGAGGAGCGGAGGTTGCGTGAGGGAAGGTATCGGGAGACCAGTTCGGAGATGTATGGTGGGGCCAGGTTGTGTATGGCTTTGTACGCCATGGTTAGTGTTTTGAATTGGGATCTCTTGGAGACAGGGAGCCAGTGAAGGGCTTGGCAGAGGGGGGAGACAGGGGAGTAGCGGGAGGACATATAGATGAGTCGGGCAGCGGAGTTGAGGATAGACTGGAGAGGTGTGAGGGAGTTAGCCGGGAGGCAATTGAGAAGGAGGTTGCAGTAGTCAAGGCGGGAGATAAGAGCATGGATGAGTGTTTTAGCGGTGTCGTGGGTGAGGAAGGAGCGGATCCGTGAGATGTTCTTGAGCTGGAGCCGGTGGGATGTGGTGAGGGCCTCGATGTGGGGTTTTAAGGATAGGGAGGAGTCAAGGATTACCCCGAGGCACTTGGCTTGGGGGACTGGGGAGAGGGCGCAGTCGTTGACGCAGATGGATAGGTTGGGAGGTGGGGTGGAATTTCTTGGGGGGAAGACTATGAATTCAGTTTTGTCCATGTTGAGTTTAAGGAAGCGAGCAGAGAAGAAGGATGAGATGGCGGAAAGGCATTGAGGGATTTTCGAGAGTAGGGAGGTGATGTCAGGGCCTGACAGGTAGATTTGGGTGTCGTCAGCGTAGAGGTGGTACTGGAGGCCATGGGACTCGATGAGTTGCCCTAGGCCGAGAGTGTAAATGGAGAAAAGTAGGGGTCCCAGGACCGAACCTTGGGGGACTCCGACAGAAAGGGGGTAGGGTAAGGAGGAGGTGTGGGAGTGGGAGACGCTGAAGGTCCGGTCCGCTAGGTATGAGGAGATCCAGGAGAGGGCAAGGTGGGTGATGCCAAGGGATTCCAGGATCTGGAGAAGAAGGGAGTGGTCAACCGTGTCGAAGGCGGCAGACAGGTCAAGGAGTAGCAGGATGGAGTAGTGGTGTTTGTTCTTGGCGGTCAGTAGGTCATTGGTGACTTTGGTCAGGGCTGTTTTCGGTGGAATGGAGAGGTCTGAAGCCGGACTGTAGGCGGTCAAAGTGGGAGCACGAGGAGAGGTGAGAGGACAGTTCGGAGTGGACGTGTTGTTCAAGTAGCTTAGAGGCGAATGGGAGAAGAGATATGGGGCGATAGTTAGAGACAGAGGTAGGGTCAATCACTGCCGTTCCCCCACTGAGCCTGTACACTGACTCGAGTATAAACCGAGGGGAGCACTTTTCAGCACGAAAAGTGTGCCGAAAAACTTGGCTTATACTCAAGTATATACGGTATATGAAATAAATAAAAAAAGTTATATAAATTGTGAGGCATGTCGGCTCTATGGCACGTGGTCGTCATGACTCACATGGGCCCTGAGCTGTGCACAAGTGGTTAACAGCATTTGGACCTTTGTGAGTGAATGAATGCTGTGGTAGACCTGACCAGTTTACAGTGGGTTAACAGCTAAAGGGGTTGATGAGACCAATGAGCGGCTTCTAAGAGAGCAGTGTGTACTAATGGTTGACAGTTCCCAGGTGTGGTTGTGTCAGGTGGGTGTTGTAGGCAAGATAATAGCTGCCTAGGCCTGTTATTGGAGGGAGAGAACATGTCTCAGAGGGGTCCCGTCCCCTTTAGGGGATGAGACAGGACACCTGGCTCTCCATGCCGGAGACGCCGGTCCCTCTGAGCCATATGAAGCCTGGGGCCAGACCGAGAGGTTAGTAGAGCACCTACGTGTATGGGGGTCCTGGCTGAACTTGCAGGGGGCTCACTCTGATCATGTTGGTGAGGCTGCCGTCCGGAATCTCTGCCTGTGTTGGTGGGGCTTGGAGGCAGCCGGGCATCATGGTCAGGGTAAGGAGACCTTAGGGGACGCTTTGACTGCCCGGGAGCTCAGGTGGCTCAGACCCTGGTCTGGTCCTGAGAAGGCTGAAGTCCATGCTGGACTGTTTGGGCCTGACAAGGCTGACGTCCATGGAAGTCCATGAGGGACTGTGGATGTGTGGATGTGGTCCTGTTGACCTATGTATGAGATGTGTGATGCTGTGTAGCATGTGAGACTGAGGATGGCTCAAAGGCCAGGCGGCCGTGACCGCCATTGGGACCGACTGTCAGGTCGTGAGGGTCCTGTTGACTTTGTGTGAGGTGTGTGGAGGTCCTGTTGACCTTGTGTGTGTATGCAGTGTAGCAAGCCTGTATGATACTGGGATAGCCTCTGTAAGCTGTATGGGCCCTGTGAGGGTCTGGAGTCCATGTGTGTGTGCCATGTGAGAGGCTGAGGATGTCTTGAGGGCACAGTGGACTGTGTAATGTAAATGATGCCAGGCGGGCATAGCTGCCATTTAGAACAGACGGTGATGTCAATTTGTTCTGTTGATCATGTACAGTATGAATGTAAAGTGTAGTCTAAGGCTAGGCGGCTGTAACCACCATAGCAGCTAGCCTTAGGGCCGTTGCAGTTGTTATCATTGGTGCGTTGTGTCTTGTAAAAGGGCAACACGACGCAATAACAACGCAACTACGATATCGCAATGAGATTGTGCATGGTCTCCAACTGTGCAATATTGGATATACGATCTGGCATGATCGTGCTGTGTGACGGCGCGACTACGATTTGGTGTGCGATTTGTAAGGTTGCACAAGTAAGGCCGTAGGTGTGCCTGTGGGTTGTGTTTTCCGCTGCCCCCCTACGTTGATTGGTGGCTAGTATTCTATGGCGATTGGATGGTCCAGGCAAAGGAGCCATATTGGATTATGTATTTGTACGGCACTTCATTCATTCACTTCTGCATCTCCACAATGTTTCTGAAAATGCAAGGATACAAGGGCAATCATTGTCAAACACCTCCTGTACTATTCCTGAAGATGTTTAAGGTGCCTATTTACGACGCTACGAACATATCGTCGGCAAAATAATAACATACTGGGCAAAAGTGCCATGTCAATATATTAAAGGGCTTTTTGATACTAGCTATCATCTCCAAACTCACACGTCGCACATCTTAGAAAATTATATCCAAACAGTAAACACTTTTATTGCAATGTGTGGGCATGTGCGATGCATAAGCGTTGTGGTTTTCATATTATATGACGGCGTGGCGTTCCCTGTGCTCAGTCACTATGTGTGGGTGACTCCTTTGCAGACTGACAAGTTTACACCACGCCAATACTCAGCGCCATGACGTCATGTTGCAGCAGGCCCTGCCTTCTAGGTGGTTACCAGTCCCATGCATAAAGATGGCTGCGGCACAGCGCTCTGCAGCATGGGGAGAGCCAGAGCTACTCCTGCTGTTCGACTACCTGGACAGGCTGGATTACTGGTGTGAGTTACCACATCAGCATCCCTGGCTGCATAAGATGCGCATTGTGCGCAAAGTCCAGCGGGCCCTGCTCAGGAACCTGCAAGTAGAGCGGACGCAGAAACAGATAATAAAAAAGGTGGCGGACATGAAGTATAAGGCAAGGGACCGCATGGCCGCCATCCGCGCCCACATCCAGACTTTGCGTGGTGAGTATGCTGTTCCAACACATACACATATGTTCACTCACACCACAATATACCTGCTTTTGGCAACATGCAAGTGCACCCTGTCAGTGTTGGCTAACTCCTGATGGTGATGTGTGTTTGAATGTGTTGGCCCTGCAGACACATGCACAAGGGCCATCACACAGTAATGTGTGTAGCGTGGCATACACTCCAGATTGTGGTGGGCAATTATATTACAAGACACATAGGTGGGACTCTAACCTTTAACTCAGCAGGTGCACATTGTCAGTGATGTCATGGACCAGAGCCCACAAAATTAAACATTGTCACACAACCCCTACATGTCGCAGCACATACCCTTCTGGATTTGGGAGACATAACTGGAACCCCATTACTACCTGCTTGTGTGCCTTTGTGGCAATCAAACACACTCACTGTAACTTCATGTTCATAACAAGTTGTGTCCCACTTAAACAAACAATGCATTCATATCTGTGGATAAACAAGCTGTCACTGTGGGGCTCTGCTAGTGGTACCATGTGTCTGGTTAAGGGAATGTCCTAAAGTGCTGGCGACAATCATTCATGGCCCTATAGTGTTGCCACACAAATTAGTCATGCTACATAGCCAACATGTGGTTGGTGCGTGCAAACACCAACTTCCTTCTGTAAACATATATCTGAAGGTGCCATCATTGTGCACATGATGTTGCAGTCCTCTTGTAGGCCATCTACAAATGTATGCTACATTATGTGATATTGACACAAAGGCCATTAGCCACACATCAGACTCTGCATATCACTTCATAAATGTGCTAAAAATGTTCCCTTGGTAACCAACAGATGCTGATAAGCAAGATGAGGCCTCTCCACTGGCCTCCCCGCCAGAAGGGTAACCCACCTCACCTGCGCCATCCCCACCCCCATCCCCAGCCCCAGGTGAAGCCGCATCACCGGGCCCATCAGCACTGGCCTCCCCAGCCCCAGCTGAAGGCGCAGCACCTGGCCCATCAGCACCGGCCTCCCCAGCCCCAGCTGAAGGCGCATCACCTGGCCCATCAGCACCGACCTCCCCTGTCCCAGCTGAAGGCGCATCACCTGGCCCATCAGCACCGGCCTCCCCAGCACCAGCTGAAGGCACAGCACCTGGCTCATCAGCACCGGCCTCCCCAGCACCAGGACAACCCGCTTCAAGAGGGTAATCCGCCTTACACTCCCTCATGGTGGCGTACACCACATCACCCACTGACTCCCCCATTGACCCTGCTGGCTTGACTCTGTCTGGTAAGTGTGCAAGCCTTACTAACATTGCTTGAGAGGTTTTCTGTATGCTCTAAAATGTGTCCAATAACACATACATCACATCTATGTTGTGCTTTTCTGTGTAGGGCCAACAGCTCGAGCCTGGGTTGGGCCATAAGCAACTCACCCTCCTCGGAAAATGGTGCCTCTGCTGTAGTGGGTAAGTTATGTTTGGTCACACCATAAAAGTTAGTGTACACATGTGTGTTATTTGAAACAATGAAGGCTGTCTTTCAATACTATAGGTGTCCCATCTTTTATCGACCTCATGCAGGCCCACCAAGAGGCCTAACGGCAGCTTCGTCAGGCGACGTCACAACTCCAGTTGCTTGGTGCCATGATGCACCAGTTCCTGCAGCACGAGCAAAGCCATGGCCCTGGGGGCCCACCTAATTGACATTGCCTTACTCAAACATTTTTGTGTTGGCATCCAACACTACTTGCTCTTTTTGTTATGCTGTGTCGTTTCACAGCCTGGTTTTAATGTTCAAACACAATGTGTTATTGTTGAAGGCCTGACAAAGGCTCTGTTAGCCTATGCCCTTATTGTTATTATTTGAAATAAGTTTTACAACCCGAAAAAGGCAGGTTTTTAAAAGAAACATCTAAAAAGTACCTTCCTAAAAAAAACAAGGGATGTTTGGAAATAAATTTTCCAAACATACCACAACAAGGTGTGTGTGTGTAATTTAACCTATTAACAATGCTTAAGTGTAGCAAACAAAATGTGAACAATCTGTATTGTGGACCCAAAATCTACATATGTCTTGTGCATCCCGCAAAATGAATAAAAAAACACAGTGGCGGCCTACAGTCACACATACACAATGCTATTGTTGGCTTTGTCCAGACTAAGGACCAAACGTGTGTACACCACTGTTCACCTATTTACAAGGGCAAAATAAGACACTTTGGCACGTGGTTGTTTGGTACATTGTGTTAAAACTTTTATGTCGGACGTGACATCTCCCTTAACCTGTTAATGGTACACATTCCTTAGCAATGTAACATCATTAATATACGTCACCTTGTGGTGATGGTTGTGTGTGGGGAAACGGTCTGACACAGCTGTGTGTGCCCTGCCAAACAATTTACATAGTTTATTTTGCTGTACCCATTATTATGTGGACAATAACACAATGACTCCAAAAAATTATTTACACAAAAAAACACCCATTAGACAAAAGAAAAGGGCCAATATTAACAGCCAAAAAACAAGCTCCAAAACAGGCACAACACTATTGTTGGTAGCGTCCCCAATAATGTGCATATTCAGCTGCAGGATCTGAGATGGCAGCCTCACCCACATCTCTTGTGGGAAGTGGGTGTGGTCGATGCCGAGGGAAAGGTCTTACTGGATCCCTCAGCACATCAGGATTAAGTCCAGGCACAAACATAGCCAGCGGCGCCGGCTGATGGGACACTGACGGCTGCTGGGGGGGCTGGGCCAAGATGGTCTGGGAGTTCAGTGTCCAATTCTCCGACGCCTCCAGGGCTAGGTAGATTATCCTCTCTAGGTCCGTCCGTTGTGGAGGGCCCAGCCGGGACACCCATTTGCTAACTAGCAGCCTGATCCCAGTCCAAGGGATCCGCTCTATGTTCAGCAGCACTCTCTTAACCCAGTCACCCAGCTGGGGTGGCACTGGTCTTCTCTGCCTCACCCCCTCACTGGGCTGAGGGTGCTGCACGGCGGCACTGGGATTAGGCTCCACCCCCCCAGATGTTGTTGGGGGGTTTTCCCTAACGGGTGCCCCCCGCTCTGGCTAGGCCCGATGCCTTGAGGGTCCTGTGGAAATTTAAGAAAAAAAAACAATTAGCAACATTTCATCATTAACATATCATCAATGCATTAAGAGCAAGCATGCATTTGTCCTGTTTGAGTGTGAAATGTTAACTTTACAAGGTGAGCCCATTACAGTGGCCTTCAGATATGGCTATGTGTAACATGACACAGTGATTACTCTACTCACACAAGTAACCACCATGGTCATGCATAGGTGTTTACACAAGCACACACGTTTATATTACACTCAAATTGGTGCTCTAACACCTAAATCTACTGTGCACTGTGGGAAACAACACACGCGAATATGTTTGTCAAGTGACACAAAACACAAGTGTATCCAACCACCACTGCAGAGTGTGATGACACAATAACATTATAACGTACCTCTTGTGGCAGATCCGGGTCTTGGAGTGTGGCGGAGGACGCTTGTACAAGGTCCCTGCTGCACAGTGTAGTCAGAGTGAGATGCTGGTCCCGGAAGAAAAGGAGGACGTTAAAGTACCAAAAGCGTGGCACATAAACCTCCCCCATTCCACTCCCAGACCGCATAGAGTTTTCAACTTCATTAAGCTCCCTCTTATACACTGTGCGCAGGTTCCGGATCTTCTTTTGCACAAACCTCATATCCACCCTCTCCCCACCTTCACCTCAGCGTTCTTATAGTCAGGTGATCTGGTCTGCCACAAGCACTCTAGCTCCTGGCACTTGGTTATGAAGGCCCGGACGAAACCCTGATTCTCTGCCATCTGCAACGTGAAAGGAATGGTTTAAACACACACATGTATGTATCATGTGTGTAAACATGGGTACATGTGGCCCTGTGCACACATCAATTGGCTAACACAAATATGTATCACAATTGTTTAAAAAACATTACCCATGCCTGAAAAAACACATTAAGCTACATGCCCCAACAGTATGTCCATATGGCTGTTTGGCAATGGATGTTGATAATGTACTTTTAGGGTAACTTTGAGAAAGGCTCCCAGGCAATGCACATTGTGTTATGTCGGATGTATATCTCACTATCAACAGAAACATGCATGATTTTGAGCAACTTCGCCAAAACATGCCCATTATACCGACATGCATCCATATTCTTGACAGCTACATACATGTTCGAAAATGGCGTAATGTACATTGAGAGGATTGGGGCCTTAATCAAGGAAATGGAAAAGCAGTTAGGAAGGCCACATGGGCCATTAGGACACATACGTGGTCTAAGCCCACTACATGAACGTTTTGAACATTGTATAGGAGTGAATGCTAATTGCACCACATACATAAAAATGATGATGACGAAGCAGAGTCAGCAATACATACCGTCAGTCCTGCAGTCCCAGAAGAGGAGACACTACCACGTTGTGTTGCCATGTGGTTTAGGCCGGATGTTCCACATGTCTCCTTTAAAGGACACTCAGCCAATGACATCGCAGAAGAGTGGTCCAATCGGCGACGTAGGGCGTGTTTACAACGCAAGATACCATTGGACGACGCAAGCGGGTTGTGATTGGTGGTTTCACATATAAAAATGGCACACAGCTAAATGATGTTGAGTTTGCTGCCCAGAGCCATTGAGTAAGTATGGCTGCACACAATTGTATGGGGATGTTCTGCCATCTTAACTGCGTGTTGAAATTATTCCTGCATAGATAGTTGCCATTAGGGACCAGTAGGAGCATCTTTGCCATTTGTGAAGTGGTCCCACTTCCTTTTATGTTATATGCCACGTAATTGTGACTGTGTGGGTGGGTGCAAGAAGCGTTGTTTGGGTTAGTCACTGCTTTCCATGTTGTGTGGGCTACACCAGTGTAGTGAAGTACCTTGTTTTGAGAAACCCAATTTTGGACTATGTACAAATGGCACAACATGTCCGAACAGTGTTTGCCCACACACATTGTATGCTAACTTATTCCAGGACATGCAGCATTGTGGATTAAACATCTGTCAATTCGAGGAAGACACAATAATGCATCTGGCAACTTTAGCCTCTTGTGATGTGTAATGTAGCTGAGTTGATTCTTGTTTTTTGGTGCGTGCAAACGAGTTTGTTTACATAAGTAATGTCTTTTGCCAGCCATGGCCCACACATTGGTGTTGTAGTGTGTTTCTGGATGGCCATAATGTGACGGCTGTACATGAGGAGTAGTATGGGTTACAGGGGATGCCTGGTGGACCTTGGCCTAGGTGCCAGTGTGATTCTTCTGGCCCTGCCAGGAATCGAGTAGAGGGGGGGTGGGTTATTTGCTTTGAGACCTAGTAAGGTTTTTGATGCGGTGGGGGGGTTGTTATCAGACCTAGCGAGGGGAGGAGTGTGGTTGGGGGGTGGACTTCGGATTCTCCCACGCTGGGCGCCGCGGTCGGCCGTCACCTTCCCGGGTCCCGCTGTCTCTGCAGCAGCTGCAGCCGCAATTCAACTCCAAATGGGCCATATCATTAATGGGTGAGGGCCAAAATTGGAAAAATTCCAACAGCCGGGGGGCCACTTGTCCACCTGCTACCTGGGCAACTCCGCCCCTAATGGGTTCACATATGTGTTGTAGGTGTTAAGTCAAATGTCATACTGTAGTTGTCACGGGTGGCACGGATGACAGGGTAGAGGCCACGCGCAGACGGTCCCAGCGTTTGGCCAATCAGCCATAAGGTTTGAGGACGGTCCGTCTTTCAGGGGCATTTACCTTCTGTGTAGATAAAGAGAAGGTATGATAAGATCTCCCTATCTTGGGGAGACGGCTGGGAAGGTCTTGTGCTCGGTCTGGTTTCTACACCAGTATTCTGGGTCTCTAGGACCCAGCAGGTTCTTCCCACCTTTATAAGGAGTTTCATTGCCCTCCCTCGGTGCAGGTGATATTTCCTTGTGCACTCATTATTTTTGCTCCAGCAGAAGCAGAGGTTGTGGAGGTTGCTGTGCTCTGCTGCAAGATAAGTGTTTTCTTTCCCCATTGTCTGTTTTTTCCTTGTGTTTGTCTTTAGTTGTTAGTGGAGGGGTCTAGTGAACCTCTCCATCTGATCCTTAGAGAAGGTAGTGCTAGGATCAGAGAGGGACGAGGTTCGTGGTCGGCGACAGTTGAGGAAACTGTATAGGGACGTTAGGGCAGACAGGGTCAGCCCCAGTAAGACTAGGGGTCACCCTCTCCCTCTTGTGCCCATAGCTTTAGGGACTCCTTATTTCCCCCCCCCCCGTCGTGGTCCTACGCTGAGTGCCTCTCCCGCTCCCAGCGTGACATTATCACCTGCCAATACTGTAACTGAAGGACAGGGGAGGAACCGATTTTTTTCCTTTCCTTATGGATCCTGTGTCTGCTTTGGCCCAGCAGCTGCAGTCCCTGTCTTTGGAGGTTGCGGACCTTCGGTCGGCTTTACAGGGCCCGCACCCGCAAAATGGTGTCTTGGGGAATCAAGCATTGGGTCAGGCCAGACCTGAACCTAAGGTTGCCCTCCCTGACAGGTTTTCAGGAGGTAGAGATAAGTTTACTGTGTTCAAAGAGGCCTGTAAATTATATTTTAGGCTTAGGCCTTATTCCACTGGTGATGAGCAGCAGCGTGTAGGAATTATTATGTCGCTACTGCAGGGAGATCCCCAGTCCTGGGCTTTCTCTCTGCCACAGGACTCTACTTGTCTTCGCTCTGTGGATGAATTTTTTGACGCCCTGGGCCTCATATATGATGACCCGGACCGTGTCTCTTTGGCTGAATCCAGGTTGCGCCATCTCCGCCAGGGGACTCGGTCGGCGGAATCATATTGTTCTGAGTTCCGCAGGTGGGCTACGGACACGAAGTGGAACGATCCGGCGCTCCGGAGTCACTTTTGTCAGGGTCTTTCGGAGAGGCTGAAGGATGCTCTGGCGGTTTATGAGACCCCTCCGTCCCTGGAGGCGGCTATGTCGTTAGCTATTCGTATGGATAGACGCCTCCAGGAGCGGAGGGGTAGACCTCCTGTTACTGGGAGCCATTCTCGTGGTGATTCCTGGTTACCGGGAGGTCACGCGGAGGGTGAGTCGTTCCTCCCGAGTGCGGAGGAACCTATGCAGCTAGGAGGAGCGGCGGCCTCGAGGTTCTCCTCCGGTACCTCCCGGGGCAAGGGGAAGGGGGTCTGTTTTTTCTGTGGGAAAGGGGATCATTTTATTGGGGCCTGTCCCTACACCCCTAAACGGACTGGGGGGCCTGGACCTTCTGTGACTATGGGGGGTGTGTGGAGGTGGTCGAGCGGGAGGTGTGTGTATCCTCCATTTGTACTTCCCGTTTCCTCCTAAGTGCGGAGGTGGCGCTGGAGGGCACAACGGAGGGTATTTCTGTGTTTGTGGATAGTGGTGCGGGGGTCAGCATGGTGGATGCTCATTTTGTAGACGCTCATGGGCTTAACTGCTGTTTATTGTCTCGCCCCATCCGTATCTATGCCATCGACTCAGCACCTCTTGCTCAAGGTAGTCTCACACATATCGTACATGACATTAAGTTGACGGTTGGATCCCACCATCAAGAGACGATATCTTGCTATGTTCTAGACGGTCTCCCCGCTCCCATTGTCCTGGGCTTGCCATGGTTGATTAAACATAATCCCGTAGTGGATTGGCAGTCCCGGGACATTGTGGAATGGAGTGATTTTTGTTCTGAGAATTGTTTGGTTACCTCGTTTTCGGTGGTGTCTGCTGTATCTCTGCCCCCGTTCCTATCGGAGTATGAGGATGTGTTCTCAGAGAAGGGGTGCCAAGACCTGCCCCCATCGGGCATATGATTGCCCAATCAACCTCGTTCCCGGAGTTAAACTGCCCAAAGCTAGGATGTTTACTATATCGGGTCCGGAAAGACAGGCGATGAAGGATTTCATTTCCGAGAGTCTGCAGACGGGTCACATCAGGCCCTCAACCTCGCCGGTTGCGGCTGGTTTCTTTTTTGTTAAGAAAAAAGATGGGGGCCTCCGTCCTTGCTTGGATTTCCGGGAGTTGAATCGGATTACTGTCCGTGATCCGTACCCCCTCCCCCTGATTCCTGATTTATTCAGTCAGGTAGTGGGTGCTAAATGGTTCTCCAAGTTGGATTTGAGGGGGGCCTACAACCTGATTAGGGTCAGAGAGGGGGATGAATGGAAGACGGCATTTAATACCCCGGACGGCCATTTTGAAAGTCTCGTAATGCCGTTCGGGCTCACTAATGCCCCTGCGGTTTTCCAACACTTTGTCAATGACATATTCCATCATTTGGTGGGTAGATTTGTGGTTGTTTACTTAGATGATATCTTGATCTATTCCCCCGATTTGGAGACGCATCAGTCCCATGTCAAGCAGGTGTTACAGGTCTTACGGGACAATAAGCTGTATGCTAAACTCGAGAAATGTGTCTTCGCCGTTCAGGAGGTACGGTTTTTGGGGTACCTCCTGTCGCCGTTGGGTTTTCGGATGGATCCGGAAAAAGTCCGGGCGGTGCTGGACTGGGAACAACCGGACAATCTACGGGCATTGCAACGTTTTTTGGGGTTTACCAACTTTTACCGTAAATTTATTAGGAACTATTCGGTGCTGGTGACGCCTCTTACGGACATGACTAGGAAGGGGACGAATTTTTCCGAGTGGTCGGAGTCTGCTCGCCGGGCTTTCTCCTCCTAAAGCGTTGTTTTGTTTCCGCGCCTATTCTCCGTCAGCCCGATCTTTCTCAGCCCTTCGTGGTGGAGGTGGATGCGTCTGAGGTGGGGGTGGGGGCTGTATTGTCGCAAGGCCCTTCGCCTGGGAGATGGGTGCCCTGCGCATTCTTCTCCAAGAAGTTGTCGTCGGCCGAGAGGAATTATGATGTTGGTAATAGGGAGCTGTTGGCTATTAAATTGGCTTTTGAGGAATGGCGTCACTGGCTGGAGGGGGCTGTCCATCCCATCACGGTTATTACCGACCACAAGAACCTGTCTTACCTTGAGTCCGCCAAGCGTCTCAATCCCCGGCAGGCTCGGTGGTCCTTGTTTTTCACGAGATTTAATTTTACCGTCACTTACCGTCCGGGGGTTGAGAACGTGAAGGCTGATGCGTTGTCGCGTAGTTTCCCGGGTGGTAGTGCTCATGAAAGTCCCGTTCCCATCTTACAGGAGGGGGTGGTTGTTTCTGCTCTTTGCCCTGATCTGGAGGGGGAGGTGTTGAAGGTCCAGGGGGGCGCCCCTGCCTCCTTTCCTTCTGGGAGACTTTTTGTGCCATCATCCTTGCGTCTCAGGGTGCTGTCAGAGCATCACGACTCCGTATTGGCAGGGCATCCCGGCAGTAGGGCCACCTTCGATCTTTTATCTCGCCGCTTTTGGTGGCCGGGGTTGAGGAAGGACGTAGCGGAATTCGTATCTGCCTGTAGTGTGTGTGCACGGGCTAAGGTTCCGCATACCCGTCCGGCTGGTTCTCTCTTGCCATTGTCTATTCCTGAGAGGCCATGGACGCATGTGTCAATGGATTTTATCACCGATCTCCCGGCGTCGGCAGGCAAGACGGTAGTGCTGGTAGTGGTTGATAGATTCAGTAAGATGGTTCGCTTTGTGGCACTGCCCGCACTTCCTAATGCTCGGACACTGGCACAGGTGTTTGTAAGTGAGATTGTGAAGCTTCATGGAGTTCTCTCCGAGGTGGTTTCTGATCGTGGTACTCAGTTTGTCTCCAAGTTTTGGAAGGCTTTTTGTGCACGTTTAGGAATTGCTTTGTCCTTCTCTTCTGCTTTTCATCCTCAGTCTAATGGGCAGACCGAACGTATGAATCAGAATTTGGAGACTTATCTGAGGTGTTTTGTCTCTGACAATCAGGAGACTTGGGCGAGTTATCTGCCCTTGGCCGAATTTGCCCTTAATAATCGTCTTCAGGAGTCCACTGGCAAGTCACCGTTCTTCGGTGCATATGGGTTTCATCCTCAGTTTGGTACTTTTAGTGGTACTAGTCCTTCCGGAGTTCCTGAGGAGGACCGATTTACCTCATCCCTCTCCTCGGTTTGGCGGGGGTACAGAGTAGCTTTAAGCTCTTAGGCGACAGGTACAAACGTATGGCTGACAAGAAGCGTGCGCCAGGTCCGGACCTGTGTGTGAATGACTACGTGTGGTTGTCTACCAAGAACGTGAGGTTGAAGGTGCCCTCTTGGAAGTTGGGGCCCAGGTTTATTGGCCCTTATCAGATAACCGCCGTTATCAATCCCGTGGCGTTTCGTCTTGCGTTACCTCCCGCTCTTACAATCCACAATGTATTTCATAGGTCGCTCCTCAAACCGTATGTGCCGTCGTCTAACCCGTCTCCTTTGCCCCCGGAGCCCATCTGCGTGGCGGGGAATTTGGAATTTGAGATCTCAAAGGTGGTTGATTCTCGCAGGTTGCGCCGTTCTCTTCAGTATTTGGTGCACTGGAGGGGATACGGTCCTGAGGAGCGGATGTGGGTACCGGCGTCGGAAGTCTCCGCCGCTAGGCTGGTCCGCGCTTTTCACCGTTCCCATCCGGATAAGCCTGGTCCTGAGTGTCCGGGGGCCACTCGTGGACGGGGGGGTACTGTCACGGGTGGCACGGATGACAGGGTAGAGGCCACGCGCAGACGGTCCCAGCGTTTGGCCAATCAGCCATAAGGTTTGAGGACGGTCCGTCTTTCAGGGGCATTTACCTTCTGTGTAGATAAAGAGAAGGTATGATAAGATCTCCCTATCTTGGGGAGACGGCTGGGAAGGTCTTGTGCTCGGTCTGGTTTCTACACCAGTATTCTGGGTCTCTAGGACCCAGCAGGTTCTTCCCACCTTTATAAGGAGTTTCATTGCCCTCCCTCGGTGCAGGTGATATTTCCTTGTGCACTCATTATCCTTGCTCCAGCAGAAGCAGAGGTTGTGGAGGTTGCTGTGCTCTGCTGCAAGATAAGTGTTTTCTTTCCCCATTGTCTGTTTTTTCCTTGTGTTTGTCTTTAGTTGTTAGTGGAGGGGTCTAGTGAACCTCTCCATCTGATCCTTAGAGAAGGTAGTGCTAGGATCAGAGAGGGACGAGGTTCGTGGTCGGCGACAGTTGAGGAAACTGTATAGGGACGTTAGGGCAGACAGGGTCAGCCCCAGTAAGACTAGGGGTCACCCTCTCCCTCTTGTGCCCATAGCTTTAGGGACTCCTTATTTCCCCCCCCCCCATCGTGGTCCTACGCTGAGTGCCTCTCCCGCTCCCAGCGTGACAGTAGTGTCGACAATAAACAAGGCCGAAAAGCATTATATGGTGTGTCACATAACACGCCAACCATGTAAATGTGCAGTGTAGGCGTCTGACAGGATTATGTAGATGTCCAAGTTGTTTAAGTTTGGTGATGTTAGGCCTGTATGTGGTTATATTTTTAACATTTTCCTGTCTGATTTGCAGATCCTTGATAACACTGATTGGACGACATGCATCATTCCGCAATGGCAGTAGTGGCTGTGGCCATGGTTGAGGATGCCTTGTTGACAGATGAGAGGAATGAGAGACTGCGGAGGCGTAGACAATGGCGTATGTGGTCTCGGAACTGGCTCCTGTAAAGGCCCCACCTGAGTCACATGCGCCTTGTGCATCAGCTGGAGGACACTAATCCGCAGGATTTCAAAAACTGTCTCAGGATGTCTGAGGAGTCTTACAAATTACTATTGGATTTGGTTAGACAACATATTGCCCCTGAGGACACTGTGATTTATCCAGAAGTTCCAGCAGAGGAGCGGTTGGCTGTGACTCTGCTTTTCTTGGCTACAGGGCGCACGCTGACTGACCTGCAGTATGCTGCTGCAGTCTTGCGCTCATTGCTGAGCCGCCTAATCCCTGAGACATGTGAGGCTATTGTGAGGTGTCTGTTGCCAACCTATATGCGTTATCCAACAACCCCCGCGGATTGGTTTGCAGTTGCCACTGGCTTCCAGGAGAAGCAAGCATGTGAGGATCACACAACCCCACAACAGCGGGTCATACTATTTTTAACTACAAAGGTTATTTTAGTGTGGTCCTCATGGCCCTGGTCAATGCCAACTATGAGTTCCTCCTTGTGGATGTGGGGATGAACGGGTGTGTGTCTGATGGGGGTGTTTTGGCCCATACCTCATTTGGTCGAGACCTTGTGAGTGGGCGCCTGAACTTACCCACAAATGATAACACCACTGAACAGCTCAACTTTGCGTTTGTGGGGAATGAGGCCTTTGCACTTCACACAAACCTACTACGGCCATATCCCCAGAGGACTCTGACCCCTGAGCAACGTTCTTTTCAATTACCAGCTATCCCAGGCACGTTGTATGGTTTAAAATGTGTTTGGGATCATGGCCAATAGATTCCGTGTGTTTTCATAGTGCTTTAAATTTGAAACAGGAATCTATCAAAATGGTAGTGATGGTGTGTTGTGTGCTGCATAACTTTCTGCGTCGTAGGGATACTCAATCATACTCGCCAGCAAGTTATGTGGATAGTGTGGACCCCACAACTGAGGAACTCATGCCAGGTGAATGGCGTGCTAACGACCCTGGCCTAGCGACACTCCAGCCGTTGGGCCAGGGTCGACATCAGCAGGATGCCAGGAGTAGCAGAGACAGCTACTGCTCATATTTCAATGGCCATGGGGCAGTGGCCTGGCAGGACCACCAGATGTAAGGGGCGTGTCATGGGTCCACACTGTCCCATGTGTTATTTGTTACTGTTTTTGTAAGAAACATTATTTTGTAAGGTATGGCAGAATTATGCCCTCTTTCATTTATGTATTATGTGTACTGTGTGCTGACAACACTTTTTTTTATTGTGTGACCACACTACTAATTACAGATGAGCGAGTACTAAAATGCTCGGGTGCTCGATGCTCTGGCCGAGCATCCCAAGATACTCGTGTACTCTGCCAGAGCACCGAGCCCAATGCAAGTCAATTAGTGATAGGCTCCACCCACAGACTTCCGGTTATAAATCGAGTGTTTCTGGGAAAGGGCGGGAGGGTGGGCTTTTTCAAATCACCGCAGCATACAACACCTTGTTGTGCCCCCCAGAGGGATCCTAACAATCAATCTGCTCTCTGTGAGGTGCCAGCTCACTGTGTGCACTGAAGGGAGCAGTGTATTTGTGTCAGATCGATAATTATTAGCGAAGAGTCCGAGCATCTCGGTGGTACTCGGTGCTTGCCGAGCATCCCGAGTACCGGGATACTCGTGCGACTAACGAGTAGCGCCGAGCATACTTGCTCATCCCTACTACTATTATATTTGGTTCTGATCAGACAAACGTATTTTATTCTTAGCTGACCAGCATATCTGACATATAGCATTTTATGGTGTGCTCTGAGGTGTGCATCAACAATGTTATTTGAGGGTCCCTGCAACATTGTGTGCACAGGTACACTACACATGTGTGTGGTTTAACAACACACTGTATGTTATTTTTAGTGTTTCCCTGTCCAGATTGCTGCATGTAGATATGGCTATGTGTCAACACACATGGTCAATTTTCTCGTGTCTGATTCCGACATATCCACATATGTGTTAACACATACATACTTTAGCCACCCACATAGATGGGATAATGCTATGTGAGGTACATAAACATGTCCATACTTCCTGTGTGTAGGTTACCAACTTGTACAGTAGACGGAGACCATTTCCCTACATTTAGCCTAACAACACTGCATTACAGTAGCGTGCCTGTGTGTTAGTTTGGCGACGCCGCAGTGTGTTGCTGCAGCTGACACTCATCACATATACCATCATTTTCCAGGTGATAGAATGGTCAATTGCATCCATGTCGCCACTGTGTTGTCTGAGATGGCTGACCAATCCTGACGCTCTTTCGGCGTCCAATCGGAGTGTTCTGGGCGCAGTTAAAAAGTAAATAAGATACGCCTACGTCCATAGCTGTGGGCAAAATACTCCCACATTGCTTATGTGGTTGTGCTGTGTGATGGCGCAACTACAATCTGAAAAGTCGGCTGTCTGACTTGGCCGCCGACTTCTGGGACGCCGGATCGTCGGAGGTGTGGTTTCTACGTGTAAAATCTCCCACGCGATTTTGGACAAGTGCCAAAAACGTGCGCACTCCCGTTAAGTTGTATGCAGTTGTAGCGGCCCTTAGGGTACCTTTACATGTCGCAACATTGCATGCAATTTCACTTGCAACTTACTGGTTGCAGTGAAATCATGGACACATTGTTCCATTTTGATTTCCAAATATTTTTATTGGATAATTTTTTTAACGAAACAGGACATAAATACAGGATATTCAGTAGGGTAACATACACACAAAAATATAGGGGTATTCAATGGGTTTCACCTTGGTAGGTACTTAAAATAAAACATCTACGTGAGCCTTGGCAAACGAACAATTGGCTAAAAACATAGGTTGAAATCAGTTGTACTTAGAAATAACGAGAGAGATCATTGTTCCATTTTGTTGCCGTGTACAAATGTAACAATGTGTTCATGATTTCACTGCAACCAGTAAGTTGCAAGTGAAATTGCATGCAATGTTGCGACGTGTAAAGGTACCCTTATGGTGGGTTTACACACACCAATTTATCTGTTCAATCTCTGAACCAATCTCTGGTTGCAGTGAAATCATGGATACATTGCTCCATGTTGTACACAGCCACAAAATGGAGCAATGTATCCATGATTTCACTGCAACCAGAGATCTGTTCAGATATTGGACTCAGATATCTGTGTGTGTGAAGTGGCCTTTAGTGCTCCTGAGATTCTATGGAGTGGTGGTTACTGCACACGGATGTGTGAAACCGGCCGTAGGGAGTATAAAATGAAAAGCTAAATTAATTGCGCCAGTACTTTTGTGGTATATTTAGCTACCTGTCCTGAGTGCCATCTGGATCATGTGGGATGCACAAGCCGCACTCTGAAGAAACGCATATCTGAGCAAATCACAGGAGTGGATTCTGCCTCTGAAAAACGCTCCATCTCTGTTCTGTCACGACATTTCAGAGAAAAAAATGGTGGTTACATGAATAAGTTACAGGTACAAGGTTTGGAGATAGTGAGAACCTCCCCACGGGGAGGAGATCGAATCCGTGACTTGCTTAATCGCGAAAGCTATTGGATACTTTGCTTAAATAGCAGATACCCTAAGGGGTTAAATTTATAGAAGTGATCTCCTGTACTTTTATTGATTTTGGTACGTATTAAAATCAGTGCCATTGTTTGACTTTTTCTTGATGTTTTCTGTTGCCCTTTTTGTTATCTCTGTATTTTTACCTCATTGCTTGACTGTATTAAACATAATGACATCCACTTTTTGAAAAAAAATTACAATTTTTGCCACTAATCACTTGGTGACTTTTCCTCATATCCTAATACAAGTGATCTCATTATTTTTCAGGAGGATGTGCATGAATTAGCCCATGAATGTGTACATGGAGCTAAGTTGGCTGCTGATTCTTTTATAAAACTTGGCCGCTGATTTTTGATAAAACCTGGCCACCTATTCCTGATAAAATTTGGCCTCTGATTTATGATAAAACTTTCTCAGGTTATGTCACCAAGTCATTGGGCATGTCCAGCCTTTTGTATCCTGATCCATCTTTTCTGATGAATGCATGCAGATATATAACTATTTAAATATATATTATACTAGCTGTAGTACCTGGCTACGCCCGTGTTAATAAATAACTGCTGTTAGCTATAACAAAATAGAATTTGAATATGTCATATTAATGACCTGTAGGAAAATAGAAGCTGAGCTGTGATTGATTGCTATAGGCAGCCTAATAAATCTCCAGCCAACAGTAAACCCTCCCCCTGGCCGGGCAGTATATGTTACCTCACACATACACATAATAGACAGCTCATGTGACTGACATCTGCCTTAATCCCTATATGGCACATGTGTTGCACATTGGGTGTTTTTAATCAGATGTTTATGTTTGGAAAATAAAGATAGCAGACGTATGAGGCGAGTTGTGTGAGGTGATTTGTGCACATATGTGTCTGTCTGTGTGGTGTGTGTTTCCCTGGGGTGTGTATGTGTGTGTCCCTGTGGGGGGGTCTGTGTGGTGTGTGTCTCTGCTGTGTGTGTCTCTTTGTGGTGTGTGTGTGTCTCTGTGGGGTGAGTGCATGTGCCCCTATAGGGTGTGTATATGTGTGTCCCTGTGTGGGGGGGTCTGTGTGGTGTGTGTCTCTGTTGTGTGTGTCTCTTTGTGGTGTGTGTGTGTGTCCCTGTGGGGTGAGTGTCTGTGTCCGTATAGGGTGTGTATGTGTGTGTGTCCCTGTGGGGGGGTCTGTGTGTGTGTGTATCTGTGTTGTGTGTGTCTCTTTGTTGTGTGTGTGTGAGTCCCTGTGGGGTGAGTGCATGTGTTCCTATAGGGTGTGTATGTGTGTGTGTCCCTGTGGGGGGGGTCTGTGTGGGGTGTATGTGTCTCTGTGTTGTGTGTGTCTCTTTGTGGTGTGTGTGTGTCCCTGAGGGGTGAGTGCATGTGTCCCTATAGGGTGTGTATGTGTGTGTGTCCCTGTGGGGGAATCTGTGTGGTGTGTGTGTGTCTCTTTTTGGTGTGTGTGTCCCTGTGGGGTGAGTGCATGTGTCCCTATAGGGTGGCTATGTGTGTGTGCCCCTGTGGGGGGGGTCTGTGTGATGTGTGTGTCTGTGTTATGTGTGTTTCTTTGTGGTGTGTGTGTCCCTGTGGGGTGAGTGCATGTGTCGCTATAGAGTGTGTGTGTGTCTCTGTGTTGTGTGTGTCTCTTTGTGGTGTGTGCGTTTGTTCGGGTGCGTGGTGAGTATCCAATGTTGGGGCTGCACTTTAGCGACTATACACTTGCTGTTACTCTTTGTGTGCGTGTGGTGTGTGTATACATGTCCCAGTGCATGATGAATATCCCATGTTAGGGCCCCACCTTAGTGACTATATGCTGGTATGTGCTGTTAGTCTTTGGTGCTATCATTAAGCTAGAAAAACTCACCAAAATTGGTCGCTTTTTTTACCCCTTGCATCTAGCAGGTGGCTGCAGATTCCCCCAGGAGGTAGCACATGTGTCTAGACACCGGTACACAGACCCCTGCAACCTATAACATGGGGGCGGTTTGTAGCAACCAGCGACCATCCATGTATGCAGGGAGAGGCTGGTGGTGAATGCAGACACATGGACACCATTAGGCCCCTGCCACACTCAGGTGTTACATAGTGTCTGAGCAGCCTATTGGTGACGCCTCCTATTAGACTGGGCGGGCCGCTCAGCACTGATACATGCATCACAGTGACAGACGCCCCCTAGAGGAAAACAACCTCAACTGCAAAAGATAAAAAGATGCAGGTTGACACTAAAGATAAAGATGTAAGGTGTCAGTTGGTATTATGGCGCCAGAATATCGTAAGCTCGTGACCCACCGTCAAGGGCCCTTACACTCACGAGTACCTAGCCACATGTATAACACATGTATATTCAAAATAGAAAAAACTCACCAAAATTGGTCGCTTTTTTTACCCCTTGCATCTAGCAGGTGGCTGCAGATTCCCCCAGGAGGTAGCACATGTGTCTAGACACCGGTACACAGACCCCTGCAACCTATAACATGGGGGCGGTTTGTAGCAACCAGCGACCATCCATGTATGCAGGGAGAGGCTGGTGGTGAATGCAGACACATGGACACCATTAGGCCCCTGCCACACTCAGGTGTTACATAGTGTCTGAGCAGCCTATTGGTGACGCCTCCTATTAGACTGGGCGGGCCGCTCAGCACTGATACATGCATCACAGTGACAGACGCCCCCTAGAGGAAAACAACCTCAACTGCAAAAGATAAAAAGATGCAGGTTGACACTAAAGATAAAGATGTAAGGTGTCAGTTGGTATTATGGCGCCAGAATATCGTAAGCTCGTGACCCACCGTCAAGGGCCCTTACACTCACGAGTACCTAGCCACATGTATAACACATGTATAATGTATACATGTGCTATCATTAAGCCCCTCTCATTCACAACTGTCAACTGGTAACTGTCACTTTTTCCCCATTATATAGATAGGGGCAAAATTGTTTGGTGAATTGGAATGCGCGGGGTTAAAATTTCGCCTCACAACATAGCGTATGACGCTCCCGGGGTCCAGACATGCGACTGTGCAAAATTTTGTCTCTATAGCTGACAGCTGTGGATTTTCCTCCAACACTTTACCATTGACTTTTTCCCCATTATGTAGATAGGGGCAAAATTGTTTGGTGAACTGGAACGCGCAGGGTTAAAATTTCGCCTCACAACATAGCCTATGACGCTCTCAGGGTCCAGATGTGTGACTGCAAAATTTTGTGGGTGTAGTTGCGACGGTGTAGATGCCAATCCCGGATATACACACATACCTACACACATACATACACACATTAAGCTTTATATATTAGATTGGGAAAATATTTGTTTTACACTATTTTTACCATACCATACTACATTTCTAAAAATGTTAATCGCTGTTTGTATATACTTATGTATATTTGTGTATATACTTTCACTGTCAAAAAAATGTTGCACTTCATAAATTTGGTGTATTGGAATTTTTGAAATACAGTTAGAGACCTTAGGCAAACTTCTCCAGATTAAGCAGCTGCGTACATCTGTGTACCACCCGCAAACCGATGGTCTGGCGATGGTCTGGTGGAGCGGTTAAATAAAACCCTGAAAACTATGCTCAAAAGGGTAGTCTCCAAGGTTGGGAAAGACTGGGATGTGTTGCTCCCTTATTTAATGTTCGCTATCTGTGAAGTGCCGCAGTCGTCAACGGGATTTTTGCCATTCGAGTTGTATGGTCGACATTCCCGGAGGCTGCTTGACATAGATAAAGAAACATGGGAGCAGGAGCCCACCCCCCATAAAAACATTATTGAGCACATCATTTTGTATGCAGGACCAAATAGCTGATTGTGAAGGAACATCTGCAAGACGCCCAAGCAGCTCAAAGCGCTAGGTACAATACACAGGCCACTGTCAGGTCTTTCAACCCGGGTGATCACGTGTTAGTGTTGATCCCCACAGCAGAAAGCAAGTTCTTAGCTAAGTGGCAGGGTCCCTATGAAATCCGGGAAAAGGTTGGGGTGGTAAACTACAAGGTGTTTCAACCAGGTAGGAGGAAACCGGAACACAGGGAAATTATGGTAGCTGTTCTACCCCCGGACATATCCTCTTCAGGTCACCTTTCCTGGGTTACAGTGGCATCTGGAGAGGATGAGACAGGAGTAAGGATAGGGGACACTTTTATATAACAGCAGAGACAGGAGGCCCAGAGGTTGGTACATCAAACACGAAAGGTTGATACATAAAAGGTTGATACATGAAATGAGAGCAATGGGGATAGGGGAAAATATTTGTAAGTGGGTTAAGAACTGGCTCAGTGATAGGAAACAAAGGGTGGTCATTAATGGAACACACTCAGAATGGATCACAGTTAACAGTGGGGTACCACAGGGGTCAGTATTGGGCCCGCTTCTTTTTAACATATTTATTAATGACCTTGTAGGGGGCATACAGAGTAGAATCTCAATATTTGCAGATGACACTAAACTCTGCAGGGTTATCAATACAGAGGAGGACAATTTTATATTACAGGAGGATTTATGTAAACTAGAAGCTTGGGCTGATAAATGGCAAATGAGCTTTAATGGGGATAAATGTAAGGTCCATGCACTTGGGCAGAGGAAATAAAATGTATAACTATGTTCTTAATTGTAAAACACTGCAAAACTACCACTGAAAAAGACCTGGGTGTATAAGTAGATGATGAACTCACATTTAGTGCCCAGTGTCAGGCAGCTGCTGCAAATAAAATAATGGGATGCATTAAAAGAGGCATATATGCTCATGAGGAGAACATAATTTTACCTCTATTCAGATCACTAGTGCGACCACACTTAGAATACTGTGTACAATGTCTGAAGACATAGCTGAACTAGAGCGGGTGCAGAAAAGAGCGACCAAGGTTATTAGAGGACTGAGGGGTCTGCAATACTAAGACAGGTTCTTAAAGAGGACCTGTCACCAAACCAGGCATGGTGATCTAATTACAGCACTGAATGCAACATGTCTGCTGAATCCAGGCAAGGGGTCCCCCATCCCTTGAGCCCGCCTGTACCCCAAGATAATACACTTTGAAAACTTACATTGTGGAGCCAAATAGGAGGTGGCTTGTGGCTGGAGCCAAAGGGCAGTTTCACACCCCCTGCATGTTTAATCTGCCCACCGCTGCCTCCCTGATGCCAATCATTGTCTCCCTCGCCTGCGGCATAACACAGAGCTTATTGCAGTGATGGCCGCTTTGCCCCACCCCCTGCGGTGATGTCACCGCTTATACCCGCCCTGCTCCATGGTTAACATGGAACAGGGCGGGGAAAGGCGGTAATGTCAGAGCAGGAGGCCGGCCGCCCCGCCTCCTGCAGTGAGATCACCACTTATACCCGCCCTGCGCCATGTTAACCATGGAGCAGGGCGGGTATAAGCGGTGACATCACCGCAGGGGGCAGGGCAAAGCAGCCATCACTGCAATAAGCTCTGTTTTATGCTGCAGGCGAGGGAGACAATGATTGACATCAGGGAGGTGGCGGTGGGCAGATTAAACATGCAGGGGGTGTGAAACTGCCCTTTGGCTCCAGCCACAAGCCACCTCCTATTTGGCTCCACAATGTAAGTTTTCAAAGTGTATTATCTCGGGGTACAGGGGGCTCAAGGGCTGGGGGACCCCTTGCCTGGATGCAGCAGACATGCTGCATTCAGTGCTGTAATTAGATCACCGTGTATGGTTGGTGACAGGTCCTCTTTAAACTTGGGGTTATTTAGTTTGGAAAAATGAAGGCTTAGGGTTGATCTTATAATAATGTATAAATATATGAGGGGACAATACAGAGACCTTTTTTTTTTTTTATTAACTTTTGAAGCCATATTACAACATGACAAAATAACTAAAATTTCTGTTTCACAATGGCTCCAGCTCTCAAACAGTAATCATACAATGAAGGAACAGATGAAAAGATAACCCATCCCTATGCCCACCCCCCTCCCTTCTCCCCTCTGCCATTTAGTCATATGTGTCTGCTGGCATGAGCCACAGTTTCGTCTAGTGTTCAACGCAGAATACCTCTGTGATCATTAAAGGTCTATTGTTGTTAATGCCTCATGAAGGATATTGAGGTACTGTGATATCTCCTCCTAGTGTCCCCAGATCCAGTCCTCCACCCTATCTCATACTTTTAGGTTACCCAAAGTTCCTTTTAAGTCTTCCATATTATACCAGGAAGAATGTGAGAAGGGGGACACAATCTGTCTGATCTCCTCTGGGGATAGCTGGGTAGGGACAAACCTCCTCCACTTCCCAAAGAATCTGGGTGACAATCTATCCACATCTCTTTCAGCCTCCATCTTTTCCCATGTCAGCAGCGTTTTCATTGTATTCACTATGTCCTGTACCCCAGGCAAAGAGTCTGTTATCCACCTTCCCAGGATCAAGCGTTTGGCCGCAATTGCCACCATGTGAAAGACATATAATTCCTCTCGTCACATACCCGTGCCCCTTGCATCATGGAAGATCCATTTCACCAAGTCCAGTGGGACGTCTATGTTGGTTATGTCTTTCGTCAATTGTTTGATCATCTCCCAAAGTCTTAAGGTGTTGGGGCAATACCAGAGTCCGTGAATCATGTCCGTGGTTTGTGTCTTGCATTTGGGACAGTGCGTCAGCCTGTCTGGTCTGTCTTTTGTGACCCGTAA
This sequence comes from Allobates femoralis, assembly GCA_033576535.1. Lineage (NCBI taxonomy): Eukaryota > Metazoa > Chordata > Amphibia > Anura > Aromobatidae > Allobates > Allobates femoralis. Next base: position 396,293,304 of record JARQOC010000001.1, read on the forward strand.
GTTGAAGCCTAATATGGCCCTGTGTACGAGGCGGAAGTAAGAGTCCCTCCACCTCTCGTCCACAATGTTATCCTTAATTGTTTCCATCCTGATAATATTTTACATTTTATGTCAGGGTCATGGAGTTGTTCTGTCCATCTGTAGAATAATTTGTCACTATCTTCAGGGATCAAGTTGCCTCTTATAGAGGTGTAAATAGGGGAGATGTTGGTGAGGGAGGGTTCTAGCGTTAGTAAAGTATCCCATTCATTACTGATATATTCTGCTTCAATGGACCTCAGGGTCATCATGATGTGGTTACGGATCTGGTGGTATTGTAGAGTGTGGGACTCCGGCAGCCCAAATCTGTTCTGTAATTCCACCCAGGTTGCCCACCTTGGTTCCGTGTTGTGGAACAGGTCTTGGACTCTTTCAATTCCCCTCTCCTTCCATATTGTGAACAGTTTATTTTCCCTCCCCAAGGGAAAGGCTGGATGTCTCCACAATTCAACGTATTTGGAGATCTTCCATGATAGGTTGATTTTTTTGCGGACTGCCTTCCACGCGGCTATGGTATCCCTGAAGACAGATGCTGTCCTCAGTAGGGGCGGCAGTGACGGACCAGGGGCATGAAGTGATGAGACCAGACTCCAGGGGCGACATAGCTCATCCCCCAGAGAGAAGTCAGAATATCTACTCGTCCCCCTCATCCAGTCGAGGATATGTCTGGTCAAGCACGTTAGGTTATAACCACGGATATTGGGGAAGTTAAGGCCCCTCCCTCGTAGGTAGCATAAGTGTGGTTAGTCGGATCCTCGGTTTCCTACCCCTCCAGATGAATCTGGTGAATAAAGTGATAAGTCTCCGATATCAAGGTGTTTCAGTAGCAGAGGGAGGGTTTGGAGTGGGTATAACAATCTAGCGAAAAGGATCATTTTGACCAGGTGGCACCGCCCAAGTAGAGTCAAAGGGAGACCCTCCCATCTTTTCAGTTCGTTTTCGATTTTAATTATCAGAGGGTTGTAGTTTAATTGGTATGTGAGACCTCCCGATCTAGCTATATTGATTCCCAAATATTTCACATGCAACTTTGCTATTGGGATGCCATGAAGCAGCCGGGGAGAGTCCGATCCTTCAGTGTTACGGATACCGTCTCCTTCCCTTAAAAATAGGATCTCAGATTTGGATTTGTTTAACTTAAATCCAGAGAATCTCCCAAACTCCTCCAGAGACCCCAGGACCCCTGATAAATCCCTCCGAATATTTCCCAAATACAGAGCTATGTCATCTGCGAATAAGCTTACTCGTAACATCCTACGTCCCATCTTGATACCCTCAAAAAGCTCCTCCGACGCCAACCTCCTTGCCAATGGTTCCAATGCTAAGTTAAAGAGAAGTGGGGACAGCGGACAGCCCTGACGAGTGCCCTTGCCCAACGGAAAGATATCAGACAGAAAGCCCGGTGTGCTGATCCCCGCCCTGGGGTTGGTGTAAAGGCATTTCAAAAATATTCGTGTTGGTCCTATCAGACCTATGTTATCTAGAACCAGGTCCAGCCATGGCCACCCGACATTATCAAAAGCTTTTTCAGCATCAAGAGTGACCATGGCCGGACCCAGTCCCTTCCCCCTCTCCATTCTCCCAGCAACGTCCACTGCCAACAACGCTTTCCTAAGTTGCTAGTACCCGACCGCCCTTTATAAAGCCTGATTGATGTTCACCTATGATATTTGGTAAGATCCTGGCCAAGCGATTCGCCAGAATTTTAGAGGCTATTTTTTTTTAATCAGATTGTTTTTATTGAAATAAGAATTTTCCAAGACAATAAAATACAACACATACAGGGAAAACAAACCCAAGGAAACATTTAACAATGACTTATGCAGCCCAAATACAAATACATTCCCCTCCCCCCCCCTTCTCCCCGTGAACCATAGTACATATCAGGGTTGGGCACTGCACCCTTCAATCTGGATAAGGATCCACAATAGTAATCAATCAACGAATCAAATAATAGTTATGCTGTATTATTGGATCAGGATATCTATGAGATTTAACTAGCAAGAAATGTCTAATCAGGTTACATAGTTACACCATGGCAGATAGTATTAGGACCCTACCATATTTAACAATGCTATAAAGTGATCTCCATGATAATGTCTCCACTTACTCCATATTTTATCAAACTTATGGATTGCCTTTCTTTTTTTATACACCCCCTACTCCAATCTAATCAAATTCCGCATTTTATCCACAAACTCCTGTAACCTTAGTGTTTGAGGGTCTAGCCAATGTGTAGCAATTACTTTTCGTATCTGGTACAGGGTTCGTTTTAAAGCCAATTCTTCACATTCATCATATTGTCCAGGGCCCACACATCCCAGCACACACACCAACGGGGCAAGCGGTAAAGAAGTTTCAAACACATTATTTATATATTCGATACATGTATTCCAAAAGATCGCCACATGCCTACATGTCCAATACGTGTATCAGATCCGCCCCCTCCTCCCCACATTTTGGACATTTATCATCTATTCTAATACCGGCCTGGCACAAACATTTGGGCGTCCTATACACCCTGTGTACCAAATATATTTGGGATAACCGCTGTGCCTCACAAGTGGACAGACGTGGGACACTATCCAGTATATCTTCTCAGGATTCATTATCAATAGGACCCACATCCCGTTCCCACCTGTCCTTAATTAACAACGGTCTCTCCCATTGGAATTGCTGCATCAAAATACCATAAATCCTAGAGATAAGACCCTTGCCACCATTATGGCTAAGTAATGTGTTGAATAGGAGATGATGCTGTATCCTGTTCCGCAACTGTTCAGATTGGCCCATCCAGGCGTGACGCAGCTGAAGATAGAGATAAAAAGTAATACGTGGGATAGAGAATTCATCGGACAGTTGCTGAAAAGATTTGAGCGCATCTCCACTCAAGATCTGTGCCACTAATGTGATACCCAATCCCCTCCATAAACCTCCTCCCTCCAACTTGTACATTTCCGGTAGAGCGGGATTATCCCATAGTGGGGTAAATGGAGTATGTCCTGTCACGTTTAGAATAGACTTGGCTTTTTGCCATATTTTCCTCATGAGCCTCACTGTTGGCAGACACTCCCTGCGTTCCCGCTCCAAGAGCCCCACCTCCAAAAAGGAGGTGATGGAGATTCCCCCCGTAATGACATGTGTCAACTTTTCCAAATTTCCACTAGCCAGTGCAAGCTGTTGGAGCTGGGCCGCCAAAAAGAATGCCCACGGGTTAGGGGCCGCCAATCCTCCCTGGTCCTTAGGCCTCTGTAGTGTATCGAGGTGAATCCTGGCCACCCCCCTCCTCCAGATTAATTCCCTAAATAAGGCTTGAAATTTATAAAAAATTTGCATAGGAATCCATATTGGCGAATTATGAATTACGTATAACAACTGCGGCATTAGTATCATTTTAACCAGATTGGTACGACCAATCACCGACAAAGGGAGTTTGCACCAAATATTAATTTTCTGTTGGAACTTACCCACCATATTCAATAGATTTAATGCAATATAATTAGAGATTATAGGAGACACCACTATTCCAAGATATTTAAACTCTCGCACCACTTTAAGACAAGTATCCCCCACCCTCGTATCAGCTGAAAGAGCATCCACTGGCATAATGACTGACTTATCCCAATTTATTTTTAAACCCGAATACTCTCCAAATTCCTGTATAAGCCCCATAGCTGCGGTTTAAGGAACCCGATGTGTCCCCCAAGAACAGCAGGAGATCATCAGCATATAATGCCACTCTTTCCTCCAATTCCCCATATCGAAAACCCCGAATATCAGGGCTGTTACGCAATTTAACCGCCAGTGGTTCAATGGCGAGCCCAAACAGGAGAGGAGACAGTGGACAGCCCTGCCTAGTACCCCTTTCCAATTTCAGAACATCCGATAGGGCCCCATTGAGGCGAATCCTAGCCACAGGCGCAGAATATAGTAGTCTCACCCATTTTATAAACTGACCTCCAAATCCCATCTCAAGCAGCACCACCCATAGGTACTCCCACTCAATGCTATCGAAAGCTTTCGCAGCGTCAAGTGAAAGCACCGCTCTCTCTCCGCCACTCCGAGACGCCAACTGTATGTTAAGAAATACCCTACGCAAGTTAATGGCCGTAGATTTATTGGGCATAAATCCCGTTTGATCCTCTCCCACTACCTGATTGATCACGGTCATCAGTCTAGTAGCCAGGACTTTCGCCAATATCTTTACATCAGTAGATAACAAAGAAATAGGCCTGTACGACCCCGGCTGTAGTGGATCCTTCCCTGGTTTAGGCAAGAGAACCACCACCGCCTCCCTCATCGATTCAGGTAGAGTCCCTTCACCCAAAGCCCCCTCAAACACCTCCTTTAAAGCGAACCTGTCACCCCTCCAGGCATCTAAAAATACCATAGCCACCTTCTGCAGCACTAAGGCTGCATTCTGACAAGGTGTCTATAGCATTTATGCTCCCTTGATTCACTGAAATAAAGACTTTTATAAGATCTGTTTCAAACCTGACCCAAGACCGGGAGGCGGGTTTTCAAGTGTCTGTCTCCCTCCTCTGTGGTGTCAGTCATCCCTCTCTGCTCTCTGTGCACCTCCTCCAGGGCCATCTCCCTCCATTACAGAGCTTTGTCAGCTCTGCTACAACATAGAGCTGCTGTTATAGGAGACCCCACAGTAGTAAATCTAGCAGGAGGATACTGCCTGCTACGTAGCAGCCCTTGAGCTGAGCAGGTTTCACTTTCAGTTTCTTGTACCCAGCAGCATTGCTCCGTCCTCAGCCCCTGATCTAAAGCACAAACTCAACTCTGCTGCACTGCTGACAGCTCAGCTCAAGGGCTGCTACGTAGCAGGCAGTGCTTTCTCTGCTCAGGGTCCTCCTGCTAGATTTACTACTGTGGGGTCTCCTATAACAGCAGCTCTGTGTTGTAGCAGAGCTGACAAAGCTCTGTAATGCAGGGAGGTGGCCCTGGAGGCGGTGCACAGAGAGCAGAGAGGGATGACTGACACCACAGAGGAAGGAGATAGACACTTGAAAACCCCCTCCCGGTCTTGGGTCTGGTTTGAAACAGATCTTATAAAAGTCTTTATTTCAGTGAATCAAGGGAGTATAAATGCTATAGACACCTTGTCAGAATGCAGCCTTAGTGCTGCAGAAGGTGGCTATGGTATTTTTAGATGTCTGGAGGGGTGACAGGTTCGCTTTAATCTAGGCATTAACACATCCCCATATTCCCTATAAATTTCAATTGGGACACCATCAGATCCAGGAGCCTTATTATTCTGAAATTCCCTTGCCGCAATCCACATCTCCTCCTCTGTAATAGGGGCCTCCAATTGTAGTCTCTGGACCTCCATCAGCCTAGGCAGCCGCATGTCACGGATATACCGCTTCAGCTCCGCAGAAGATTTCGCGAGTCTGGAGGAATACAGCCGCTGATAAAAGTGAAAAAACACCTTTGCAATCTCTCCGGTGTCCGTGACCAATAATCCATTACCGTCCCGGACAGCCGAGATTAGCGGAGCCCCAGTTTGAGCTTTAGCAACCGTAGCCAACAGATGTCCAGCGCCCTCACCCTCAGCATAAAATTGCTGCTTTAGGAAAAAACGTTTATTTTCAGCCTGTTGTAGTACAAATTGGTTTAATTTAGATTGGGCATTTACCCATTTTAGCTTGTTGTCGGTAGTTGGTACGCCCACAAAGGCGTGCTCCAGAGTATCCACCTCAGTCTGTAAATATTGCATACGCCCTCTAGTTTTAGATTTAATCCTGGATATTTCTTTTATTAAGACTCCACGCAGTACCGCCTTCATGGCATCCCAAACCACCGACAAAGAGACCGATCCCACATTGTTGCAAAAGAACTCCTCCAGAACAGATGAAATGGATATGTTATTGTTAAACACTGCCAGCCAGAATGGATTGAACCTCCATCCACCCCTATGACACATAGCGCCCCGGTCCACGTTTATAGCCACCCTAAGAGGGGAGTGGTCAGAAATCAATCTGGTACAATAGTCAGTCCCACTTATCAATGGCACCATTGCGCTATTCCCTAAGGCCAAATCTATCCTAGATAATGAGGAATGAGAAGCAGAGTAGCAGGAATACTGCCTAACATCTGGGAACCGCATACGCCACACATCCATTAATTGTACCTCTTGCATAACTCTCGCCAGAGATGTCTCTTGTACACTGCTTCCTCCCATCCCAGCCCGATACTTATCCAAGCCATTATTCAGGTACATATTGAAATCCCCAATTACCAGCAAGGGTATGTTAGCATATTCCGTAATAATAGGAATTATAGTTTGTAATTTACTCACATTAAATGGTGGAGGAATATACAGAGTAGTCAAGCACAATCGTACCCCAGCCACTCTACACACCAGACACACATATCTACCCTCCCCGTCAATGATCACTCTTTCTGTAGTGAAGGGAAGAGATGGGTGCACCAAAACACTCACGCCCCTGGAATATGTGCTGTGCGTGGAATGAAATGCAGGCCCCTTCCACAATTTAGTAAGAGAGGCAGCCGCCTCCGCATTGCAGTGCGTTTCCTGTAAACACGCCACGAGGTTTTGATGCGTTCTTAAATATTTAAGTATTGCAAATCTCTTTTTAGGGTCCCCCATGCCCCTGACATTCCAAGACACAATATTAAGTTGTCTAGCCATATTCAGATATACAGTTAGGGCCAGAAATATTTGGACAGTGACACAAGTTTTGTTATTTTAGCTGTTTAGAAAAACATGTTCAGAAATACAATTATATATATAATATGGGCTGAAAGTGCACACTCCCAGCTGCAATATGAGAGTTTCCACATCCAAATCGGAGAAAGGGTTTAGGAATTATAGCTCTGTAATGCATAGCCTCCTCTTTTTCAAGGGACCAAAAGTAATCGGACAATGGACTCTAAGGGCTGCAATTAACTCTGAAGGCGTCTCCCTCGTTAACCTGTAATCAATGAAGTAGTTAAAAGGTCAGGGTGGATTCCAGGTGTGTGGTTTTGCATTTGGAAGCTGTTGCTGTGACCAGACAACATGCGGTCAAAGGAACTCTCAATTGAGGTGAAGCAGAACATCCTGAGGCTGAAAAAAAAGAAAAAATCCATCAGAGAGATAACAGACATGCTTGGAGTAGCAAAATCAACAGTTGGGTACATTCTGAGAAAAAAGGAATTGACTGGTGAGCTTGGGAACTCTAAAAGGCCTGGGCGTCCACGGATGACAACAGTGGTGAATGATCGCCGCATACTTTATTTGGTGAAGAAGAACCCGTTCACAACATCAACTGAAGTCCAGAACACTCTCAGTGAAGTAGGTGTATCTGTCTCTAAGTCAACAGTAAAGAGAAGACTCCATGACAGTAAATACAAAGGGTTCACATCTAGATGCAAACCATTCATCAATTCCAAAAATAGACAGGCCAGAGTTAAATTTGCTGAAAAACACCTCAAGAAGCCAGCTCAGTTCTGGAAAGGTATTCTATGGACAGATGAGACAAAGATCAACCTGTATCAGAATGATGGGAAGAAAAAAGTTTGGAGAAGAAAGGGAACGGCACATGATCCAAGGCACACCACATCCTCTGTAAAACATGGTGGAGGCAACGTGATGGCATGGGCATGCATGGCTTTCAATGGCACTGGGTCACTTGTGTTTATTGATGACATAACAGCAGACAAGAGTAGCCGGATGAATTCTGAAGTGTACCGGGATATACTTTCAGCCCAGATTCAGCCAAATGCTGCAAAGTTGATTGGACGGCGCTTCATAGTACAGATGGACAATGACCCCAAGCATACAGCCAAAGCTACCCAGGAGTTCATGAGTGCAAAAAAGTGGAACCTTCTGCAATGGCCAAGTCAATCACCAGATCTTAACCCAATTGAGCATGCATTTCACTTGCTCAAATCCAGACTTAAGACGGAAAGACCCACAAACATCCAAGACCTGAAGGCTGCGGCTGTAAAGGCCTGGCAAAGCATTGAGAAGGAGGAAACCCAGCGTTTGGTGATGTCCATGGGTTCCAGACTTAAGGCAGTGATTGCCTCCAAAGGATTCGCAACAAAATATTTAAAATAAATATATTTTGTTTGGGTTATGTTTATTTGTCCAATTACTTTTGACCTCCTAAAATGTGGAGTGTTTGTAAAGAAATGTGTACAATTCCTACATTTTCTATCAGATATTTTTGTTCAACCCTTCAAATTAAACGTTACAATCTGCACTTGAATTCTGTTGTAGAGGTTTCATTTCAAATCCAATGTGGTGGCATGCAGAGCCCAACTCACGAAAATTGTGTCACTGTCCAAATATTTCTGGCCCTAACTGTATACCATTTTACAGCCAAAACCGGATATTTTAAGTACCGCCCAGCGCCTTTAAATTTATCATCCTCCAATACATGAAAAGGTTTTCTCATAACACTCATAGCAAACCCCTCCCCTCCCACCCCTCCCCACCCCAATAACAACCTCATCACGTCGTTCATCACTAGTCCGATATATCTTAATTTAACTCTCCTGTGGACCTTTAACAAAAGAATTATGCTCACAGCGAGTAAGAAAGAAAGAAAAAATAGAAGTCAGAAAAAGAAAGATAACAAACAACAAAAAAAACTAAAAAGAAATAGACAGATGGGAGAACAAAGTCTCGCATGCTGCAAGGGGGATAAAACTTAAGTAGCTCGCAGTTAGCCCCTTGACAGCCCCCGCTCCATACAATCAATCCAAAACATATATCATCTTGCCCGAGACATATATATAAGAGAGAGAGATAAACAGGTCTCATACAAAATACAGTCCAGGATAATGTATACTTATAAAATCCAACATTGTACATCGGACCCATTTGTTCTCAACGCCAGTAAGTCTAATCATTATCAACCATTGTTGGAAAAGCCCCACGCACAGTCATCCATTGCGAATTTGTCTCTCTTTTAAGTCCAGCCATTTAGACGCTTCCTTGGCCAAATCAAAGAAATGGGTTCCACCAAGCGCCTCCACTCGCAGCCGGGCAGGAAACAGCATAGAGTATTGCACTTTCAGCGCTCTCAAACGACGTTTACCTCCTGAAATTGAGCGCGTTTTTTACGGACCTCCACGGAGAAGTCCGGGTATAAAGACACTCGTGCCCCCTCTATACGGAGATCTTCGGCTGTCCGTGCCAGATATAGGATTTTGTCCCGGTCTCTAAAGTGGAGCATTTTTATCAGGATCGGGCGAGCTTGGTCTCCTGGCTGCGGCAGCCTGGCAGGCACTCTGTGAGCTCTCTCAATAGCAAACATTTTAGAGAACTTATCCTGGCCAAAAGTTTTCAGCAGCCATGCTTCAAAATATTCCACTGCATCTCTGCCCTCCACACTCTCTGGAACTCCTACAATGCACACATTATTTCTACGTAGGCGATTTTCTATATCGTCCGTTTTATTGTGCAAGTATGTAATAGAATCACCAGCAGCCTTGAACTTTTTGACCAAGGGAGCCACAGTGTCCTCCAGTTCACCCACTCTCCCTTCAGCCGCAGACATACGTTCTCTCACTTTCTGCATATCATGGCGAATGATGGATATCTCTATCTTTAAGGGTCCAATATGGCCAGCAAGCTCAGCATTTCCTTTAGGAATAGCTTTAAGGACATCTCTAAGTGTGGGTTCACCCTCATCATCTGTTTCATCATGCCTGTTTACAGTCTCTGAGCCCTCAGTCTCCACAGTGTCATCGTCCTCCTGGGCTGCCTCCCCATTGCTGCAGAGCTTTCTCCCTTGTTCATGCAGGGGCTCCCCTCCACAAACACCCATTGTCCCTGGGTTTATGCTGCAGTATTGTCACCTGGGGTCCGTGGGGCACCTGGCTGTTGCTTCCTGGCGAACTGCTGTAGTTTGGCAGCCGTTTCCAGCCGCTTCCTCCTTCCTGGAGGCCTCCCTCGGCACCATCTTGCGCGCCATGCGGCGCTCCCCCAGCCGCCGACCGCAGCCGTCCATCCCGCCGCGACATTATGCAGCCTGCCGGTTTCACAGTGCTCACCGCGGTCCCGGAGGTCAGCCCCAGCGATTAGGCAGCTCAGAGCAGAATTATTCCTCGGGCAAGAGGATTATAGTGAGCGGGGCCGCCGGAGCTCCTCAGCCATGCGACCGCTCACATAGCACGCTAGGACACGCCCCCCTTTAGAGGCTATTTTTAGATCGATATTAATGAGAGATATCGGTCTATAATTTGCCGGATTTTCCATATTTTTATCCCCCTTCGGTAATAGTGTTATGTGGGCTAAGTTCATCTGGTCTGAAAGGGGGGTTCCTTCTCTCACTCCATTGAAAACTCCAGTTAGACTTGGGGCCACCTGGTCTTTTGCAGCCCTGTAGAAGCCTCCGCTGAAGCCATCTGGGCCTGGAGCCTTATTGGGGTTCAAAGTTTTAATAGTCTCTATCACCTCGTTAAGTTCGAATTTGGCATTTAGCATTCCCAGGTCTTCATCCGAGATCTTTGGCATGTTTGTCTCATTCAACCATTTTTGTCCCCCTTCCTGTTCCTCCCCCGGGGTTTTGTATAAGTTTGCGTAAAATTTTCGAAGAATGTTTGTAATTTTTTTGGGGTCTGAAGTCAACGTTCCGTCCATATCTGTTAGGGCGGCTATGGTCGTCTTAATGTGCTGGCCACGAGCCAGATTCGCCAGCAGTCTCCCCACCTTATCACCATGACGATACAGTTTGGATTCCCATTCTGTTCTGTACATATCGTCTTTCATCTTAGTCCATTTGTCAAAACTATTTTTATGTTGAATCCATTGTTCCTTATTAATCTGGGTTGGTTGTTCTTTAAACGCTACATATGCTGTTCTGACTTCGTCACTGTATTTTATGTACATGGTAGATATTTTTTTTTTCATGGAGGTGGTGTAGGCCAATATCTTTCCTCTTAAAACCACCTTGGCTGTCTCCCAATGCAACATTGTATCATTTCTGTGGGCTGCATTATCTGAGGCGTAGACTGACCATCACTCTCCCAGAAGTTTATTGAAATCTGAGTCTTTCTGTAGTAAGGTGGGAAACCGCCACAAATAATCTGTGCCTCTAGGGTATTTGTCTAACTGTTCCAGTCTCACGGGGCTATGATCTGAGATCACCAAATCTTCAATACTAACATATTTCGTTCTATGGATGATCTCATCTCCTACCAGGAATAGATCGATTCTTGACCAGGCCCCGTGAGGATGGGAATAGTGTGTGTAGTCCCTCCCCAGCGGGTTCCTCAATCTCCAAATCTGTGAACGATTTCCCTGAGGAAGGAGCTCGGGAGGAGGCTCCGAAACGCGTCGGAAAATAAAGGCTATCGCTGATCCAGACATTCCTGTGTCTGTGTGTCTTTGGTCTCGGAGCAGCAGCGCGGACACTGAGGCACTTTGTCCAGGATTCTCAATCTCCAAATGTCCCTCAATCCAGTGGTCTTGGCAAAAGTATGTAGGGTGTAGTCTTCTGGCCTCTCCCGTGCCCTTATTACTTCTGACAGACTCCTGCCCTGCTCCGTCACCTTATCCTCCCCCCTGGTCATGGTGGTGTTGAAATCGCCTCCCAGAACGAGAAAACGGTGATCATGGGCAAGTAATTTCTCCTGTACAGCTGAGAAGAAGGGTCTCCTATCTGAGTTCGGGGCATAAATATTATGTATGTGAAATATCATGCCTGAAATGTCCAGAGTCACACTAGCATGTCTCCCTGTTCGTCATGGTCACTAGAGATCAGTCTGTATGATAGAGATTTATGAATTAGAATGATCACTCCCGCCCTTCGTCCCCTGGCACCTGATCCAAATACCGCCCCCACCCACATTTTCTGTATACGATGAAACGCATTTTGGCCAAGGTGTGTCTCCTGTAGAAGGACTATGTCACCCCTCAACCTCTTTAGGTGTCGCAGAACCCTGTTCCGTTTGCCCGGTGACCTCAGACCCTTCACATTCCACGTTAGGATGTTAACCATAAGTTATGTACCAAGTTCTGTAGGTGGCGTTCCCCATACTCAACATATGCAAATTGACAAATGGCATTAAACATTTTCCCCATCACAACTTTCCCATAATTAACTAAACATTTTTCCGTCATCTCTCTCCCCTCCCCCAATATACTTAAGTGTATTTTTCGTTGATGTGTGATTTTATGTCTCTTTTTGAAGTCCAACAAAGGAGATATGTTCTCCCTTGCCATCAGAGTTAAACAATTTGCTTCCCTTTTTCCGATGCTTCGCCTTCCTCCTCTGCTCCCCTCCACGGCCTGATGTACGCAATGTAGGGGCGACCTCTATCTTGAAAGGAGTGTGTCGGCAAAATTCTGTAAATAAGGAAGAGAACGGAACAAAAGAGCAAGAACATAGCAAAAGAGATGAAGAGAGGAGAAAAAAAAAAAAAAAAACAAGGGGGAAAAGGAGCTTTTCCTCATATCCTCCATCAGTCTGGTCCCATCATTAGTCTTGAGTCCTGGTACATTTCTCCTCGTGATGTCTTCAAGAGTCTCGAGTTGATTGTGACATTACTTCCTTCCTCTCTCACGGTGTTCTTTGTTCCAGACCTGGCCCTGTAGTGTCTCTAATATCTCTTCCTGGGGATCCTCCAGAAAACGAAGGAGATCGAGACGCTGCCAGGTTTGAGCACGTGGTCGGGGATGTCCCCCTCGAGTCTCTAGAACCTGTAGTGAATTTTCTCAGGGCCTTCTGCGCATCTTGAAAGTATATCGGAGGATTCCTTCCATCTGTTACTTTCAATGTGGCGGGGTATAGTAGTTGGAATGGAACGCTTCGTTTGTAGAGAATACTACACACTGGGTTGAAGAGCTTTCGCTTCCTAGAGACCTCAGGAGAGTAGTCATTAAAGATGGTAATTTTGTGGCCTCTTATAAGCAGGGGTGTTCTCTTTTTGCGAAATGCCTGTAAGATCTTTTCTTTCTCCTTATAGTCTAAGTAGCGCGCAATAGATTGACGCGGCTTTTGAGAGTCTTGGGATCTACCGTTATCCCCGTTGTTAGAGTTCGGATGACGTGATGTATTGGGAGGAGCCCCCAGCCTGTGTGCTCTTTCGACCTTGCAAACCAAAGCTATGTCTAGGGCCTCAGGTATCTCTCGCTCAAAGATATCATGGAGATGGGCGTACGAAATGCTCTCTGGCAGGCCTACAACCCGTAGATTATTTCGCCTAGACCTGTTCTCCAGGTCATCTAGTTTCTCCCTCGTCCACCGTGAGACCTTGGCCGCCTCTAGTAATTCATATTCAAGTCTCTCGATTCTGTCCTCTGCATCTGATAAACGCTGTTCTGCCTCCGAGAGTCTAGTAGCGTGTTGGGTAACTTCTTCTTTTAGGTCGGCCATAGATGACGTTATCGCTTCCTTTACTGCAGTCTGTAGGCTGTTAAGTGTTTTCTTAGATCTGCGGCCATGTCTGCAAAAGCTTTTCCAAGTTCTCCTTGGCCCAGAGATCCTCCCTCTTTTGTCCCGGGGCTCCCCTTATCCCCCTTGTTATGTGTTGAGGTCTGTAGCTCACCCTGGGCTCTCTGGTCTCCCACCTCGGGCCGCAGCTGACCTTGCTGATGGGTTAGTTTTCTTTTCTCTTTCCCACGCCTGCCATTATTGAATTTTTGGTGCCGTCTGGTGGTGGTTCTCGTTGTGTATTAGTACTCCTGAGCCAGCGGTACATCGAGGTCTTTCCACCCCGAACTCTGCTTTTATAACTTGCTATGACACCGCAGGGACATAAGTGTTCCCACCTCCTGACTGTTAATGGCCTTCTGATGTCTCTAGGACCCTGGATTAGCGCCCTATATCCCCAGGTGGATCAGCTCGTCAGTAAGGGCAGGGACCTGGTATGGTGTTGTGGCTATTGACTCACTATGGTGCGGTTGTAATGTGAGCTCTCACCTCTAGTTATCCAGCGTCCTGTTTTCCAGATATCCGGATCCCCAGGCTTCTTTGCTCCGGCGTTGGCCAGTCACAGGCTCTCCTGCCCACCAGCGGTGGCACAACTCTGTTCGGATCCCCCTTCCACCCCTCTCAGTCCGGCCACTCAGTTATTCTGTGAGCGCAGTGTCCACATGTAGGCCACCAGGGGACCCAATCCAGCCATCCTCCGGGCAGGTGATCTAAGCTGGGAGCCGGCTGCACGAGTGCTGTGCTGTCCTCCCGCCGGGTGTTTGGTGCGGGGACGGCTCCAATATCTCTTATTCCCACTTCCTCCACTGGTCCCCCCGCTCTTTAACACTACCTTCTCACACTGCCTCCCAGCCTGCAACCACCGGTGTCCGGGCTGTTTGTTGCTTCCGGACTCAGCAATGTGCGTGCCGCAGCTTCCTCCCTCGTGGTGTGTTGGCAGCCACGTATTGCAAGCCGTGTGTTCTTGGTTCAGCCCGCCGGTCGCTCTTTCCCGGTGCTGAGGGCAACTGTGTTAGCTCCCCCACAGGTCCAGCTGCTTCGGTGCCAATTCCTTGCGGTTTAATGCGGGTGTTTTGGCCGCGGAGTCGCGGAGCTCTTCACCTTCGTGGCATCCGCACCGGGGCCAGCATCGGAAGCCCGAGACCTTTTTAATGATCTTTTTACTCTTAGGCCTGAGACGGGGACAAGGGGGCATCCTCTACGTCTGGATGAAAGAATGTTTAATCATAATCACAGACGTGGATTCTTTACTGTAAGAGCAGTGAGACTATGGAACTCTCTGCCACAAGATGTTGTAATGAGTGACTCACTACTAAAATTTAAGAGTGGCCTGGATGCCTTTCTTGAAAAATATAATATTACCGGTTATATATACTAGATTCTTTGACAGGGTGTTGATCCAGGGAACTAGTCTGATTGCCATATGTGGAGTCAGGAAGGAATTTTTTCCCCCAATATGGAGCTTAGTGTTGCCACATGGGTTTCTTGCCTTCCTCTGGATCAACATGTTAGGATATGGGTTGAACTAGATGGACTTAAGGTACCTTTACACGCCGCCACTGGGTGGTAGCAACTGCCTGGCATTGGGGATTTTTGTGTCTGTTGCCATGAAATTGCTACGAAATGGCGGCGTGTAAATTGGGAAGTTGATCGCGTTACCCGCTGTTGATTCGGATACCTGTTTCTGAGCCTTGCTCAAAAACCCAAGGCAACACAAAGGCACAATTGCCATGGTAGTGGCGTCTAAACGGGGCACAGGGATGGAATTTCCGTCACCTAGTGAATTCCCAGGGGCGTGACACAGCCTCATGGATACCACGCCCCATCAGCGATGATTGGTGGGGGCTAATGTGTAACCATTGGCTGTCCCTTCACAGGGCGCCATATTTAAAGAGCTGTCCATTCACACTACACAATTGCAATGGCGTCATGTAATAGCCAGCCTTCCTGCGCAGGCTGGCCAATCATTACGCTATTGCGTTGTCCAATCAGCGTATTAGCGTCATGGAATACACAACACTGTCACGTCTATGTACTTGCGGCGCGAAAGATGTACGCCCATATTCCTTTGTGGATAGCGGCGTGTGATGCAGCAAAGGTTTTCAACAGGAAGTTATCCGCAGGATCTGTCGGAACTTACGGGGAAAAAAGATAACCTTCAATTGACAACGCAACGGTGGCTGTACATGTGGCATCGGCGATCGGTATCAACCGTCAACGTGCGCGTGCACGTGCGGTTGATACCTATTGCTAGGCACAGTGGCATCGTGTAAAGGTACCTTCAAGGTCTTCCTTCAACCTTAAATACTGTGTTACTATGTATTGTCACCGTGCCTCATGTAAAAGTACGCATGAAGCCATATCGGGTACCGGAGGCTCGGAGGCAAGCCATCTCGGAGGAGGTGAAAAAAATGCTTCACCTGGGGGTGATTGAAAAGTCATGGAGCGAATGGGCCAGTCCCATTATACTGATTTTGAAGCCTGACCGATCGTTACAATTCTGTAATGACTTCAGAAAGTTAAATGAAGTGTCCAAATTCGATCTTTATCCCATGCCCAGTGTGGACGAGCTGATTGATAGGCTGGGACAAGCGCAGTATTTCACTGACCAAGGGCTACTGGCAGGTGCCACTGACGGAGTCAGCAAAGGATAAAAACGCTTTTGTTACACCTGGGGGTCTCTACCACTACGTCGTCTTGCCTTTTGGCTTACATGGCACTCCAGCCACGTTCCAGAGGCTGATGGACCTAGTGTTGGAACCACATCAGGCGTATGCATCATCGTACCTGGATGACATCATAATTTACAACACTGAGTGGCAGACCGACCTGGTTCAGTTACAGGCAGTGGTGGATTCGCTTAGAACAGCCGGTCTGACAGCCAATCCCAAGAAGTGCGCATTGGGACTCATGGATGCCCGCTACTTAGAGTATGTGATAGGCCAAGGGATACTGAAGCCCCTAATCAATAAAATCAAGGCAATCCAAAAATAGCCTCGACCCCCTTTCCAGGTTAGGGACTTTTTAGGCATCATAGGGTACTACCGGCGGATCATCCCCAATTTTGCTGGACTGTCGGCCCCGTTGATGGATCTTCTGAAAGGAAAGAGCTCCGTCATGGTGCGCTGAAATCCATGGGCCAAGGAGTCCTTCCTGGCCCTGAAGGGGGTCTTGTGCGGACAGCCCGTTCTCACCAATCCCAACTTTTGGAAGGAGTTTATCGTGCAGACGGATGCCTCTGAAGTTGGGCTGGGAGCGGTACTGTCCCAAATGGTTAACGGGGAAGAAAACCCCGTCACCTATCTAAGTAGGAAGCTCACCCCACCGGAGAGGAACTATAGCGTAGTGGAAAATGAGTGCCTGGCCATTAAATGGGCCTTGGAATCCCAACGCTATTACCTGTTGGGGTGAAAGTTTTGCTTGGTGACAGACCACTCCTCGTTGGTCTGGATGCGGACTGCCAATGAGCGGAACTCTAGGGTCACCCAATGGTTCCTCTCCCTGCAGAATTACAGGTTTACAGTGGAACACCAGGCCGGGAGGTTGCAGGGCAATGTTGATGCCCTGTCTAGGGGCCCTTGTATGGCGGTTGGTGTTCAACCCCACAAGCTTGAACAGGATGGGGGAAAGGGTATGTGAGACAGTCACCGGTGTGATCTATGATGGCCAGTATGTGTCTCCCACACTATGCTCCATATCCCTATAAGAGCCCTCCACTCCGGGTCTTGGAATATCCCCATGTCTAGACCTATGTTTAAAACTTGACCTGCAACACAGGGTGGGGTTTCAGTTGAAGCCAAAGAGGCTAATGAGCGGGAACTGAGAGAGCAGGTTGAGTGCTGACAATACATAGCATAGCCATGTGGTCTCGGCCCTCGCCCGTGGACCCGGCCAAGACAGAACCTGCAGAGGTACAGGGCTCATACTGGACTGTGTTGCAAACGTACAAGGTTGTCCCGGCTGTGTCCCGGAACCCGGAGGTCTGTAACCAATTGAACTTTGTGAATAAACCGTGTTGTTGTGTGAACCAGTCTTGCCAACCAACGCCACTACCTCACAATATGTATGTGTATTTGTATATGCAGTGCAACCTTAGTAACCATTTTGTCCTAGATTGTTGCTATATGCCAAACTTCTGGTAATTGGTTAAAATTCCTCACTTATTATTGTTTATTATTATAGCGTCATTTATTCCATGGCACTTTACATGTGAAAAGGGGCATACAGTTAGGGCCAGAAATATTTGGACAGTGACACAATTTTCGCGAGTTGGGCTCTGCATGCCACCACATTGGATTTGAAATGAAACCTCTACAACAGAATTCAAGTGCAGATTGTAACGTTTAATTTGAAGGGTTGAACAAAAATATCTGATAGAAAATGTAGGAATTGTACACATTTCTTTACAAACACTCCATATTTTAGGAGGTCAAAAGTAATTGGACAAATAAACATAACCCAAACAAATTATTGTTATTTTCAATATTTTGTTGCGAATCCTTTGGAGGCAATCACTGCCTTAAGTCTGGAACCCATGGACATCACCAAACGCTGGGTTTCCTCCTTCTTAATGCTTTGCCAGGCCTTTACAGCCGCAGCCTTCAGGTCTTGCTTGTTTGTGGGTCTTTCCGTCTTAAGTCTGGATTTGAGCAAGTGAAATGCATGCTCAATTGGGTTAAGATCTGATGATTGACTTGGCCATTGCAGAATGTTCCACTTTTTTGCACTCATGAACTCCTGGTTAGCTTTGGCTGTATGCTTGGGGTCATTGTCCATTTGTACTATGAAGCGCCGTCCAATCAACTTTGCAGCATTTGGCTGAATCTGGGCTGAAAGTATATCCCGGTACACTTCAAAATTCATCTGGCTACTCTTGTCTGCTGTTATGTCATCAATAAACACAAGTGACCCAGTGCCATTGAAAGCCATGCATGCCCATGATATCACGTTGCCTCCACCATGTTTTACAGAGGATTTGGTGTGCCTTGGATCATGTGCCGTTCCCTTTCTTCTCCAAACTTTTTTCTTCCCATCATTCTGGTACAGGTTGATTTTTGTCTCATCTGTCCATAGAATACTTTTCCAGAACTGAGCTGGCTTCTTGAGGTGTTTTTCAGCAAATTTAACTCTGGCCTGTCTATTTTTGGAATTGATGAATGGTTTGCATCTAGATGTGAACCCTTTGTATTTACTGTCATGGAGTCTTCTCTTTACTGTTGACTTAGAGACAGATACACCTACTCCACTGAGAGTGTTCTGGACTTCAGTTGATGTTGTGAACGGGTTCTTCTTCACCAAATAAAGAATGCGGCAATCATCCACCACTGTTGTCATCTGTGGACGCCCAGGCCTTTTAGAGTTCCCAAGCTCACCAGTCAATTCCTTTTTTCTCAGAATGTACCCAACTGTTGATTTTGCTACTCCAAGCATGTCTGCTATCTCTCTGATGGATTTTTTCTTTTTTTTCAGCCTCAGGATGTTCTGCTTCACCTCAATTGAGAGTTCCTTTGACCGCATGTTGTCTGGTCACAGCAACAGCTTCCAAATGCAAAACCACACACCTGGAATCCACCCCTGACCTTTTAACTACTTCATTGATTACAGGTTAACGAGGGAGACGCCTTCAGAGTTAATTGCAGCCCTTAGAGTCCATTGTCCAATTACTTTTGGTCCCTTGAAAAAGAGGAGGCTATGCATTACAGAGCTATGATTCCTAAACCCTTTCTCCGATTTGGATGTGGAAACTCTCATATTGCAGCTGGGAGTGTGCACTTTCAGCCCATATTATATATATAATTGTATTTCTGAACATGTTTTTGTAAACAGCTAAAATAACAAAACTTGTGTCACTGTCCAAATATTTCTGGCCCTAACTGTACATATACAAGTACAATTAGCATGAGCAATACAAGGCACACACAAGTACAGAAGGATAGGGGACCCTGCCTGTGAGGGTTCACAGTCTACAAGGGAAGGATGAGGATACACTAGGAGAGGGTAGAGCTGGTTGTGTGGCGGTTCAGGAGACTGAAAATCACTGCAGGTTGTAGGCTTGTCAGAAGAGGTGGGTCTTCAGGTTCCTTTCGAAGGTTTCCATAGTGGGTGAGAGTTTCATGTGTTGGGGCAAAGAGGGGGAAGCACAGGAGAAATTTTGTATGTGGTTGTAGGAATAAGAGATAAGAGGAGAGAAGGAGATCTTGAGAGGGTCTCCTGGTACTTACCTACACCTTCTATCATGTCACAGATTTATGGAGAAGACAGGTTGAGGATGACTTTGTATGTCATAGTTAGGGTTTTGAACTGGAGCCTCTGGACAATAGAAAGCCAGTGAAGGGCTTGGTAGAAAGGAGAGGCTGGGGAATAATGGGGAGACAGGTGGATTAGTCGTGCAGCAGAGCTTAAGATAGATTGGAGTGGTGCAAGAGTGCTAGAGGGAGGCCAGAGAGTAGGAGGTTTCAATAGTCGAGGCGGGAGATGATGAGGGCGTGCATAAGCGTTTTTGCAGTTTCTTGGTCAAGGAATGTACGGATCTGGAAAATATTTTTGAGTTTGAGTTGCTAGGAGGTGGCAAGTGCTTGGATATGTGGCTTGAAAGAGAGGGCAGAGTCGAGGATCACCCCTAGGCACCAAGCATGTGAGACTGGGGAAAGTGAGCAGCCATTGACTTTGATGTATAGGTCTGGTGGAGGGGTAGAGTGAGATGAAGGAAAGATAATAAATTCTGCTTTGTCCATGTTCAGTTTTAGAAAGTGAGCAAAAAAGAAAGATGAAATAGTGGACAGACATTGTGGGATTTTAGTCAGTAAGGAGGTGATGTCAGGTCCAGAGAGGTAGATCTGCGTGTCATCGGCATAGAGATGATACTGCAAACTGTAGGATTCTATGAGCTGTCCCAGGCCAAAGCTGTAGATGGCGAAGTGTAGGGATCCTAGAACTTAGCCTGTGGGAACACCGACAGATGGGGTGAGATTAGGAGGTGGTATGGGAGAGGGAGACATTGAATGTCCAGTCTGTTAGATATGACAAAATCCATGATAGGGATAAGTCTGTGATGCCAAGAGATGATCGAATCTGTAGCAAGAGGGAATGGTCTGCAGTGTCATAGGCAGAAGACAGGTCCAGGAGAAAGAGGACAGAGTAGTGTTGCTTGCTCATGGCGGTTAGTAGGTCATTGGTGATTTAGTTTCAGTTGAGTGCAGTCGGAAGCCAGATTGTAACCGGTCAAAGAGGGAGGAGAGGTGGGAGGACAGTTGAAGATGGACATGCTGTTCCAGCAGTTTTGAGGCATAAGGAGAAATGATATCAGGCGATAGCTAGACACAGAGGATGGGTTGAGGGAGTACTTTTTGAGAATGGGCGTGATTGAGGCATGTTTGAAAGATGAGGGGAAGAAACCATTTGTCAGTGAAAGGTTGAAGAGATGTGTTAGGGTTGGGATGA
Source organism: Allobates femoralis (assembly GCA_033576535.1). Taxonomy (NCBI): domain Eukaryota; kingdom Metazoa; phylum Chordata; class Amphibia; order Anura; family Aromobatidae; genus Allobates; species Allobates femoralis. Next base: position 396,314,186 of record JARQOC010000001.1, read on the forward strand.
AGACTGTGGTGAGGTTAGGGATGAAGTGGGACGAGAGCGGGTCAAGCATGCAAGTGGTAAGATGTGATCTTGACAGAAGGGAGGAGAGCTGATCTTCTGTCATGGTGGAGAAGTTGGTTTCTTAAGAACAGGGCTGAGCAGTTATGAGGAGGGTCATTGGGGCTGCGGGCCAAAGCTTTCTCTGATGTTATCAATATTCTACTTAAAAAAAAGAGGCAAAGTCTTCAGCAGAGATGAGAGGAGAGGGAGGAGGTGCTGAGGGGCATAGTAGAGAATTGAAAGTGTTGAAAAGCTGTTTAGGGTTGTGAGACAGGGAGGATATGAGAGATGAGAAGTATTTTGTTTTGCGGCAGTGAGCGTGGACTTGAAGTTGGCGAAGGACTGTTTGTATTCGACAAAGTGCTCGGCAGTACGGTATCTCTTCCATCTCCACCCAGCTACCCTGGAAGCATGTCTCAGACCTTTGGTCAGGCTGGGCTGCCAGGGTTGCATGTTGATTGTACGAGTTTTGTTGTGCTTGACGGGGGCAGCCGAATCGAGTGCTGCTGTTATTGTGCTGTTATATAAGTTATATAAGTGGTAGCAGCATCTGTATCATGTAAGGAAGCTATCACACTTACTTATGAAGGAGCCCGGCACCGCCGCTGCGCCGTCCTTACAGGGGCATATTGTCACCGTCCTCGTCGCCAGATCCTCTGGCTGCACACCGCCTCCAGGATCCTAGGTGCACTTCCTCCAGCCACTTGCCGCACCTGCCGCACACTTACCGCAAGCCCCATAGACAATGCATGGGGCTTGCCGCAAGGGTGGTGCAAGTGTGGCCGTTAGGCGAAAAATGCGGCAGATGCGGTTTTTTGACCGCAACTGTTGCATTTTCAAAAAACGCTGATGTGAAAGGGGCCTAACACGGATTTATAAAATAGTCTCAAATATATGTATTGCACGTCATTAATTATAATGCATAATTAAATCTTGTTTGATGTTCAGACATGTTGGAGCTTGGGTACACAGCTGACAAATTCAGAACAATTTTCTGTTAAGGACTTTCCTTTGAAAGTTGCCACCCCGCAGGGATTTTTTAACCTTTCCTAAACCACTGTTTGTGCGCACCACAGGGCTCGAAAGGGAATGAGTGACATTTGATGTTTCAATCAGAAAATTAGCTGGAATCATTAGCTGCACCATGTTATGTTGTGTCTGGAGAGCCCCTGATGTGCCTAAACAGTGGAATTCCCCCACAAGTGACCCCATTTTGGAAACTAGACCCCTCAAGTAACTTATCTAGATGTATGGTGAACACTTTGATCCTATAAGTCAGGGGTGGGGAACTCCAGTCCTCGAGGGCCGCAAACAGTGCAGGTTTTCAGGATTTCCTTAGTATTGCACAGGTGATAACATAATCACTTGCACTGGTGATGATTCCAATCCCTGTGCAATACTAAGGAAATCGTGAAAACCTGAACTGTTTGCGGCCCTCGAGGACTGGAGTTCCCCACCCCTGCTATGTGTTTTATGCATTGAGACGTGAAAATGAAAAAGTACTTTTTCCCCACTTTTTTAGCCTCCATTTTTTAATTTTAACAGGGGCAAGAAGATAAAATGAATCCCAAAATGTGTTTAGCAGTTTGTCCTGAGTATGCCGATACCTCATATGTGGCGGGAAACCACTGTTTGGGCACATGGCAGGGCTCAAAAGGGAAAGAGTGACATTTCATGTTTCAAGTTGACAATTAGCTGGAATCGTTAGCTGACACCTTGTTGTGGTTGGAGAGCCCCTGATGTGCTTAAACAGTAGAAACTCCCCACAAGTGATGCCATTTTGGAAACTTGACCCTTCAAGGAATTTGTCTAGATGCGTGGTGAGCACTTTGAAACATCAGATGCTTAATGCGTTGACCCGTGAAAAATGGACAATTACTTTTTTTAATCACAAAAATGTTCTTTCAGTACTATTTTTTTGATTTTATCAGGGGCAAGAGGATAAAATGGATCCCAAAATTTGTTGGTGTGACATTTGACATTTTAAGCAGAAATTTAGCTGCAATCATTAGCTAACACCATGTTGCATTCTGAGAGCCACTAATGTGCCTAAACAGTGGAAATCCCCCCACATGTGACATCATTTTGGATACTGGACTCTTTCATTCATAGTCTGCAGGGAGCGAACAAGCATCCTCTCCCTGCAGAGTCTGCAATCACACCGACCGCGTGTCGCTGAGTCACCAGGGTTCCCCGTGGCAGTGACCACGTGACTCCACTCCCGTCTGGTCACTTGAGTTCACTGCCTTCAGGTAACAATGAGTCACTGAGGGCCTGTGGTCAGTATGAATCTCAGGCTTAATGCCAGCTGGTAATATTCAGCTGCCATTAACACCCTTATTACCCAGTCAGCCACTGCCATCAGGGCAACTGGAAGAGTCGGGGTATATTGCCAGAAAATCAAACTTCAATGAATGCGCCATTTTCCGGGGTAGCTACCGGCTGCAATTCACAGTGGGTGGAGGGGCAGAATGCTTGGGCCTCCCCACGCTGAGGATTCCAGCCTCCTAGTTGTACCTGGCCAGAAACCAAAAATACAGCGAAGTTCCACATGTTTTTTTATTTTTTGTTTTTGTTTAATTAATCCAAGAAATAAAAACAAGGCTACCCTGGATTTTCATCACCAACCAGTGTGAGGTTGCACCCTGGGAACCCGCTTGCATAACGACAAAAACATGTGTTTATAATTTAACCAATGTCTACCCGTTTATTTTTCACATATAATAACATAACCCGGGTAGCATGTTTGACACATTTCACATTGATTATAAACACCATACATAAATACACCATACATTTACATATAACATTACATAACACTTATATTGCACATAACGATTATAGTAACCCGGGACCTGTAACCATCTCTCTGTCCCCATTGGAGCTCTAGCAACCGCTCCCGTGGTGGCTACGGCCTCCGGCCTATCTACATTTCACATACATAATACATCAGTTACCATATCAATGGGCCCTATGGGTCCCAATGGTGGAACCAGCCGCCTGTCTTTATTTCCCCAGCTCCATACTACCCCGGAATCAGGACTCCAGCCTGACCGGGTTCTTACACACAGTATGGGATCCATCCTATAAGCCACCATGGACCACACACGTCCTTTCACACGCTCACAGCCCATCATATAGACATCCATGGACTGTGGTACATCTGGGTTCAGAACAGGGATTGGCAAACCTTAGTACCCGGGACAACCATCCGTTACCCTACTATAGGAGCCCTATTAACCCCTGCATCTGACCTCTAGTACATAAATTCCGGTTCATCAGATCCTTTAACTGACTACTCTGAGTCGGACCCAAGGGCGGTCTATGCCCGCCTGGCACACTTCATAAAATCGCCTCCCGAAGGGCTACACACACTCGCTGGGTCTTTTAAAAAGCCATAAAATACATTCCGGTTCAACAGGTCCATCACTGACTAGTCGGACCTAAGGGCGGCTACGCTCGCCTCGCATGATTTACACACAACTCACTCCGTCAGATGGGAACTGCTCTCTTACCGGGCACGGATCCGGGTCTCGCTACCTGTGTCACAGGTCCACCAGGCATCCCCACGGGCTCCTTCCCGGGCGCATGGTTGAGATACGTCCGGTCCAGCGTCCACCGAGTCAGCCACGGCTTCCTCCTCCAGGTGCTACCATGACCTCGGTCCTAGACCACGGCATGGAGCTAGCATGCTCCCCTCATACACACAGAGCCCTGGACTGCTCTGCACTCTGGCTGGTCATCAGGATCACCATGCTGTCAGGCTGATCTCTGGCTGATAATGATCTCACAAGTTTCTCAGCTGGCAGGCTCTTATCGTGCCTGCCACTCCCACTCTGACACATCCACCTGAGCTGCTACTACTCAGGACACACCCACCTGACATCCACCTGGGCTGTCAGCAATCAGCAACCATTACATTCCTCAGGGCTTCATTGGTCTCATGAGCCACTCACAGCCGCTCATTATTCTCATGAATGTTTCAGCATTACAGCACACACTGTCACATTTAACTCCTTGTGCTCCGGACAGGTTCACACAGCGTCATCCATTATAAAACCGGCCAGTGTGAACAGGCTCATATCCTGATCCTGCACGTGATGCGCCCCGGCCATGGGGACCATGCCGGCGGTGCCTCACACCAGGTAAAACTGAGCAGCTGGGGTTTGGTGGCAGCAGAGCCCTATATCATGAGTGCAAAATATGCTCACTAAATGCACAGCAAATACTCAGCAAATATGCATTGTGTGAACACTGCAGCGTATCTGCTGTGGATTTAGGAGCTCACATTGAGGTCTATGGGTTAAAATCATGGCAAAATATGCTGCAAGAATTGACATGCTGCAGATTTTCCAACAATAAAAGTCACAGCTTTTCTGCAGTGGAAAATCCCCAACATGGGCACATGTCTTTCTGCATTTAGATACATTTTGCTTACACATCACTGTGCTGCAGATTTGTGACAGATTTGCAGCATATCCGCAATAAAACTGTGGCAAAATACACAGGAACCCCGCAGTTGTACACATTGCCTTTGGAGCTTTGCAAATGGAGATTGCAAAATATCGTATGGCGCTCTTCCGCGCCGAGCCATGCCGTGTGCCAAAACAATGGGTTTCCACCACATATGAGGCACTAAGGAGAAATTACAGAACAAATTTTGAATTGCTCAGAGTATTCCAGATCCCACTTCAGGGCTGAATCAGTCTCTCCTGGATTACACAGCACTCTCCAGATACTGCTACTGGCTGGACCAGCGTATCTCGGATTGCACAGAACTACTAGGATTCTTTGACAGACAGAGCCAGCTTTTCACAGTCTTCTCAACTAAAGCATCTTCATGTTATGGTCTGTATGGGTCACCCCTCTGGTCCTGCTTTTGTGCCATTTAAACCCTCTGGAGCTGTACCGGGATAATGCCTGTATAGGGGTTCCCTCATCACTTGCTCCTCTAATGGAGTTCAGTGTCTTGATCCAAAGGGTCCTCCCACTCGGACATTTCCCCTTGTGGGCTTATCTAATATTCTAATAAAGATCTCAGTTTATTTGAAGTCACTCTCTTGTCTCTTCCTATCTCAGAGGTTCAGCTACCACGAGTCCACCTGTGGTCCAGTGTGTCTACTAAACATACCCATGCCCCTGGGGCATAATAGTTTGCCCAAGCCATGGACTCAGCTGATCCCTGGTTATCAGCCCAGGGAGAACTGTCTAGACTTTGTCAGAGCCAGGATCAGTGAGTGACCTTCATGCAAATCATGGATGACTACCTGAATAATCTGCAGGCTGCTGGCCCTGCCACCGCAGCTCAGCCTGTGGATCTGCACCAGGGACTTGACAACTAATATGAGATGCAAACTCGTATGTTGAATTATATCACTGCTCTGGACAAGCGATTAACCAATATGCAACCGCTGCTCCTTCTTCCCCACAGTTTCCGAACTGGACCCAGTGGTCATTTCAATGTCAGCCTTCCTCGATTTTGCAAGCCGACCCATTATAGCAGGGATCCCAAGTTATGCAGAGGATTTCTCAACCAGTGCCAATTGCATTTCCAAGTACTGCCACAGCAATGCTCAACCGACATAGCCAAGGTGGCCTTCCTGGCCTCTCACCTGAATCGTGGGGCCTTAGTTTGGTTTAACCCTCCAATGGAATGGAATGATCCTATTGTGTCCAACCAGCAGGAGTCTCTGGACACCTTTGTCAAGATCTTCGACGAATCCGGCCGGGTGATATCTGCCATAGAGTCTATTCAACCTAAACAGGATTCTCACAGTTGGTCCATTCGCCACCCAATTCCGCATTTTGGCTTCAGAGCTTCAGTGGACTAACGAACCTCTTGTCAGGGTCTTCCGGTGAGGTCTGTTTGGGAGGATTATAGTAAGAATATTATCAGGTTCAACCACTTAGCTGGTGCTCTGGGTTAATCTGTATACAACAATCAATTTACATTAGTCTGACGTTTTGGCCTGTGCAGAGGGTGCCCTCTTTCCTTCCCTACCACATCCTACCACACCACTATAACACATAACATCAGCTATTCTAACACTCATCCCGTCACTACATTTCACAGTTGTCACCTGACACTGATGGGCATCCACTAACATTAATACTAAGTTTGAGGTTTTTTTTTACTTTATTTCACTTTGTAATTTTATCTCTTTTTTGTGATCTTGTCTATTTGTACAGCACTTTTTCCCTGACAAAGGCCCTTGCACGGGTCGAAATGTCAGACTAATGGAATATCTTCACATGTAACACAATAAAAATCCAAAAAGAAGCCATTTTTCTCTGACTTCAATTTCTTTTCTTGTGTTCCGGTGTTAGATTTTTTTTAGTTGTCCGGGAGGATTAAGGATGAATTAGTGATCAGGGACTTACCTGCTACCCTGTACGACCTAACCTTCCTCACCATTCATATTGATTTCCGTCTCCAGTAGGGGTCCAGAGAGAGGTCTCTTGATAGGTGCTTTTCCCGTCCAGCACCATAGCTCCAAAGGCTATTCCTTCTGCAATACTTGTCTCCAGTCTGTGTGACTGAGCCAGTGGAGCCTGACTGCGTCAGGGTGGTGAAGAATCAAAGCTAGGAGAAACCTGCCAGGAATTCTCACCTATACACTAGGAGCTCCTCTCACCAACGCCGCAATTGTCCCAAGAGGTCGGAAAACTCAGGTCAGGTAAGAGAGGCCTCCCTAGATGAGAATGGCTCCCATTAACTGTATATATGCAGAAGTTCTTCGGTAAAATGCAATTCTTTGAGACGGCCTATCTGGATTTTGGCTCTGGAGGAAACTTTATCCAACAAGCTTTGGGCAGACAGTTTATTATTTCTGTGGTTCCTCTGCAGCAGCCTTGACTCATCACCTCCGTAGACGGAAGCCCTCTGAGGGATTCCATTCATGGCATTACCAAAGAAGTGTAACTTCAAACTGTAGCACTTCATAGGGAGAAAACATCTTTCTATATGCTACCAAATCTTTCTCCACTATTTATATTAGGTCTTCCGTGATTACGCCTCCACAAACCTGTACTGGACTGACGATCCAGTCATGTTCTACAATGGGGCCAGTTTTGTCATAACTAACAGCCTTACGTGGGTTACCTCCGGCCTACTGGTCTTTTGCGGACGTGTTTGACAAGAAAGAAGCAGAGATTCTTCCTCCTCACAGGTCTTATAATTGTCCTATCGTTCTAATTCCTGGATCTACTTCACCCCAAGGTAGGATCTACCTTCTTTCTCCTATAGAGACTCAAGCCATGCCCGATTACATCAAGGAATATGTGGCTTGAGGGTTCACCTAGAAGTCTTTTCTGTCTGGAGCTGGCTTCTTTTTTGCTAAGAAGAAGGATGGGCCTCTTTGCACTTGCATCAATTACCGAGGTCTCAACCTTATTATGGTAAAAAATAAATACCCATTTCCCCTAATACCAGAACTCTTTGATTGCCTTCGAGGGTCCAGGATCTTCACTAAGTTGGATCTCCATGGGACCTACAAACTCGTTAGGATACGATCAGGGGATGAGTGGAAGACTGCCTTTAACACACCAGATGGTCACTGTGAATATTGGGCGATGCCATTCAGGTTGAGCAGTTAACCCGCAGTTTTCCAGGAGTTCGTCAGTGACGTCTTCCATGATCTGCTCTACGTCTGTGTGGTGGTATACCTGGACAACATCCTGGTGTTTTCCCACGATTTGCTGACCCATATGATTAATGTTCATCTTGATCTACAAAGGTTAAGGGAGAATTGACTCTATGCCAAGTTTGGGAAATGTCTGTTTGAGTGGAAGGGGGATCAGTGGGTGCTCTCATCCTCCGGGAAATCCATGATTAAGGCTGGTAACCAAAACGTGTAGGATTGTCCAAGGTGGTCCGTAATGGGCCCCCTGTGCTGCATGTCCTTTTAAAATTGTTACAATAAAACTTGCTGTTTTACTATTTTCCTGCTTCCTGCAAGTGCTGGATTTATTTTCCTGTTTGAAGTTTCTCAGCGGCCCAGGACCATGGGCTTACCTCCAAGTGCCGAGAATTGGATTCATTGAGACCAGAGGAAGATCATAGAGAGTTGAGCTGAATATTGTTTTTTTTTACTATTTAAACTCCACATCGACTCTCTCTAAAAGGTGTGGGGAGGCTATCCACAAGTCCCACTTCAAACTCTCAGGTCAATCTCGGCAGGGTCCTCATCATTCTCCACATTATTCTGGGCATCCCAAATGACCAGTTCCTTAATCAAATCTGACTGAGTGTTAGTGTCCCTGTATACAATCTGTTGAATCAGGCACAGCTCCTCTAGTAGCTGTTTACTGCTGAGGCTGTATGACCACTCTGGTCCTCGTCCTATGACTGAGCTGGTGGGGTTGGACATTGCGGCGTCCGAAACCTGTATGCCTCACCTATAGCCTGTTGACTATGTTTATGTTCCTCCCTGGTTGTTGAGCCCCTAAAAGGTATCCACGAACACCAATCCCCTGTTGCTCCCCTGGATGAACTAGGCTGAGTATTTCACTGATGCCACCAATTGTAAAGACATGGGAGTCAGTGGGTGCTCTCTTCCGCTGGTCAGGCCACTTTTACAAAGACATTAACCAGGGGTCATCCCAACTGAATGCCCGAACTCCTTAAGCATGGGCGGAACACTACTCAGACAACACAGTGTGAGGGAACCACCCAATGTTAGGACCTTATTGGATCCCCAGCAGTCAAAGGAATATAACACATAACCAGGCAAAACACACAATGTAACAGGCAACAGAGTCTCACCCTTCCACTGGCTCACCAGGCATTCGAATATTTGTGCCATCAGGGCTTCCAGGATCAACTACGCCAACCCAGCAGCAATTCACTTTCATTGGGCACCTACTGAGAAAGGAATAGCGGCAAGCTTAGGAAGCTGACCGAGCACCGTAAAGTCTGTAGCCAGGTGACCGAATTGTCCCAACCTGGGTATCTTCTTTACATAGTCTCTGATATTTCAGCAGAATCCTATGCTGAACTTCTGCAGTATATAATCCAGTTTTGGTGCTCCTCTAGTCAGACCCAAAACTCCTAGACTGTGGCCATGCAGAGTGTGAATACATGATAGTAGTTATAGTATAAGTTACCCAGTAGAAGTGCTCAAGTAAGGGTTCCAACTCGTTAAACTAATCAATAAAATATTGCTTTTGTAATTTATTTTAAAAAAAAAAGGTAGAGTCAGTTGACAAAAATTGTAACACAAGTGCAATGTTTTGGCCTTACAACCGGCCTTCATAAGATATTACAATGACAAACAAATAAAACAAATGATAATGCCAATCTTCACACTATACAATACATGTATTAACTTGACAACCAGAAAAAACAATATGTACAGTACCAACCACAAACAATTCTTGTCTTGCAAAAATGTCTTGCGGTTCTAGATTTAATAAATCATTCACATGAACTGCATGAAAAGAAAAAAAAGTAGAATAAGCAACCATATCAGGATGTAAATCCTGCTGCGAAGATGAATAGAGGACAAATAGACCAATATCACTACTATTGTGGCAAGAAGTTTCCATTAGTTCTCAGGAAAAAGAAAAGAGACAAAAAATACTTAGAAAGATAATAAAATAGCATAGTGACACCTACCAAAAGTATATCGGCACTCGGAAAACACTCTGTTGTGAAAATTAATGCTTCGTTGTCCAAAAGAAAACGCTGGTTTCTTATAGCTGGAAAACCGGGTGTACGGCTGCGATCATGTGACCATGATGTCATTATCACGCACATGCTCAGTGAGGAATGACAAGTTGCTGGACTTCAATAGACCTCCCAGAAATTCTTTTCCTTCTCCACATTCTACTCCATCAGGGTCTGACGATGAATGTCATAGATACACACAATGTCCATTTTATGATCGTGGTCGTAGACCTAGTAGCAAGAGGAGACCAGATGAAGGTGGTAGTGGAGGGGTCCTGACCCTTTGGGGATACAGACGAGGTCACAGGTATCACAGTTACCTTTTGTTATCAATATTTTGTCAAATTGTTTAAGTCCATCCTAATTGTCAGTGCTTGAAAAAGGGCTATACTTCTGCCTTAGTTACAAATGTAATTTATTTCAATTGGAGATGGTCTTACCGCGTTTCTTTTGGAATATTAGGTTAAAGGCTTTTTTCACTGAGAATGTACCTGATGTACAGTCTGTTGTTAACCCTAAAATTTCTTTAAAAGCCCTTGGTTTACCTCTTGTTATCAATATTTTGTCATATTGTTTAAGTCCATCCCAATTGTCAGTGCTTCAAAAGGGCTATACTTCTGCCCGAGTTGCAAATGTAATTTATTTAAATTGGAGATGGACTTACAGCGTTTCTTTAAGAATGTTAGGTTAAAAACCTTTTTCACTAAGAATGTATCTGATATACAGTCTGTTGTTGACCCTAAAATTTCTTTAAAAGCCCTTGGTTTATGTCCAAAAAGTGACTTTATGCCAACAAAAATGATCCACTGGTAGAGACATTAGATTTGTGAATCAGGAGGTTAATAAGTTCAGACATCTAGTTAAGGGCCAACAAATTGCATTGTTCTACCAATTTATCTAACGTTGAGAGACAAGCTTTGACTTCACTTGTCAATAAGAAAGAGATAATCATTAAACCCGCCGATAAGTGGGGAGCGGAGGTCATCATGGATTATCATTCCTATACACAGGAATGTCATAGACAATTATCAAATTCTTTGGTCTACAAACCTTTGCAGTCTAATCCTTCATCTTCTGTTAAAACCAAAATCTCTCAGGTTCTGCAAACTGGCTTAGGTAAAAGTATTATTGACATGAAAGGGGTGGAGTATATACCGTATATACTCGAGTATAAGCCGAGTTTTTCAGCACAAAAATTGTGCTGAGAAGTGCCCCCCTCGGCTTATACTCAAGTCGCAGTGACGGATCAGTGGAGGGGGGGAGTGATCAGGAGCTGGAGGAGGTGGGGGGGGGAGGCTGCAATAGCAGCGGGCGGTCACGTGCCCCCGCTCATTAGTGCAGTGCAATATGCACTGAATCCCCCTGTCCATGTCAGCGCCCCCCCATCAGTGTTATACAGGCCCCCCTTGCTGCCGCACACCTGTAAAATAATAGCTCATTCATACTTATCCCTGTCGCTCTGTCACCACGCGTCTTCCGGTCTTCTTCCTGCTTGTACCCGGCGTCATGTGACCGGTGCAGAAGCAATGACGTCATCGCTGCTGCGCCCGCTGGGTACAAGCAGGAAGAAGCATGAAGACTGGAGGACGCGCAGTGAAAGAGCGGTGACAGAGCGACAGGGATAAGTATGAATGAGCTATTATTTTACAGGTGTGTGGCAGTAAAGTGGGCCTGTATATACCACTGGGGGGGGCCTGTATATACCACTGGGGGGGCCTATATATACCACTGAAGGGGGCCTGTATATACCACTGAAGGAGGCCTGTATATATCACAAATGGGGGCTGTACACCACTGAGGGGGGCCTGTATATACCACTGAGGGGGACCTGTATATACCACTGAGGGCGGCCTGTATATACCACTGATGGGGGGGGCCTGTATATATCACTGTTGGGGCCTGTATATACCACTGAGGGGGGGCCTGTATATACCACTGATGGGGGGCCTGTATATACCACTGATGGGGGCTGTAACCTCTGATGGGGGACCTGTATATACCACTGATGGGGGGCCTGTATATACCACTGAGGGGAGCCTGTATATACCACTGATGGGGGGCTGTATTCCACTGATGGAGGTTGTAACCTCTGATGGGGGGGAACTGTATACCAGTGATGGAGGTCCTATATACCAGTGATGGGGGATTATATTCCAGTAATGGGGGGCCATTTATCATGATGGGAGGGGCTGTATACCGTGATGAGAGTCTGATTCATTTCCCCCCCATGGCTTATACTCAAGTCAATAAGTTTCCCTTGTTTTGGAGGGTAAAATTAGGGGCCTCGGCCTATACTCAGGTCGGCTTATACTCGAGTATATACGGTAACTAATAGAAATCCAATTATACCAGTTTTTATATTTTACCTAAGATTCATAAACAATTAGAAAATTCAGTGCCCTGGACACTCAATGGCTGAGGGGAAATCTATTTGGGATGGGGGATTATTATACGTGACGCCACCTGTGGTACCTGGAAATGTGATTACCAGCGCTGCAGCCGGACGCTGAGGTGATAGTGATGCAGCTTTGGGTAGTACAGCTCCCCACAGGTGGAGTTTTACCTCAGGGCAGTGGGGTGGATGAGAGTAGTAGTCCTTGGCTCTGTGTAAGTTCTCCAGGTGGCGGCGGTGAATAAAGGATACCAGACACCAAGTAGCCCAAACAGTTCTTTACTCGTACCAGATGGATCAATAGGTACACGGTACAGTCTAGTTTGCCAGGGAATTTGTTGCCACAGGCCTTGGGGTTTGCCACAGAGTCTGTCAGAAGTGCTTTTCCCACACTTTCTTGGTCCTATTCCTTTATGGGCTCTTTTGGCTCATTAGACTCCCACTCTTGAGTCTGATTCTGGTCCCCGAGTCTGTTGCTTAAAGTCTTTCTTACTTGTCAGCGTCTTGAACCCAGCTATGGTACAGACGTTGGGCTACTTTGATGGGTGCTGTGGCACCTTCTTGATAAGGCCCACAGCCTGCCAGTCAGCAGTTTGGCATGAACCTTAACAAACCACCTCGGTTCCGGTTTACCGGTATTGACCTGAACTCTCCAGCCAGCTCCGACCAGTCCTGGAGTGTCCCCTTCGTTGTCTGGGTCACCTCTCAGTTTAGAGGTGCCCTCCTGTCACGCCCGCAGGGTCCCCTGCGTCCATCTCTGCTGCTCTCTTCACACCGCCTCACTGACTTCTGTCTACTGTCACTGTCACTTACGTCACATCTCCCACTCTGCTAAGCTCCACCCCCCTGGGACCTACTGAATATACAGTCCCTGGTGCTAGGGTGGCTGTGATTGGGATATTGTGGTTTTGTATACAGACTATGTAGCTTCCCCTCTACCTGTGTCTATGGAGGCAGTACACCTTCTGTTTGGGATGCAGTACCTCTCTGTGGCGTCCTGCCAGAGTGGCGCCACAAATAGAATTCCATTGGTTCACACCGTTCATCCATCTAATATATAAAGCTGAGTGTATGTATGCATGTGTGTGTATGTATCAAGTCCCGCCCACTCCACGTAGACACACTCACTCTGCATAGCCTCACCCACTCCGCATAGCCACACCCACCCCACATAGCCATGCCTACTCCACCTAGCCACGCCCTTAAAGTACATAGCTATATAGTATAATGCAGACTTATAGTCTTCCATATGGCATAATGCAGCCTTATAGCCCTCCATATAGATGAATGCAGCCTCATATCCTTCCATATCTAATATATAAAACTGAGTATACAGTTGTGGCCAAAAGTATTGACACCCCTGCAATTTTGTCAGATAATACTCAGTTTCTTCCTGAAAATGATTGCAATCACAAATTCTTTGGTATTATTATCTTCATTTAATTTGTCTTCAATGAAAAAAAACACAAAAAGAATTGTCCTGAAGCCAAATTGGATCTAATTCTACACCAAACATAAAAAAGGGGTGGACAAAAGTATTGACACTGTTAGAAAAATCATGTGATGCTTCTCTAATTTGTGTAATTAACAGCACCTGTAACTTACCTGTGGCACCTAAGAGGTGTTAGCAATAACTAAATCACATTGTGCTTTAGGACAATTCTTTTTGTGTTTTTTCATTGAAGACAAATTAAATGAAGGGGTGTCAATACTTTTGGCGAATCGGCGAAGCTGCCTGTAAACCCTCCACCTGATGCCAAACATCTGTGGAATGAGCGAGATAAACTGTTTCAATACCAAGATAAATTGTGCCGGCGGTATATAAACCCAAGAACTCATGAGATGGCGTGGCAGATCATCGTGCCAAAACCAGAGGTCCCCGTAGTCTTGAGTGCCTACCATAACCGAACTGGTCATTTCGAATGGAAGAAGCTCGTAGTGCTACTGAAAGATAGGTTCTTTTGGGTCGGTGTTCTGTCCTCACTAAATGGGCCGGGGGCTCATGTAGCTATACAGGCAGGTAAACCGCTGCACCGAGGTCCAATAAGGAGATTGTGGTTGAATCTGGTTTTTATTGAACGTAACAGTATATTGGCGCGGTAAAACTGAAAGCAATCAAATACAGACAATTAGTGGACGGTACAGCAAACATGCATTTTCCACATAGTTACACAATATGCATTAACATTTTTAAACTAGTAACTAACCTAGGGTGCAACTGGCTAAGACAGGCTAATATTAGAGCGGAACACAGCTAAAGAAGGTATAGTTACATACCGGCAATGCAATCTTGTGGGAACTGTAGTACTGAGTGTCTTCTTCCTTCCAGATATAAAAGTAAAATGGAGGCTGAGCTACCAGAATGCATTGCAAGAGGGAGGAGAATTAGACATAGAGATGAAATAGACTGCAAACATAGCATTGGCCGCTAGAGGGATCCAGAACACTACATATGAGATAAAGCTCATTAAGAATCTACAGCTATACTAACTAATAACATTATGCAAAAACAAACATTTGGTGATGAATTGTATGTCGGAGACAGAACAGTCGGCATGTGGTCATCTATAGAAAAATGGTGCAGAAATTGTCAAGCCTGTAGCCTGAGAAGGAGAGATGTACAGAGCCAGAAAGCCCAACTTCATCCCATCGTAACCAAACAACCTTTGGAGATAGTTGTCGTGGGCCATGTAAAACTGATTCCAAGTTGATCCGGCTATACCTACGCATTGACCATGGTAGACCATTATTCAAGATTTTTGATGGCTGCCCCTGTAAAAGACCTGACAGCTGCAACAGCTGCAAAAACCTTCCAAAAGTCTTCTGCAGACCATTGGGATACCCAGAACATATCCTAACAGATCAAGGACCAGCATTCGAAGCAGAGATCTTTCAAGAATTTTGCCAGATGTATGGGTGCAAAAAGATCAGACCAACCCCGTATCATCCCTAACTAATGGACTCTGTGAGAAAATGAACAACATCGTCATTGACATGCTGAAAATCCTACCGTTAGAAGAAAGAAAACCAATGGCCGTAAAAACTAATTGATTTGATCGACATGTATAATCACATTCCAGTAAGTTCTACTAACTGTACACCAGCATACCTGATGAGAGCTCGTACAGGAAAATTACCCGTAGACTTAGAACTAGGAGTAGTAGATCCTGAAGCAGATCATGGAAACTGGAAAATCCATTGCCAAGAACAGTACAAAAAGATTCAAACCAGTGTCGAAAACAACCTGGAGAAGTCCCGTGCAAAGCAAGAAAGGGATTATAACAAGCAAGCTCCAGCAGAACCAATACCACCTGGAAGTATGGTCCTAAAAAGGAAAATAACTCATCATAAATTGGATGATCGGTGGGAACCTGAACCCTATGTCCTACTAGACTCAGGAAATGACCGATAAAGTCTGCGTCATCAGCAAGGATGGAGAAAGAACCAGACAGACTGTATCCAGAGATCACCTTAAAAAGTGTCCTCTAGGTTGGGAAAATCAAGAACCCTACAATCAGCCCATTCAAGAGTTACAGCCAACTCCAGAATTAAGTCCAATCCCAGAACAGAAGAAGAAAGCAATCTCCACCATCTTAGAAAACTTCCCATAAGATTGGCCTCAACAAAATGGAGCCATTATAGAGCCAGTACTAAACTTCTACCAAGCCCGTGAAGAGATGCCCAGGAATCAGGAAGACATACCCGTTGCTAGAGAATCTGAGGATGCTGCAATCGGTACACCTGCTAGCCCAGTAGTGAGACTAAGGCCACGCAGAAGCTTACCTGAAACACCTGCACCAAGCTCAACACTAGACACCTCACCTGAGACAGTGACACCTGTAGTGCGGAAATCACATAGGAGCAAACGAGGTCAACCCCTGTCTAGGTTTGGAGAGTGGGTATAAAGTAAGGTAGAGCACATTGAGGAAACAAGTAAATAGTAAATGTACAAAAGAGTGTAAATCGTAATGTACAGAAGGGTGGACGAACTGGTCCCAGTCCCAAGCACATTACGTTAGGAACAGAAAGTGCCTGGGGCGGGGAGATACCAGGTCTCCTAAGCCGAGGCACCCATAGGGACCCCTGTTTATTGAAATTGTGGACTTTAAAAAACTTTTCCCCTTTTCTTACGCAGAGCGTACAGAGACTTTACTGTACAGACTCTTATGGAACTGAACTTTCCCTTTTTGAACTTTTAAAAATTTCAAATGGACTACGGTTAATGGACTAACGCAGCCACAAACTTTTCAAAAGCCTGCAGTGGATGGACTACCACCTTATGGACTTACCCGTTTTCTATTTTTCAATATTTTTCAGTGTCTTTTTGTAAATTTTTCCATTTTCAGACTTTATATATACAGTTAGGGCCAGAAATATTTGGACAGTGACACAAGTTTTGTTATTTTAGCTGTTTACAAAAACATGTTCAGAAATACAATTATATATATAATATGGGCTGAAAGTGCACACTCCCAGCTGCAATATAAGAGTTTCCACATCCAAATCGGAGAAAGGGTTTAGGAATTATAGCTCTGTAATGCATAGCCTCCTCTTTTTCAAGGGACCAAAAGTAATCGGACAATGGACTCTAAGGGCTGCAATTAACTCTGAAGGCGTCTCCCTCGTTAACCTGTAATCAATGAAGTAGTTAAAAGGTCAGGGGTGGATTCCAGGTGTGTGGTTTTGCATTTGGAAGCTGTTGCTGTGACCAGACAACATGCGGTCAAAGGAACTCTCAATTGAGGTGAAGCAGAACATCCTGAGGCTGAAAAAAAAGAAAAAATCCATCAGAGAGATAGCAGACATGCTTGGAGTAGCAAAATCAACAGTTGGGTACATTCTGAGAAAAAAGAAATTGACTGGTGAGCTTGGGGAACTCTAAAAGGCCTGGGCGTCCACGGATGACAACAGTGGTGGATGATCGCCGCATACTTTATTTGGTGAAGAAGAACCCGTTCACAACATCAACTGAAGTCCAGAACACTCTCAGTGAAGTAGGTGTATCTGTCTCTAAGTCAACAGTAAAGAGAAGACTCCATGACAGTAAATACAAAGGGTTCACATCTAGATGCAAACCATTCATCAATTCCAAAAATAGACAGGCCAGAGTTAAATTTGCTGAAAAACACCTCAAGAAGCCAGCTCAGTTCTGGAAAAGTATTCTATGGACAGATGAGACAAAGATCAACCTGTACCAGAATGATGGGAAGAAAAAAGTTTGGAGAAGAAAGGGAACGGCACATGATCCAAGGCACACCACATCCTCTGTAAAACATGGTGGAGGCAACGTGATGGCATGGGCATGCATTGCTTTCAATGGCACAGGGTCACTTGTGTTTATTGATGACATAACAGCAGACAAGAGTAGCCGGATGAATTCTGAAGTGTACCGGGATATACTTTCAGCCCAGATTCAGCCAAATGCTGCAAAGTTGATTGGACGGCGCTTCATAGTACAGATGGACAATGACCCCAAGCATACAGCCAAAGCTACCCAGGAGTTCATGAGTGCAAAAAAGTGGAACATTCTGCAATGGCCAAGTCAATCACCAGATCTTAACCCAATTGAGCATGCATTTCACTTGCTCAAATCCAGACTTAAGACGGAAAGACCCACAAACAAGCAAGACCTGAAGGCTGCGGCTGTAAAGGCCTGGCAAAGCATTAAGAAGGAGGAAACCCAGCGTTTGGTGATGTCCATGGGTTCCAGACTTAAGGCAGTGATTGCCTCCAAAGGATTCGCAACAAAATATTGAAAATAAAAATATTTTGTTTGGGTTATGTTTATTTGTCCAATTACTTTTGACCTCCTAAAATGTGGAGTGTTTGTAAAGAAATGTGTACAATTCCTACATTTTCTATCAGATATTTTTGTTCAACCCTTCAAATTAAACGTTACAATCTGCACTTGAATTCTGTTGTAGAGGTTTCATTTCAAATCCAATGTGGTGGCATGCAGAGCCCAACTCGCGAAAATTGTGTCACTGTCCAAATATTTCTGGCCCTAACTGTATGTTATCTGTTTCACTGTTATTATTGTTATTTCTTTGTTAACACAAAAATGCTCAGTCCAGGAGTACAGTCATGGCCAAAAGTTTTGAGAATGACACCAAAATTATGTTTTCACATGATCTGCTGGTTTTTATTTGTGTTTGTCTGATGTTTATATCACATACAGAAATATAATTGCAATCATATTATGAGTACCAAAATGTTATATTGACAGTTAGAATGAGTTAATGCAGCAAGTCAATATTTGCAGTGTTGACCCTTCTTCTTCAGGACCTCTGCAATTCTCTCTGACATGCTCTCAATCAACTTCTGGACCAAATCCTTACTGATAGCAGTCCATTCTTGCATAATCAATGTTTGCATTTTGGCAGAATTTGTTGGTTTTTGTTGGTCCACCCGTCTCTTGATGATTGACCACAAGTTGTCAATGGGATTAAGATCTGGGGAGTTTCCAGGCCATGGACCCAAAATCTCTATGTTTTGTTCCCTGAGCCATTTAGTTATCACCTTTGCTTTATGGCAAGGTGCTCCATCATGCTGGAAAAGGCATTGTTGGGCGCCAAACTGCTCTTGGACGGTTGGGAGCAGTTGCTCTTGAAGGACATTCTGGTACCATTCTTTATTCATGGCTGTGTTTTTAGGCAAGACTGTGAGTGAGCCAATTCCCTTGGCTGAGAAGCAACCCCACACTTGAATGGTTTAGGATAGTTTACAGTTGGCATGAGACGAGACTGGTGGTAGCGCTCACCTCTTCTTCTCCGAATAAGCTGTTTTCCAGATGTTCCAAACAATCGAAAAGGGGATTCATCAGAGAAAATGACTTTACCCCAGTCCTCAGCAGTCCACTTCCTGTACCTTTTGCAGAATATCAGTCGGTCCCTGATGTTTTTTTCTGGCTTCTTTGCTGCCCTCCTTGAAACCAGGCCTTGCTCAAAGAGTCTCCGCCTCACAGTGCGTGCAGAAGCACTCACATCAGCCTGCTGCCATTCCTGAGCAAGCTCGGCACTGCTGGTAGTCCGATCCCGCAGCTGAAACAGTTTTAAGATACGGTCCTGGCGCTTGCTGGTCTTTCTTGGGCGCCCTGGAGCCTTTTTGACAACAATGGAAGCTCTCTCCTCGAAGTTCTTGATGATGTGATAAATTGTTGACTGAGGTGCAATCTTTCTAGCTGCGATACTCTTCCCTGTTAGGCCATTTTTGTGCAGTGCAATGATGGCTGCACGTGTTTCTTTAGAGATAACCATGGTTAACTGAAGAGAAACAATGATACCAAGCACCAGCCTCCTTTTTAAAGTGTCCAGTGGTGTCATTCTTACTTAATCATGACTGATTGTTCGCCAGCCCTGTCCTCATCAACACCCTGTGTTAATGGAACAATCACTAAAACGATGTTAGCTGCTCCATTTAAGGCAGGACTGCAATGATGTTGAAATGTCTTTTGGGGGTTAAAGTTCATTTTCTAGGCAAATATTGGCTTAGCAAGTAATTGCTGTTAAGCTGATCACTCTTTATGACATTCTGGAGTATATGCAAATTGCCATAAGAAAAACTGAAGCAGTAGACTTTGTTAAAATTAACATTTGTATAATTCTCAAAACATTTGGCCATGGACTGTACTAATGTTATCTAGGGGGGGGGGGGGTGTCACCCTGCTCACGCAGGTAACCACAGATCTCTCTAATGCACAGCTGGGATTCCACAGCAGGCACCTACTACAAACAACACCTTCCACCCCAGCAGAGTAGGGGGAGCCCAACTTGCTGCCCTTAGGCAAGATCCCCTATATATATACTGCTGCTGGGGGAGGAGCTAGTCAGAGTGTGTGCAGACGCTCGAAGAGCTGCAAGGAAGTCCTGGTGTTTGGTGCTGCGTTCAGGCCCGAGCCAGTGACCCGGAGTGGCCCTTCAGCGTCCCACAAGCCTAAGTAGGACTGAAGGCAGGGAGCTCAGAGCAGAAAAGGGAGCAAAGAGCTTGAGGGAGTTCGTTCCAGGAGAAACGCCGGATATTGGGGATCCGCACCTGTGGGGAACTATAGGCCCACAGAAAACCCCGTCGCACCGTGGAAGCTTCAGCTACCCGGTCTCCCAGGAGGGTCAAGAGAGGGAGCCAGGAACAGCAGGCCAGCTGCAGTGTTCAGAGAGGGTCATCCCAGAGACCGCACAGGAGGAGAAAGAGACAGATAAAGAGAGTGGAGGCAAGTCAGACTACAGCAGGCTGTTCTTCAGCAACTACACAATCAGAGGAGGCCTTATATCCACTTGCTGTGGGAACCCACTGTGCAACCCTGTCACCCGTCGGTGCCCTGGACATATTTACCTGTAAGTCATCAGTAAAAGGTAAAAGAGACTTCTTCCGTGTGCGTGCATCCTTCTTCTCCACTCACCGTGCCCCTCTATAGACTATTCCAACTCTCCCTATACAATCCCAGCTCCACTACAACCTGCTTCCCCTCACTACGGTGCCCCAGAGGTCCAGTCCTGCCTGCGGAGGACTAGACCATCTCTGCCGCAATACCACCGACCTCGGGAGGACTGTAGCGGTGCTGGTGACATCTCACCAGGTACTGCAGGTAGCGTCACGACAAACTATAAACTTGTACATAATCCCCTGTATATAAATCTCCCTTTTAAAGATAGGCCCAGGACACAGGATCAGGCGTGCCCGCCATTCCCTGTGACACAGCAGTTAACCCTTTGCCTCCTGATACCCGAGTACCCCATGGCTCGACAGTTTCCCTATGGGGCCGGATGGCAGCTATTTGCCATTGGGATTTGTCCTGTCCGGGAGCATCTGGCACATTTAGTTTTTTTGCCCCAGACACAAAATCAAAACTTGCAGTGTTTTTGTGTCCGGGGCAAAAATCGGACAAAATCGGATCTGACACCCCATAACATGGGAGTCTATGGTTGCCGTATCGCGTTGGATCCAACATAAAATTGGACTGGCTGAATTTCAGTACCTGGACAGCAGCAGCTGCCACTCACAAACAAATCCGGCAGAAAACAGGATCGAAGGGCATATTTGCCCTCCGGGTCTGTTTTTTCCAGAGTTGTCAGGTTCTGTCAAGTGCTTCCTGCAAAACACTGGACAGAACCTGACAGCAGAAAACAGTGGTGTGAAGCCGGCCTTAAGACCCCATCTCATGCGTCAATGGTCGAACGATCCGGTCAACGATCTGACTTGACCTAGATCGTTTAAACTACGTTCAATGATCGCTAGTGAAATGTCACACGTATAGCTCTCATTAACAATGCAGCAATGATTCCGCGACAAGCATACGATACTTGTGGTCATTAGCTCGCCTACGTCCTTCACTTCTCAATAGGCGAGGTTGTTAACGACATCGTTATCGAGGTGTCACACACACGCCCATGCTGCAGGTTGAACGAACGCTCATCGTTTGGTTTAAGGTCCGGTTTACCAACCTCCCATCAATGATCTGCCCGATTCATTGATCGAATGTACATGTCACACTGAACGACGTTGTTAGGACATCGTTAGAACGACTGAAAACCAGTGATGTTTCAAGAATATCGTTAACGATATCGTAGTGTGTGATGGGGGCCTTTAGCGATTTTCACATTCATTTGTAGGACTTGTTTGTAATACTGACTTTTTTCATTATTCCCTCAGGGGATCTTCCTTTTGTAAATTGTAATTGGAATCAAATGTTCAATCTGATTAATCACTGTTCATGCTTGTGTGTTTAGTATATATAACTAGTGCATGCATTTTATTTCTGATAGCTTATGAGTAAGATATGTTTAACATGTCTTATTTTACTATTAATCAGTAGGTGAACGTCTGGCTACCATGCAGTAGGTGCCTGGGGTGAAAAACAGGCTAGAGACTTCCAGAGAGCCCCGGCACTCAATATATGAATAAGGAGAAAAGGAGATTTTGAATGATTCTGTATCAGTTTATTTGTTCAGCAATTTTTTTGAAGCATGAAGTTGAAAAATAGAACGCATGTTTCGGCAAACAATGCCTTCCTCAGCAATGTATTTATGTACATATAACAAAAAGGAAACACGTTGCTAAAGGGTAACGTAACATAGTCAATCTTGACATAGCCGAAACAGATAAACAGACATATATCATTCAATACACAGTACACTCAGGAAGAATTAAGAACATTGAATAAGTCCATCTAGAAGATACAGTCCTTGATTTATTCCACTATTCCCTTATTGAGGTAAAGCTATTTCTTTGTCGTGGACAGATTAACCCTCCTATGTGTCGTATGTCCGTTAGGTACGGGTATATGGCAGCTCTTTATTTACTTCTAGATGGACTTATTCAGTGCTCTTAATTCTTCCTGAGTGTACCGTGTATTGAATGATATATGTCTGTTTATCTGTTTTGGCTATGTCAAGATTGACTATGTTACGTTACCCTTTACCAACGTGTTTCCTTTTTGTTATATGTACATAAATACATTGCTGAGGAAGGCATTGTTTGCAGAAACGTCCGTTGTATTTTCTAACTTCATGCTTAAAAAAAATTGCTGAACAAATTATCTGATACGGAATCTTTCAAAAACTCCTTTTTTCCTTATTCATATATTGAGTGCTGGGGCTCTCTGGAAGTCTCTAGTTTATTTTACTGTTAGACTTTAACTGAATTTTGTTAGGCTGGCTTCACACTGCAGTCAGGTCCGATCCGGGGCTGTCAGGGGTGAACCTGACAGCCCCGGACCGGATCTGGACACAAAACCAGAGGGCAAATATGCCCTCTGGTCCGGTGTGCAGCCAGATGCTGCAGAGCTCAGTTGTCCTGCGAAGTGGTGCTGAACCGCTTCACAGAGGACAGCTCCCTGGTGCTGAAGTTCAGCATAGCTCACGCTGAGCTTCAGCCACAGGTGTCAGGTCCCCGGATCCTCCCGGATCGGGGCAATCAGGCCCCATAGATTCCCATGTTAGGGAGTTGCCTCGGATCCGGGAGGATCCAATTTGCGGAGATTTTTCTTCCCGGACACAAAAATGCTGCATGCTCCGATTTTGTGTCCGGGAGAAAAATCCGATTCCTCCCGGATTCTCCCAGACACATGGAAACCGGATGGCAGAGAGCTGCCATCCGGCTCCATAGGGCTGCATGGGGTGAAATTTGGGATCGGACCTGACCGCAGTGTGAAGCCAGCCGTTATGGGATCTTTATCTATCTTGGTGTGCATTCACACATATATTCACATTTTGCTTGCTCTGACTTCAGCACTCTTTCTCATACACATTCATTATTAGATAAATATGGAGCTAATTTTCCCCTTAACATTGTCCTTTGGAATCTGTGACTGTTATGGCCACTTTACACACACCAACTTATCTGTCCAACTTCTGAACAACTTACTGGTTGCAGTGAAATCATGGACACATTGTTCCATTTGTACACAGCCACAAAATGGAGCAATGTGTCCATGATTTCACTGCAACCAGTAAGTTGGTCAGAAGTTGGACAGATAAGTTGGTGTGTGTAAAGTGTACCTAAAGGTACCGTCACACAGGGAGATATCGCTGGCGATGTTGCCGGCAACTGAGGGGCGTGGCCAGGTTGTGGCGACATCGCCGGAGAGTTGCCTCGTGTGACAGGGCGATAATCAGGGGAAAAATCGCCTGAGTAACATCGCCAGGTTTCCCAACAATGTTGGGAAACCTGGCGATGTTGGTCAGGCGATCATGCCTGATCGCCCTGTGTAACGCGGCAACCTGCAATGTTGCGGGCGATTCCGCCTATCTCCAACATTGCGAGTTATCGCTCGCTGGGTTGCTGGGCAACCCAGCGAGCGATAGCCGCGGCAACTAGCCGGCGAAATCGCCGGTAAGTTGCTCAGTCTGACATCTCACCGGTGATGTTGTCAGGGATGCGCGCTCCCGCGATCGCCGGCAACATCGCCGGCGATATCTCCCTGTGTGACGGTACCTTTACGGTTTGTAACACGTTTTTATTAAAATAATAAAAATATTTTTTGAATACATGGTAAGAAAGAAAATAATTTATACCTCTTTTTGAGGTTTTCTAGGTTTCATTTATTTCCATTTTTAAGTGGGACAATTCTAATTACCTTTCTAGCATATGTTCCATTGGAGACATCTTCTGATGGGGTTCGTTAATTTAGGGTATGGACATACATCAGAGTGAAAAAACGGTCCGAATCACTGATGCGAGAGTCGGATGAGTGTGATCCGAGTTTCGCTCAGTGTGGCTTGCGAGTGCTGTCCCAGTGCAATCTGTTTTTTTCCTCAGCAGCTAGTTACTGTGTAATCATTTACAGGTGCATTTTGTACAGTTTTCTGAGCTACAGAATGGTAATGTAGCAAATAAAAACTAGCATCAGACTCGGATGGTGCGAGTGCTTTCTGAGTGCAATCCGTATTTTTTATCGGACCCATAGACTTGCATTGGCGAGTCTCATCCGTGACTCACATAGAATGGCAACATGTTGCGATTGACTCGCAATCCGAGAATCGGATGTGGAAAAATCGTATGAGACTCGGAAATGTGCTCTCGGACATTAGTTAACATTGGTCCGAGAGCAATGCGATTTTTCCGCACAGTAAACTCGGACGAGTTTCACTGATGTGTGTCCGAGCCCTTAAGGAGTGAATCTGAAATGCATCAGACGGAGCAGGCTGGCCTAGGATGTACATGATTATATTATGTGTTCATAAATTTTGATAAATAAAGAAAGATTTTATTGCAAAAAGAATTGGGGCTAGATCCTCCTTCATTATTTTTATTTTACTTGTGCCAGTCGCGAATTGATTCTCTATCCAAATAAAGGAACTTTCACACCACTTTGGATAGTCATCTGTCTGCACTGGAGCTTTAACCATTGGATTACAATTGGGTTAAAGATAGTTTCGCCTAGTGCATCTTCTACGATTAGTATGAGATTCAATGGCTAGCACACGATAGGTGTGGGGGTATGGTGCTAGTGAAGGAGGCTCGTAAGTCCCACATAAATGTCTATTAGAATCACTTCACCATACACTTAAGGAGTTTTTTTGCTTGTTGGTGAAATTTATTGAAACAAGTGCTCTTATAGTGATTGCGACAGAATGACGTTTCGGTCATTCAAGACCTTGATCACATAAGTCGCCTTAAGCTATGTTGTGGTTCATGAAGGATGTGGTCCTTATGATCAGTATAGGAACAGCGGGTATGCCCTTAGTAGTTCAGAACTGAGGGCTGTCCTGTACAGGGTAATGGTCACTAATGCCTTTAGATTAGCCTTCATGAACCACAACATAGCTCAAGGCGACTTATGTGATCAAGGTCTTGAATGACCGAAACGTCATTCTGTCGCAATCACTATAAGAGCACTTCTTCTATGATTAGAACATTGGTTATTCTTTGGATTATTCCAGGACTTAGGTCCCTTCCACATCAGCGTTTTGCGCTGATCGCGGCAGTTGCGGTGAAAAAACTGCAACTGCCGCGATTACCGCATAACGGCCGCACTTGCGGCAAGCCCCATACAATGTCTATGGGGCTTGTGGTAAGTGTGCGGCAGGTGTTGCAAGTATCGGCACTTGCGGCAGGTGCGGCCGTGAAAAAAACGCGGCATGCCGCGTTTTTTTTCGCGGCCGTACCTGCTGCAAGTGCCGAAACTGCACTTGCCACACTTGCTGCACACTTACCACAAGCCCCATAGACATTGTATGGGGCTTGCCGCAAGTGTGCCGCGATCGCGGTCGTTATGCGGTAATCGCGGCAGTTGCGGTTTCACCGCAACTGCCGCAATCAGCGCAAACGCTGATGTGAAAGGATCCTTACTTAAGACATTCAGCTGCTTCATTGATAAGTTAATATTATTGTTGCATTGCATGCATGTTGTTTTTTTGTATTCCAGGTAAAGGTTTCCTTCAGTAATCTTTAGGAAAACGCCTTCAATTAAAATTAATATAGTGAAGTCCAAGGATTTCAGACGGGGAATGTGTTCTCTGCCAATTCCCTTGGTGAAGAACTTATATAGAATGTGGTATTTTGTTAATTTATACTGTTATCTTATGTGATATTATAAAAGTACTAGAAATAGGCCCAATGCTAATGCATCGGGAGGGCAGTCTCTGTGCCTGTGTCCCCTTGTGCGCTCTCTCCTGTCTGTGCTGTCTCTTCCCCTGTGCACTCTGTCTTACTTGTGCCTTTCTCTCCACTCTGTTATGCTCTCAGCCCCTGTGTGTGTGGCACCCCATGGGTTAATGTTCCACAATAACACCACATAGGTTCTCTCCCCACTACACACTGACAAACACTAGTACCTCTGGGCCAGGAGGGGGAGCACAACCTGCTCCCTTAAATACTCCAGCTCATGAGGGAGAGCTCAGTTCAGCTCGGAGCAGGGCTGTGAAGAGGACACTTAGAGCAGAGTTAGCTCAGTGCAGACCTAGCAAGGGTCGGTGAACAGGAGAACTACGGACAGAGGAACACGTCTGGGAGCTGGAGTGATACCTTCACTTGCCCCAAAAGAGCGCACGGAATGGACACCGGATCCGGTACTGTGTCTGGCACCCACAGCACAGTGAATCCAGGAACAGTGGGATCTCTAGATGCCCCTAGTACCAGTGCAAAGCAACACGGAGGGGTCAGCACAGCACAGAGGACTCAAGTTGCCTAGCCAAGTGGTACCAGCAGAACACAGAGAAAGAGTGAGAAGTCCCAGCAGCTTAGCTAGAAGCAGCAGCTCAGGACACACACACAGCGCATCACGAGGAAGCTAATGACCCGGACAGGGTGGGGAGAGAGCTTAGTCCCCATTATAGACTCCGTGGACTATAACCTGCAACAACATCTGCAGTAAAGCTTTGTAAAACAGCAAAACTGTGAGTCTGTGTATTGATTGCAACCTTTGCCCTACATTCAGTAACAGAGAGCTCCCATCTACAGAGCTACCAGCCTGTCAGCTCTGCACACAAATTAGAAGAAGCTGCAGCATCAGGAGAAGAGGAGAATTGCACCTTTGACTACTAAACGTGAGTGTGTGTCCTTTACCCCGTCTTTACCATTCATATTCATTATAGACTATAACATCACTGCCCCGGGGAATACAGTTCTACCCACTGGAACTATTACACCTAAGCTCCATTCCATCATCCCCGGAGGTTCTGCAGCAGCGGCGGCCCCATCACTGGCCGCATATGGTGGGTGGCGTCACGACTGACAATCCCCTGTAAATACACCCTTTTTATTTGCCAGGGCCCGGGAAACGGGGCTCGACATGTGCGCTGTCTCTCCCTGTGTGCGCTGTCTTTCCCCATGACTCTGCCTCCCCCTGAGTCTCTGCCTCCCCTGTGCATACTGCCTCCCTTGTGGCTTCTGCATCCCCTGTGCCTTCTCCCTCCCCTGTGCCTCTGTCTCCTCTGTGCCATCCGGCTCCCATGTGCCTGCCTCGCATCACTGAACCACCATACAATGAGCCACCGCATAGTGCTAACGACTGAGCCACCGCACAGTTCTAACCACTGAACCACCACACAGTTCTAAACACTTAATCACTGTACAGTGCTAACCACAGAGCCACTGTACAGTGCTAACTACTGAGCCACCATATGCAGTGCTAACCACTGAGAAAAGGCCTACCGCACAGTTCTAACCACTGAGCCACCACACACAGTTCAAACCACTGAACCACCGTACAGTGCTAAGTATGGAGCCACTGTACATTGCTAACCACTGAGCCACCATATACAGTGCTAACCACTGAGCCACAATAAAATGCTAATCACTGAGCTACCATATACAGTGCTAACGACTGAGCCACCACACAGCTCTAACCACTGAGCCACTGTACATTGCTAACCACTGCGCCACCATATGCAGTACTAACCACTGAGCCACCATATACAGTGCTAACCACTGAGCTATCATATACAGTGCTAACCACTGAGCCACCGCACAGTGCTAACCACTGAACCAGCGCACAGTTCTAACTACGCAGCCACCGTACATTGCTAAACCCTGAGCCACCATATGCAGTGCTAACCACTGAGCCACAGTATACAGTGCTAACTACTGAGCAACCATACAGTGCTAACCACCGAGCCACCATATACAGTGCTAACCACTGAGCCACCATACAGTGCTAACCACTGAGCTGAGCCAGCTTTAAATCTCCTGCTCGGCGCGCGACCAATCAGCTGAGTGGTATTGGCGGGAGATTTAAAGCTGCCTGCCGCTACCGCTCAGCTGGTTGGTTGAGCGCTACCCGGCTCTCGACCAATGAGCTGAGCGGCGGCGGGCAGCTGTAAATCTCCCGCCAATACCGCACCGCTCAGCTGATTGGTCAAGAGCTGGGTAGCAGTTGACCAGTCATCTGAGCGGTGCGGTATTGGCGGGAGATTTACAGCTGTCCGCCGCCGCTCAGCTTATTGGTCAAGAGCCAGGTAGCGCTCGACCAATTAGCTGAGTGGTATCAGCGGGAAGGTTTGAATCTCCCGCCAATACTGCGCTGCTCAGCTGATTGGTAGAGCGCCGGGTAGCATGTGACCAATCAGCTGAGCGGTATTGGCGGGCAGGTTTAAATCTCCCTCCAATACGCGCTGCTCAGCTGATTGGTCGAGAGCCGGGCAGCGTGCGACCAATCAGCTCAGCCGTATTGGCGGGACATTTAAACCTGCTCGCCGCTGCTCAGCTGATTTGTCGAGAGCCAGGCATCGCATGACCAATTAGCTGAGCACCGCGGTATTGGCGGGAGGTTCAGTTGTTAGCACTGTATGGTGGTTCAGTGGTTAACACTGTATATGGTGGCTCAGTGGTTAGCACTGTATGGTGGCTCAGTGGTTAGCACTGTATGGTGGCTCAGTGGTTAGTATTGTATATGGTGGCTCAGTGGTTAGCACTGTATATAGTGGCTCAGTGGTTAGCACTGTATATGCTGGCTCAGTGGTTAGGTGGCTCAGTGTTTAGTACTGTTTGTTGGCTCAGTGGTTAGCACAGAATATAATATGGTGGCTCAGTGGTCAGGTGGCTCAGTGGTTAGCATTGTATATGGTGGCTGAGTGGTTAGCAGTGTATATGGTGGCTCAGTGGTTATCACTGTATGGTGGCACAGTGGTTAGTACTGTATATGGTGGCTCAGTGGTTAGCACTGTATATGATGGCTCAGTGGTTAGCACTGTATATGATGGCTCAATGGTTAGCAATGTATGGTGGCTCAGTGGTTAGCATTGTATATGGTGGCTCAGTGGTTAGCACAGTATATGGTGGCTCAGTGGTTAGTGCTGTATGGTGGATCAGTGGTTAGCACTGTATATGGTGGCTCAATGGTTAGCATTATATGGTGGCTGAGTGGTTAGCAGTGTATATGGTGGCTCAGTGGATAGCACTGTATACGATGGCTAAGTGGTTAGCACTGTATATGGTGGCTCAATGGTTAGCACTGTATAGTGGCTCAGTGGTTAGCATTGTATATGGTGGCTCAGTGGTTAGCACAGTATATGGTGGCTCAGTGGTTAGCACAGTATATGGTGGCTCAGTGGTTAGCACTGTATATGCTGGCTCAGTGGTTAGCACTGTATATGGTGGCTCAATGGTTAGCATTATATGGTGGCTGAGTGGTTAGCAGTGTATATGGTGGCTCAGTGGATAGCACTGTATACGATGGCTCAGTGGTTAGCACTGTATATGGTGGATCAATGGTTAGCACTGTATGGTGGCTCAGTGGTTAGCATTGTATATGGTGGCTCAGTGGTTAGCACAGTATATGGTGGCTCAGTGGTTAGCACTGTATATGGTGGCTCAATGGTTAGCAGTGTATATGGTGGCTCAGTGGATAGCACTGTATACGATGGCTCAGTGGTTAGCACTGTATATGGTGGCTCAGTAGTTAGTACTGTATGGTGGCTCAGTGGTTAGCACTGTATATGGTGGCTCAATGGTTAGCATTTTATGGTGGCTGATTGGTTAGCAGTGTATATGGTGGCTCAGTGGTTAGCACTGTATTTGGTAGATCGGTGGTTAGCAATGTATGGTGGCTGAGTGGTTAACAGTGTATATAGTGTTTCAGTGATTAGCACTGTATGGTGGCTCAGTGATTAGTACTCTATATGGTGGCTCAGTGGTTAGCATTATATGGTGGCTGAGTGGTTAACAGTGTATATGGTGGCTCAGTGATTAGCACTGTAAGGTGGCTCAGTGGTTCGCACTGTATATGATGGCTCAGTGGTTAGCATTCTATATGGTGGCTCAGTGGTTAGCACTGTATGGTGGCTCAGTGGTTAGCACTGTATATGGTGGCTCAGTGGTTAGCATTGTATGGTGGCTGAGTGGTTAGCAGTGTATATGGTGGCTCCGTGATTAGCACTCACTTGCTGAGCGGCGCGGGATTCAAATCCCACAGCCAATCAGCTGTGCCGCGGTCTGTGGCGGGGGATTTCAATCCCGTGCCACTCAGCTAATGAGCGGCATAGGATTCAAATCCCTCGCCAAGCCACGCGCCGCATCGCTGATTGGTCGCCGTGGTCAGTGGTGACCAATCAGCGAAGCGATATTTAAATCACACGCCAACAGCGCTGATTGGTCACCGCGGTGTTGTCACATAATTGTCAGAGCAGCCGCCGGCTTTGGCGGGGGATTTGACTCCCACACCGCTCATTGGCTGAGCGGCACGGGATTCAAATCCCCCGCTAAGCTGCGCGCCGCTTTGTTGATTGGTCGCCGCCGACCGCAGCGACCAATCAG
The DNA here is from genome assembly GCA_033576535.1 of Allobates femoralis. Taxonomy (NCBI): domain Eukaryota; kingdom Metazoa; phylum Chordata; class Amphibia; order Anura; family Aromobatidae; genus Allobates; species Allobates femoralis. The sequence goes on from JARQOC010000001.1 coordinate 396,344,971, forward strand.
CGAAGCTCAATTTAAATCACGTGCCAACAGTGCTAATTGGTAGCCACGATTGGCGGCAACGAATCAGCGCTGTTGGCGCGCGATTGTCAGAGCTGCCACCAGCTTTTGCAGGGGATTTGATTCCCGCGCCGTTGATTGGCTGAGCTGCCGCTGACTTTGGTGGGGGTTTTGAATCCTGTGCCGCTCATTGGCTGAGCGGAGCGGGATTCAAATTCCCCGCCAAGCCACATGCCGCTTTGCTGATTCGTCGCCGCCGACCAAATTTATATCCCCCTCCAAAGCCGGCGGCACCGCTGATTGGCTGAAGGATCCAAATCCCCCACCAAGCCGCATGCCGCTTTGCTGAATGGTCGCCGCCGAACGCGGCGACAAAATCAGTGAAGCAGGATTTAAATCACGCACCAACCGTGCTGATTGGTCGTCGCGGTTGGCGGCAACCAATCAGCATTGTTGGCGCGTGATTATCAGAGTGGCTGCTTTTTAATCCCGCCCCGCTGATTGGCTGAGCGGTGTGGGAGGATTCAAATCCCCCGACAAGCTGCACGCAGCTTTACTGATTGGTCACCACTGCTGTCGGCGGCGGCCAATAGCTGTTGGTGCGTGATTTAAACCCGCTTCGCTGATTGGTCGCCTCTGAGCGCGGCAACCAAACAGCGAATCGGCGTGCAGCTTGGCGGGAGTTTTGAATCCCAACCGCCATATCGTAATACCCATAACTTGGGTGTTCCAATATGGCGGTCGGCGCACTTCTGCTGCAAGCAGCCGGGAGATGACCGGCTTGCACCGGACATCTCCTGGCTGCATCGCCGCAGACCTCCGTGCGGCGAAAGATGACCGCGGCTACTGTCAGGAGATCAGCTGATCTCCCGACAGTAGCGGTGGCGTCTGTGTCACTTTACTTCTGTTACTTGTGTCGCTATCCCACAATGGTGCCGCGGTGGATTGTGGGATGGCGACATAAGCGCCGGAAGTAGTGTGACACATACTATTCGTGATTATGTATTTAGATAGTTGTACAGTTATATTGTTTGTTGTACTTTACTGCCACCTACTGGTTATTGTTACAATAGGTCAAGATATGTATTTCTACAGAATTGTATGGATTTTCCCATAATTCATCTCTCTCTGAAGCCCCTCCCATCTTGTTCCCATCTTCCCTTACTTCTTCCTTCTAATGTCAGTCACTTGTTAATGTGTACATAAGGACTAGAAGCTGCATCCTCTTTTTACTATTCTGTCACCGATGCATGTACTCACATACCTCAGACTCATCCCACATACGTGCATCAGTGGCAGAATGCTTCTCATTCACACTTGAGACTTTACTTTACTGAGTCACATGAAACCATGGATGGAAAATGGCTGATTTGAAACAATATCACCATTTTCACTTAGAAGTGCACTCAGTTTGGTTGCCAGTAGTTTAGACATTAATGACTGTGTGAGGGGTGTATTCATTATTGTGATATTCTGTATATGTCTGTGATGCACCCCAGGGTCATGGGGTACTCGGAACCAGGCTTTAATACTTCTGGGGAGTCACAGGGGTCGAGACCCAGCTCCGTGACCCTGGGTGTCAGATAAAAGTTTGGTGAACAAGGATTTAGGGATGGTTGTCGTGACGCCACCTGTGATGTTCGGCTATTTATGACCGACTCTGCGATGTGGGACCTCTGGGGATGATGGAGATGGAGACGCAGCCAAGTGTTATCGCTCCCTAGGGTGGAGCCATTCCCTAGGGCAACCGGTAAAGTTTATGGCGGTGGTAGGTTGTTGGGGTGCACACAGTTCGTAGTCTCCTTTACCATTAGTTATAGTAGCATATTCAGACCAAGGCACTGCCCAGAGGAGATGTTGGAAATCCTGGAAGCAAGTTGGGGATCTCCTTTGAAGCCTCCCTGTTGCGCTACTCCTTGCTAGTCCTGGCTGCCTGTAGTTAAAGCTCCGACCTTGTAAGCTTCTTGCTTGTAAGTCTCTCACCCTTATGGCAGTCAGCTTGAGCCCTTCCCAAGCACCACTCCTCTGGCAACTGACCTTGAGCTCTCCAATGCTGCTGTGCCTCCAGGTGTGGATACCCCTTCTTGCTTCCAAGTATGACATCACACCCCAAGGGAGGCAATGCCATTGTGGCAACTGACTCTGGGGTGCCACATTCCCCCCTAGTTAAATTCAGTACTCCTTGACTGAGGAAATATTTTTTTGAAATAACAGTAGAAATATTGTACAGAATCGTAAAATGCAAAATTACAAAAACCAATAAAATGTGAAAAATGCAGTTACTACTGCGCTTAGGCCTTCCACCGTTGGCTGATGATGAACCTTATACAAAATGGCTTTGATCACAACCAGTCCTGTAGCCTATTGGTCCGTGTTTAAATTAAATGTGCAAGGATATGCTAGAGTTCATACAATAAGTCCTGTAGGCATGGTACGCTTGGTGGTTGCTTTCATGTTACAAAGTTACATGAAAACAAAACATATTTGCATTTTTAACTGGTTTACTTTACACTTTATTTGCTAACAGTCCCTATAACGTGATGGGATCTGATCTTTGTTACTACGAGTGGATCTAGTGTCTACTGCTGGTGTTGTGGGTGCACAATCCACTATTCTACGTGTAGACTTGTTGCATGTGTATACCAGAGTGTCGTCTTAGACTCACCATGGGACTAACAGATTCACCGCTAACAGGGAGATGACTCTGTTGTTCTACTGCCTCTGGTGCTTCTTTAGGTGGTTCTGGATTCTCAACTGGTTCAGGTATGACACGTTGGGGATAAGTCAATACAGCTACTACGATTTCTCCATTTATCTGAGTCCACGTTTTGGAAAAGTCTCCAAGAACTGTATGAATCATCTCTTCCTTTTCTCCTTGGGGTTGAAGTATATCTTCTGCTTGAGGACTTGTTCTCCAGGTGTTAAGGGAACTGCAGGTGCGTATTTGTTATAGGCTCTCTCTTGCCTATTTCTTGCTTGAGACAGGTTTCTCTCAATGCACTCTTGCACTTTACAGTACTGCTGTTGCCGTTCGGTATCCCAATCTGAATCTGGTGGGTTTGTCTCAGGTGTCAGGACTCCCATGTCTAGATCAATGGGCAACTCTTCAGGTCTTGCCCTCATCAGGTAGGCAGGAGTACAGTTGGTGGAGTTCAAGTCTGACAACTTTTCTGGCCACATACTTCTTTCTTCCAGTGGCCGTGTCTTCAACAGGTCTATCACTACCTGTTTCATCTTTTCACACATGCAATTGGTCTGTGGGTGTTACAGCATTGTTCTTATTTTCTTGCAGCCGTAAAAGTTGCAAAACTCCTGGAACTCCTCTGCCTCGAATGCTGGACCTTGATCCATAAGTACCTGTTCAGGATAGCCATGGGTCTGTAGAAATGGGCTTGAAAGGCTCTAGCCGCTGTCCTCACTGTCAGGTCTTTTACTGGCACTACTACCAAGAAATGAGAATAGTGCTCTACCATGGTGAGGGCATAGATGTAGCCTGACCGGCTCGGGGTCAGTTTCACATAGTCCAAGGCTACGAGTTCAAGTGGCTGCCTGGTGACAATAGGCTGTATAGGAGCTCTCTGGCTGTCACAATCTTTCCTCCCCAGGTTGCACGGGCTACAACTCTGCACCAGTTCTCGATGGCCTTCCTCATGTCAACCCAGTAGAATCGTTCATGCAGCACAACTTCTAGCTTCTTCCACCCAAAGTGCCCTGTCCCATCGTGGTATGCTTCCAGGGCCATCTTGACATCTCTCTTCGGGACCATTATCTGCCAGACCAATTCATGGGTTTGTGCATTGTTGTGCTGCCTGCACAGCTTACCCTCATAGATGAATAGCTTGCTCTTCTCTTTCCACAGCTGTTGTGCATCTTGCGGAGCATCTGGACCAGGGCATGAATCAGCTTGCATCAATAACTACTTTACTAAGCGGATGGCTGGGTCACTAACTTTTGTCTCTGCCCAACTGTGGTGGGGTAACGGGTTGAACGTGGCTTCTTGCATGACAGGCCGCTTGTCTCTCACACCATGGTAACACTGGGATGCACTGGGATGCACTGCTGTGGTAAAAAGCCGGTAGCTCTATCTCTTCCAGCTCTCCCGGGTCTTCTCCCGCATCCAGCAAGTTGGGCATCCTTAACAGTGCATCAGCGTTGGCATTCTTATGCCCTGTCTGGTATAACGTTGTAATTTGACAGCCGGGCCATCCATTATGTTTCAGTGCACCTAACTTTGTGGTTTCTAAGTGGGTCAGTGGATTATTGTCCGTATAGATGGTAAACTTCGCTGAAGCCAGGTAGTGTTTAAAGAATTCTGTTACAGCCCAGACTATGGCATAAAACTCTAGCTTGAATGAGCTATAGTTGTCAGGGTTCCTTTCTGTAGGACGGAGCTTCCTGCTGGCATAGGCAATCACTCTCTCCTTGCCTCTCTGCACCTGGGATAACACGGCTCCTTATCCCATGTTGCTCGCATCTGTGTAAAGCACAAACAGTTGACCATAGTCAGGGTAGGCCAGGATCTCGTCCCCCGTAGGGACCCACTTCAACTGGGTGAAGGAGTCTTTCACTCTGCTGCCCCATTCAAATGGAGGGCTCGGGTTCTTGGTTTCTTGGACTGGTCTACCAGCAGGTCTTGCAAAGGCACTGCTATCTTTGTGAAGCCCTTGATAAACCTCCAGTAGTAGCCTACCAGTCCCAAGAACTGTAGTACTTCTATGATGGTAGTGGGCCTCAGACAGTCCCTAATTACAGTGACTTTATGAGGGTCTGGTGCCACACCTTCAGCGCCTGACCACATGTCCTAGGTACTGTACCTTGGGCTTTAGTAAGTGGCATTTGGATGGCTTCACTTTCATGCCAAACTTGGATAATGCCTCAAATACCTCAGCCAGGTGCTTCAGACAGTCTTCATACGTCTTCGAGTAGACAATGATGTCATCCAGGTACAGTAACACGGTTTCAAAGTCCAAATGGCATGCAGTTCAACTCACAGAGGCCCATCGGTGTCGTGAACGCGGTCTGTTCTCTGTCCGCCTCTGCCAATAACCACTGGTGAAATCTAAGGTGGAAAAATAGTTAGCAGTTCTCAGTGCAGCTAATGACTCTTCAATTCTGGGTAACGGGTAAGCATCCTTATGTGTTATGTGATTTATCTGCCTGTAGTCAACACACATTCTCATTGTGCCATCTTTTTTCCATACTAGGACTAGTAGAGCTGCCCAGGGGCTACAACTATCTCTGATCACCCCAGCCTCCTTAATTTCCCATAACATCTCTTTGGCACATTCATAGTGAGCTGGTGGTACAGGCCGGTACCTCTCTTTAAAGGGCAGATGGTCTCCAGTGGGGATGTGATATTGTACCCCTTTTACCTGCCCAAAGTCTAAAGGATGTTTACTAAAGACCTGTTCATATTCTTGAACTACCCGGTAAACGCCATGCTTTTGGTGTGAAGGGGTGGAGTCAGTGCCTGTAGTGCATGTAGTTTCTGACACCAGTCCTCCAGCTGCACCTCGGAGCCGTTGTCTTCTGCCTGTTTGGACGAATTCAAGGTTTCCACTGGCGTTATTGTGTTGTTATTGACAGTGAACAGCTTAGCAATGCTAGCATACCGAGGCAGTTTGACCGCTTTCCTTGCGGATATCGACTACCCCTCTGGCTGTCAGGACAGTGGACCTACTATTGAGTACACGGGCTTTACCAGGGCTTGATAGTCTTGACCCCTAAGGCTGCTCTACACCAGATCAACATTTCACGTTTCGGGCTTATTGCAATGGGGACTGAGTCACTTACTCTCACTCTGCCGACCTCTCCACCAGACAGTTCTACCTGCTGCCTCTGCATTAGGGCTTTTATCTCTTTCTGCAGGATTTTCTGCTGCCCGGTGTTGGAAGTCTCGTCAACCTGTTGTAATAAAGCAATAATCTCCCCTGGACAATTCTCGATTACATTAGTGCCTAGAGTAATCATTGGGTTACATTCTCGCCAGTCAACATCAATTATCATTCACTCGGCGTTTAATTCTATACGCCCCACTTTAATGGTCACCTCTTTGAATCCCTCCTGTGACAGAGGTTAGCCATTGCTAGCATATATCGTAAAGCTATCATCTGGGTGACGGGTGATATGAAAGTCGGCCCAGTAGCGTTTATAAAGGATATAAAGCATTGTTGTCACCTGTGAACTGGTGTCCAGCAAAGCGTTCATCGGGATGCCATTCAGCATGACAGGCAAGACTGGCCGTCCTCCCACATACCTGTCGTGCCAGTTCTCTGGGCCAGGTTGTCTCATTCCTGGGGGGGTGGTCCGCAGCCCATCGGGTTCTCGTTTAAAGTACAAAGCCTTGGAATGTGGCCTGCTTCATTGCAGTGGTGGCAGATGGGTTGTCCTGTAGTATCATAGCGATTGCTGGCTCATCCTCTGGTCTGTGGATACCTCCTCCAGCGTAGCCACGGGACGTCATCAGGGCTGGAGGTCAACTGTATCTTCTCTGTTGATTTGGACCTCTGCATGGACTGTACAGCCTTGGTTAGTTCAGCCATACCCTTGGTCAGCTGCTGCACCTGTGATTGTAAGACCTCAGGGGTAACAGTTTCTAGAGTTTGCACTGGCCCCCACTGTGGCCAGGGAAGAGGGCACCACCTCCAGATGGTACATTAGAGCTAGTCGCTGGGAGGATGCTGTGCTGCTGCCAGTTGGTTCTCGCAGCACTCAAATGGCCCAGTCTTTAAATTGCACAAAGTCCAAGTCAAGGTACTGCATGAAGCTGTGTCCAGTGGGCACGAGACCAGAGCCCTTCAATAAGCTGCTCGGTTAACAACTTGTTTTCATCTCGTGCATTGTCGGGGTCTACCTGCTTCATGGCTCTCAGCACTCTTGGAGATTTAATGCATAGTCCCGTACACTGTCTTGCACCATTTGTTTGCACCAATAAAACGTCATTTTAATCTCCACGGCAGTATGGGTGTCAAAAGGCTTCTTTTAACCTGGCTAATATTTGTTTAACAGTTCTTTTGTCAGCGTCCAGCCAGGACTTTACTCGCTTGGGCTGCACCAGTCAATTGTCCTATTAATATGGTCACTTTCTGGCTCTCAAGTCAGGGAATATACATTAAACAAGCTTTTCAGTCTCTCCCTGAAGTCGTTCAGGGTGTTGTGAGGTAGCAACCGGGGAACCCGCTTGCATAACGGCAACAAACACGTGTTTATAAGTTAACCAATGTCTACCCGTTTATTTTCACATATTAATAGCATAACCCGGGTAGCATGTTTAACACATATCACATTGATTACAAACACTTCACATAAATACACCATACATTTACATATAACATTACATAAGACATATATTGAACATAACGCTTATAGTAACCCGGGACCTGTAACCATCTCTCTGTCCCCATTGGAGCTCTACTAACAGCTCCCGTGGTGGCTACGGCCTCCGGCCTATATACACTTTACATACATTTAACATCAAGTACCATATGTATATTTATCCATGATGATTCCTCTGGGTTCAGAACAGGGATTGAGCAACCTGAGTCACGGGTACGCCATGCCTCGCCAAGGGGCTCCTTCCTGGACGTGTTTCACCCCACGTCCAGGTCAGCGCCCACCTGGTTCAACCACAGTTTCCCCACTCTAGGAGCCCTTCTAACCCCTGCTTCTGACCTTCGTTACATACGACCTCAACGAGTCCTGTGGGTCCCAATGGCGGTTCCTGCCGCCTGGCTTTAGTCACCCAGCCTGATGACTCCATATATATATATATATATCCCATAGTCAGGATTCCTGCCTGACGGGTCCTTACATACCGTACGTGATCCATCATTCAAACGTTCATGGATCACCTACATCCTCACACCTGCTCACAGCCCATCATACTACATCCATGGACTGTGGCTCCTCCATGACCATAACAGGGACCTGGTCAACCTTAGTATCCGGGCTAACCATCCGTTACCCTACTAGGAGCCTTCATGACCCCTGTCTCTGGCCACAGGCACACCCACACCATTAGAGGTCGTGGTTGAGGGATAGGTACCCACTGCAAGCAGCAGGCAAGCCTCCCTCTCGTCCCACAGGGACGGAACGCCTCCAACATCATCCACTCCAGCTGGGGCTCTCCCACAGACTCCGACACATGGCCTTTCTATCTAAGCCATCATATACATATTGTTTACAACAGGTCCCTCACGGACTATCTAGTCGGACCTCGGGCAGCTATGCCCGCCGGGCACCTTTCACGCACCGGGTACACAGTTCACACAAACTTTCAGGAACTGCTTTCTTACCGGGCACGGATCCGGGTCTCGCTACCTGTGTAACGGGTCCACCAAGCGTCCCCAAGGGCTCCTTTCCCGGACGTGTTTCACCCCACGCCCGGACCAGTCTCCACGGGTACAGCCACGGCTTCCCCACCAGGTGCTGTCACAACCGCGGACCTCGGCACCGGCATGGAGCTAGCATGCTCCCTTCATTCACACAGAGCCTCTGGACTGCTCTGCACTTGGCTGGACTCAGCACAATCTCCAGTCTCTGAATGAATCTCTCAGCACGACTCTCTCAATCACTCAGCTGGCTGCCTCTTATCGTGCCAGCCACTCCTACATGGACACACCCCTTAGCTGCTGGTAATCAGCTTTCACACAGCTCAAGTTAACTTCCTGTGTTCCGGGTTGTCAGCACTCAGCCCTCATTCCTTAGGGCCTCCTCGATCTCATCCCACTCTCACTGCCGCTCATTAGGCTCATGATTGTATCACGTCTATAGCAGTCACTCACAATTAACCCCTTGTGTTTCGGTTGAGTTCACACAGCATCATCCCAGTAAAACCGGCCAGTGTGCACAGGATCATACTTTGATCCTGCATGTGATGCGCCCCGGCCATGAGGATCATGCCGGCGGTGCCTCACATACCCCCCTCCTTGTTTACACCTGTGGACAAAGGTTAAACACACTGCCTGACAAGTCGGGCGACAGCGTCGTTCACACCTGTGGATAAAGGTAAAACACACTGCCGGCTTGTACACCTAGGACACCAATAGAACGTGTCCTTACCTCCCCCCTCCTTGTTCAGACCAGTGGGGGATGAACACACTGCCATAGGAGTCGGGCACCACACAATACCTTGTGGAACCGATCCCGGCTTGTACCCCTTGTGACTCCTGTCCAACCTCCCCCCTCCTTGCTTAAACCAGCTGGGGGCAAACACAGGGTAAATCACAGTTCACGATCCTTTAGGAATCCGGATATGGCGCTGTCTTGGCATCTTCGTGACCCCTCAGGTCACCAGAACCTTGATCCCGCCGCCTTTGTCTTCGGGACCCCTAGGGCCTCCCGGTACTTCGAGTGCGACGTCTTCGTGACCTCGCCGGGTCACCGGCCAGATGCTAGGGTGCGTCGTGCGGTCGCCCATAGCAACCAAGTCCATTTAAAGTGCACCAACGTAATAGTCCATATAACATGTCCATATAAGGTGCTCCGGCACCACAGCCCTCGGCTGTACCAACCCCCCTTTGTAACCGGGGTGCATTCCTCACCGGGCAACCTTGCCCGCATTTTCCACCATATGTGAGGTAGCAACCGGGGAGCCCGCTTGCATAACGACAACAAACATGTGTTTATAAGTTAAAAAATGTCTACCCGTTTATTTTCACATATTAATAGCATAACCCGGGTAGCATGTTTAACACATATCACATTGATTACAAACACTTCACATAAATACACCATACATTTACATATAACATTACATAAGACATATATTGCACATAACGCTTATAGTAACCCGGGACCTGTAACCATCTCTCTGTCCCCATTGGAGCTCTACTAACAGCTCCCGTGGTGGCTACGGCCTCCGGCCTATATACACTTTACATACATTTAACATCAAGTACCATATGTATATTTATCCACGATGATTCCTCTGGGTTCAGAACAGGGATTGAGCAACCTGAGTCACGGGTACGCCATGCCTCGCCAAGGGGCTCCTTCCTGGTCGTGTTTCACCCCGCGTCCAGGTCAGCGCCCACCTGGTTCAACCACAGTTTCCCCACTCTAGGAGCCCTTCTAACCCCTGCTTCTGACCTTCGTTACATACGCCTCAACGGGCCCTGTGGGCCCCAATGGCGGTTCCTGCCGCCTGGCTTTAGTCACCCAGCCTGATGACTCCATATATATATATCCCATAGTCAGGATTCCTGCCTGACCGGGTCCTTACATACCGTATGTGATCCATCATTCAAACGTCCATGGATCACCTACATCCTCACACCTGCTCACAGCCCATCATACTACATCCATGGACTGTGGCTCCTCCATGACCATAACAGGGACCTGGTCAACCTTAGTATCCAGGCTAACCATCCGTTACCTACTAGGAGCCTTCATGACCCCTGTCTCTGGCCACAGGCACACCCACACCATTAGAGGTCGTGGTTGAGGGACAGGTACCCACTGCAAGCAGCAGGCAAGCCTCCCTCTGTCCCACAGGGACGGAACGCCTCCAACATCATCCACTCCAGCTGGGGCTCTCCCACAGACTCCGCACATGGCCTTTCTATCTAAGCCATCATATACATATTGTTTACAACAGGTCCCTCACGGACTATCTAGTCGGACCTCGGGCAGCTATGCCCGCCGGGCACCTTTCACGCACCAGGTACACAGTTCACACAAACTTTCAGGAACTGCTTTCTTACCGGGCACGTCCGGGTCTCGCTACCTGTGTAACGGGTCCACCAAGCGTCCCCCAAGGGCTCCTTTCCCGGACGTGTTTTACCCCACGCCCGGACCAGTCTCCACCGGGTACAGCCACGGCTTCCCCACCAGGTGCTGTCACAACCGCGGACCTCGGCACCAGCATGGAGCTAGCATGCTCCCTTCATTCACACAGAGCCTCTGGACTGCTCTGCACTTGGCTGGACTCAGCACAATCTCCAGTCTCTGAATGAATCTCTCAGCACGACTCTCTCAATCACTCAGCTGGCTGCCTCTTATCGTGCCAGCCACTCCTACATGGACACACCCCTTAGCTGCTGGTAATCAGCTTTCACACAGCTCAAGTTAACTCCCTGTGTTCCGGGTTGTCAGCACTCAGCCCTCATTCCTTAGGGCCTCCTCGATCTCATCCCACTCTCACTGCCGCTCATTAGGCTCATGATTGTATCACGTCTATAGCAGTCACTCACAATTAACCCCTTGTGTTCCGGTTGAGTTCACACAGCATCATCCCAGTAAAACCGGCCAGTGTGCACAGGATCATACTTTGATCCTGCATGTGATGCGCCCCGGCCATGAGGATCATGCCGGCGGTGCCTCACAGTGTCCAAATCCCATGAATACTGCGGTAACCATCAAGAACAGCATGACTGGTGTTGCTGTTGGTGCCGCGGCTGCGACTGCGACCAGGGCTTCAGCGACTACTGAGGCTGTGGTGGCATCTGGGGCTACAGCGGTTTGGTCTGGGACCACCTTAGATTCTTCTTCCTCCGGATCGGACATTTTTCTTTCCCCTAGTGAACCGCAGCCACGCTCTCTGTCGGCTTATAGGTCTACTGCTCCGCAGGCGGGTAGTTGAGCATACAGGGGATTTACGGATAAGGGCCTCCTGTGTCCCACCGTCTGACGTTAGAACGTGGGGCAGGGTTTCTCTTGCACGCTTTCTAAGGTTCCGCCCACGATGGCACACCTCTTTGGCTTCCTGCACGCCCTGTGGTATAGCAATGGCGACAGTTACACAGTTCAATCAAGTCTATGGCACACAATACCCGTGACAACAGACACAAAATCCTGTTTGTGATGCCAGTAACTGATGCACCCAAGGGCCATGGGGTACTCAGAACCTCGCTTTAATACATCTGGGGAGTCACAGGGGTCGAGACCTAGCTCTGTGATCCTGGGCGTCAGATAAAAGTTCGGTGAATAAGGATTTAGGGATGGTTGTTGTGATGCCACCCGTGATGTTTGGCTATTTATGGCTAATGCTGCGAAGCGGGACGTCTTGGGATGATGGAGTCGCAGCCAGGTGTTATCGCTTCCCGGGGGTGGAGTGGTTCCCCATGGCAACAGGTAAAGTCTATGATGGTGGTAGGCCATTGGGGTGTAGGACTGAGTGTGCAGAATAACCGACAGACACAGTTTGTAGTCTCCTTTACCTTTACTGGTAGTAGCAGGTTCAGCCCAAGGCACTGTCCACAGCAGATGTTGGGTATCTGGATGGCCTGGAAGCAAGTTGGGGATCTCCTCACTCGGTGAGTTCTGAGGCCTCCCTGTTGCACTACTTTCCTGTGGCCAGAGACATAGTATATCCCGTCCTACGGTTTTGGCTGCTGGGCCTGTAGTACCCTCACAACCTCGGACTCCTGTGTCGATTTCAGGCACTCTGCTCTGGGGTGAGCCGGTAACTGGCTCTGCTCCCCAGGCCATCTCTTCTCCTTCCTCAGACCCTCTCCTATGGGTCCCTCAGGCTTGCTAGTCTCTATCCTCGGACGAGCTTAGCACTGCTTCAGTACGCAGGATGTCTTCAAAGTCGTCCTAGGAACTGAAGTGCCTAAACCCGCCTCCAGGACAGAATTTATAGGGAAGCTCCCCTGAACCTGGGTTCAGAGCTCTCCCTTCAGGTCTGGAGTTAGGAAAGGTGTTGCATGCTGTGGGCTTACCTGGTGTAGATACCCCTTCTTGCTTCCAAGCATGACATTACCCCCCAAGGGAAACAATGCCATTGTGGCAACAGGACTCTGAGGTGCCACACCAGTAAAGGATTGATATATTATGTCCGTTACATTTCTATGTAGCATCAGTTTCACCCCTTTCTGTAGCACTACTTAAAGCGAACCTGTCACCCCCCCCGGGCATCAAAAGCTCTAATAGCCACCTTCTGCAGCACTAAGGCTGCATTCAGGGAAGGTGACTATAGCCTTTTGATGCCCTTTGTAGTCTGAAATATGAAGTTAGGTAAATGCTCACTCTTAGAAAGACCAGAGACCGGGAGGCGGGGTTTCACGCTGCTCCAGCCCGCCCCCTCTTGTCAGTCATGGTGCTCGGCTGCTGCTGCCTCCCATGACTGTGTAAAATGAACGCGCGTCTCCGTTCTCATGCACGGAGCCGCGCATGCGCTGTGTGCCCGGTGTCGATGACTTCCTGGACACCGGGTGCAGAGCGCATGCGCGGCTCCGTGCATGAGAACGGAGACGCGCGTTCATTTTACACAGTCATGGGAGGCAGCAGCAGCCGAGCACCATGACTGACAAGAGGGGGCGGGCCGGAGCAGCGTGAAACCCGCCTCCCGGTCTCTGGTCTTTCTAAGAGTAAGCATTTACCTAACTTCATATTTCAGACTACAAAGGGCATCAAAAGGCTATAGTCACCTTCCCTGAATGCAGCCTTAGTGCTGCAGAAGGTGGCTATTAGAGCTTTTGATGCCCGGGGGGGGGTGACAGGTTCGCTTTAAAGTAAAATAAATTTGTTATGTCAAATATACTGAAAGCAGATAATTACTTCTGTGACTTCTGTGACTGTGTTTCCGAGATCCCAGACTGTGATGTTATATTATTAAAAAATTAATAAAAAGCTGGAAAGACAAGGGCACACAATATGGTTTATCTGTGGATATGAAGCTTATAAACTAAACGTGGTGTCGCTCACCTGAGTGAGTTGTGAGATAGTCACAACCACTATAATCGCATGTGATCTACTTATATAATCGGCAGTCTTGGAATTCGGGCACTGTAGTCGAATCCCAAGATGCTTTGCGGTACTGCGAGCGATGACACGCAGCGTCATCGCGAGCCGCAGCCGCACTACTGTAAAAAAAAAAATTTCCTCACCTCTCCCCGAGCCCCCGCCGTCTCCCGCCGTCTTCCTCCAGCCTCCCGGTGGCTCCCGCAGGCTCCCGGTGCCTGCAGAGCTCTTCTACACCAGTACAGGACCTGTGGTGATGTCAGAGTCACGTGACACCAGCTTACTCCATGGTAACCACGGGTCACGTGACTCTGACATCACTGCAGGTCCTGAACTGCAGTAGAAGAGCTCTGCAGGCACCGGGAGCCACCGGGAGCCTTGAGGAAGACGGCGGGAGACGCCAGGGGCTCGGGGTCAGGTGAGCATAAACTTTATTTACATTTTTTTAACGCCTGCCTTACTCTGTCTGTGTCATGTCTCTGCACACTCTGTCTGTCTCATGTCTCTGCACACTCTATCTGTGTCATGTCTCTGCACACTCTATCTGTGTCATGTCTCTGCACACTCTGTCTGTGTCATGTCTCTGCACACTCTGTCTGTGTCATGTCTCTGCACACTCTGTCTGTGTCATGTCTCTACACACTCTGTCTGTGTCATGTCTCTGCACACTCTGTGTCATGTCTCTGCACACTCTGCCTGTGTCATGTCTCTGCACACTCTGTGTCATGTCTCTGCACACTCTGTGTCATGTCTCTGCACACTCTGCCTGTGTCATGTCTCTGCACACTCTGTGTCATGTCTCTGCACACTCTGTGTCATGTCTCTGCACACTCTGTCTGTGTCATGTCTCTGCACACTCTGTCTGTGTCATGTCTCTACACACTCTGTCTGTGTCATGTCTCTGCACACTCTGTGTCATGTCTCTGCACACTCTGTCTGTGTCATGTCTCTGCACACTCTGTCTGTCTCATGTCTCTGCACACTCTATCTGTGTCATGTCTCTGCACACTCTATCTGTGTCATGTCTCTGCACACTCTGTCTGTGTCATGTCTCTGCACACTCTGTCTGTGTCATGTCTCTGCATACTCTGTCTGTGTCATGTCTCTGCACACTCTATCTGTGTCATGTCTCTGCACACTCTATCTGTGTCATGTCTCTGCACACACTCTGTCTGTGTCATGTCTCTGCACACTCTGTCTGTGTCATGTCTCTGCACACTCTGTCTGTGTCATGTCTCTGCACACTCTGTGTCATGTCTCTGCACACTCTGTGTCATGTCTCTGCACACTCTGTGTCATGTCTCTGCACACTCTGTCTGTGTCATGTCTCTGCACACTCTGTCTGTGTCATGTCTCTGCACACTCTGTGTCATGTCTCTGCACTCTCTGTCTGTGTCATGTCTCTGCACACTCTGTGTCATGTCTCTGCACACTGTCTGTCTCATGTCTCTGCACACTCTGTCTGTCTCATGTCTCTGCACACTCTGTCTGTCTCACGTCTCTGCACACTCTGTCTGTGTCATGTCTCTGCACACTCTGTGTCATGTCTCTGCACACTCTGTCTGTCTCATGTCTCTGCACACTCTGTCTGTCTCATGTCTCTGAACACTCTGTGTCATGTCTCTGCACACTCTGTCTGTCTCATGTCTCTGCACACTCTGTCTGTCTCATGTCTCTGCACACTCTGTGTCATGTCTCTACACACTCTGTCTGTGTCATGTCTCTGCACACTCTGTCTGTCTCATGTCTCTGCACACTCTGTCTGTGTCATGTCTCTGCACACTCTGTCTGTGTCATGTCTCTGCACACTCTGTGTCATGTCTCTGCACACTCTGTCTGTGTCATGTCTCTGCACACTCTGTCTGTGTCATGTCTCTGCACACTCTGTCTGTGTCATGTCTCTACACTCTGTCTGTGTCATGTCTCTGCACACTCTGTCTGTGTCATGTCTCTGCACACTCTGTCTGTGTCATGTCTCTGCACACTCTGTCTGTGTCATGTCTCTGCACACTCTGTCTGTGTCATGTCTCTGCACACTCTGTCTGTGTCATGTTTCTGCACACTCTGTGTCATGTCTCTGCACACTCTGTCTGTGTCATGTCTCTGCACTCTCTGTCTGTCTCATGTCTCTGCACACTCTGTCTGTGTCATGTCTCTGCACACTCTGTCTGTCTCATGTCTCTGCACACTCTGTCTGTCTCAAGTGTCTGCACACTCTGTCTGTCTCATGTCTCTGCACTCTCTGTCTGTCTCATGTCTCTGCACACTCTGTGTCATGTCTCTGCACACTCTGTCTGTCTCATGTCTCTGCACACTCTGTCTGTCTCATGTCTCTGCACACTCTGTCTGTGTCATGTCTCTGCACACTCTGTCTGTGCCATGTCTCTGCACACTCTGTCTGTGTCATGTCTCTGCACACTCTGTCTGTGTCATGTCTCTGCACACTCTGTCTGTGTCATGTCTCTGCACACTCTGTCTGTGTTATGTCTCTGCACACTCTGTCTGTCTCATGTCTCTGCACACTCTGTCTGTGTCATGTCTCTGCACACTCTGTCTGTGTCATGTCTCTGCACACTCTGTCTGTCTCATGTCTCTGCACACTCTGTCTGTGTCATGTCTCTGCACACTCTGTCTGTGTCATGTCTCTGCACACTCTGTCTGTGTAATGTCTCTGCACACTCTGTCTGTGTCATGTCTCTGCACACTCTGTCTGTGTCATGTCTCTGCACTCTCTGTCTGTGTCATGTCTCTGCACATTCTGTCTGTGTCATGTCTCTGCACACTCTGTCTGTGTCATGTCTCTGCACACTCTATCTGTGTCATGTCTCTGCACACTCTGTCTGTGTCATGTCTCTGCACACTCTGTCTGTGTCATGTCTCTGCACACTCTGTGTCATGTCTCTGCACACTCTGTCTGTGTCATGTCTCTGCACACTCTGTCTGTGTCATGTCTCTGCACACTCTGTGTCATGTCTCTGCACACTCTGTGTCATGTCTCTGCACACTCTGTGTCATGTCTCTGCACACTCTGTCTGTGTCATGTCTCTGCACACTCTGTGTGTCTCATGTCTCTGCACACTCTGTCTGTGTCATGTCTCTGCACACTCTGTCTGTGTCATGTCTCTGCACACTCTGTTTGTGTCATGTCTCTGCACACTCTGTCTGTGTCATGTCTCTGCACACTCTGTCTGTGTCATGTCTCTGCACACTCTGTCTGTGTCATGTCTCTGCACACTCTGTCTGTGTCATGTCTCTGCACACTCTGTCATGTCTCTGTACACTCTGTGTCATGTATCTGCACACTCTGTAATGTCTCTATACTGTGTGTAATCTCTGTATACTGTCTGTAATGTGTCTATACTGTGTGTAATGTGTGTATACTGTCTGTAATGTGTGTATGCTGTGTGTATAATCTCTGTAATCTCTGCATACTGTCTGTCTATACAATGTCTCATGTATGTATATACTGTGTGCTTCTCTCCTCACCCCTCCACCATTGAGCCGCATCTCTCCTCACCCCTCCACCACAGAGCCGCATCTCTCCTCACCCCTCCACCACAGAGCCGCATCTCTCCTCAACCCTACACCACTGAGCCGCTTCTCTCCTCACCCCTCCACCACTGAGCCGCATCTCTCCTCACCCCTCCACCACAGAGCTGCATCTCTCCTCACCCCTCCACCACTGAGCCGCATCTCTCCTCACCCCTCCACCACAGAGCCGCTTCTCTCCTCACCCCTCCACCACACAGCCGCATCTCTCCTCACCCCTCACCACAGACACCATCTCTCCTCACCCCTCCACCACAGAGCCGCATCTCTCCTCACCCCTCCACCACAGAGCCGCATCTCTCCTCACCCCTCCACAACAGAGCCGCATCTCTCCTCACCCCTCCAACACAGCCGCATCTCTCCTCACCCCTCCACCACAGACACCCATCTCTCCTATAGACACATAGGGGATTATCCACAGCACCTCATGGAAAAGGAATCCTTTGGGTTCCAAATGTTTGGGCGCTACGTCCAGGCCAGGGAGATCCACCCAGCAAACTCAATACTTATAAAAATAGAAGAACAGCGCCTCACCAGCTGGTAGCTTAATTCTTCAAAGTTTTATTCCATCCACCACAGCACAACGTTTCGGTTACAGAACCTTTTTCAAGTGCACATACTACACAAATACACCATGTGTTATATAATACAAAACTCCACCTCCACTGACAAACAGCCAATCAGTGGGCAGCATAGAAATAAACAAAGTTAAAAATCACCTAATTTCTAGACATAGATCAACTAATCCTATAGTAGCATACTAATGGCACATGAATCAATGTTATCACATCATCAACCTGTACATCGGGTCATGTATAGTCCAGATTTTACTGATAACGCTGTCCGCATAGTGTAGCCGGTCATCACCAAGCATCCCCGATCGTCATGGTGACTGCACGTCACCCGGTCACGCACCAATCGGAACCGTGCATTTCCGGAAAGTTTCTGCGCATGCGCCGGCGTCCGTCCTTGATTGGTTCTCACTCTTGTCACTCCTCTCGCAACATTATCGGCCTGTTCCGGCTGACGGCGTCCGCGTCACTACGTCATCACGCTGCGAGTCTGTTTATTACAAGCTGGATGCCGAGATTCTTCATATTATTATATACAGGAGTGAATACTACAGCCAATATGCGGGAATTCAGTTATCAGTCCACATACCTACTATATTGCATAGCCAGTGTGGGCAAGAAAATGTTATTATGATCGGGTTTTCACAGAAACAGTACACAATACCTCATGTATATTTCTAACAACTAATGCAGAATAAACATATAAATTGGGTAATTTTCTCAGTTGTTACAATACATAACCCATCTATGGTGTTGTAAAAACATAGAACTATCACATATAGGACTCATTGATTGCTAGGATATAGTATAAACTGTATCACAGGAACAGATATCGTTAACTACTATGGGAAAATTACATAAACTCATATTACCTAATACAGTCAACCTATTTATTGCACCTTTAAGGGTCAATACATAACAGCCCTTGAAACTCTAATGAAATCATATGTAATAAGGAAAAGCATTGAGTGGTACCCATATTAATAAAAACATAGAAAAGTCAACCACTAGAATGCTATAATGGACCTTATCCAGTATCCATACTACCTTACCCCCATACATTACCGAATATTGACCTCTTATAGGGTCACATTTATATTTATCAGGTTTTATGCAATTATCCCGCCACACATGCCATCCAAAAAGATTGATAGTCATCCATCTAGATAAATCAAAGTGATATTAAAAACAAAATATAAAAACAATAATTACATGATGATAAGGAAGAAGAAACATCAACAGGCACCAAGTAAACAACCCCGCTGATCATACTCTAAATTCATGCCTTTTGGGAACAGGGTATCCAGCTCAAAGATCCATTTTAATTCTTTCATTTTCAATTGAGCAACACGGTTACCGCCCCTCCTCAGGGGAGGTACATCGTCAATAACCCTAAATCTGAGTTGGTTAACCGTGTGGCCCATTGAATGAAAATGCCTAGGTACCGGCAAATCTATTAAACCAGTTCGGATAGTGCTTTTGTGTTTCCCTATGCGGGCTTTTACCTCCATCGTTGTCTCCCCTACATAGAGAAGGCCGCATGGACAACAGATTGTATAAATAACAAAGTCACTATTACACGTGTACCTCCTTTTAATTTCATATTTCTTCCCCGAACGTGGATGATTGAAGTGCCGGCCCTTCAAAAGGTTACCACAGCAAGTGCAACCCAAGCAGGGAAAATTCCCCAAACTGGGTGGCGCAAAAGTTCTTTGGATATCTCTCTTCGCGCTGCCAATGTCAGCGTGTACCAGGTCATCTTTCAAGCTATGTCCCCTCCTATAAGATATTAATGGGAGTGATTTGAACTCCTCAACATCGTCATGTCCCTTACTCAACAAAGGCCAATGTTTTTTAACAATGTCCATGATCTTCCTACTAGACCTACAATAGGTAGTCACAATAGGAATCCTCCTAGGGAGAGTTGTTTTCGATTTTACCTTCAACAATTCCTTTTGTTCAATATTCAGTGCTTTTGTTTTAAATCTTACCAGGTCATTTTTCGGGTACCCTCTCATTAAAAATCTATTAATCATCTCTTGCAATCTGTCCTCAATCTTAGAGTCATCGGCAACAATCCTTCGTACTCTTAACATCTGACTCCAGGGGAGTGACTCCACCATTTTTCTGGGATGTTCACTTGAGAAATGCAATGTGCTATTTCTGTCAGTGCTCTTTATAAAGAGATAAGTTTTCAATGTCCCATTGTCCTTATACACCAAGGTATCCAAAAATTGCATTTCTACAAGTGAGCATGTCATCGTAAAACCCAGACCAGGGTGTACATTATTCAAATAGTTCAAAAAAACATCCAACTCTTCTCTACTCCCCTCCCACACAAAAAAGATGTCGTCGATGTAGCGACGCCAGCCTCTGACATGTCGCCAAAATGGCGACATGCAATTGGCAACAAATATGCCTTTGACATTATGCTCCTTAATATCGACTTTTTAAAAAAGGAGATTGAGTCTCTCAAGAAACGATTGATTGAGACAAGGAAAGCGTTGGAGGAGGGTACCACGGAGGAAGAATTAAATAACATTGATACAAAACTTGATGTTGTTTTGACAAAGTATCGGACTGAGCTTGAGGACACGAAACGGTCTAAATGGTTTCGCGATATTGAGGACTATACCAGTGGCCGTATATATGCATGGCAATATAAGCCCTCTGTACCACAGGGGTTTAGACCTAAACCTGGACCTAGACGACCAAATAATAGAAAACCAAGGAAACCACAAAATCCCCCGGCTCCCCATAATCCAGCAGGATTTACAGCAGAATCTGATTCTACGGACGATGGGGGTAATCACTCTGGGACTGGTTTTTTATCCAAACCGAAGGTCCAGGACCCGGATCCGGCGGGGCCACAGGGGTGGCAGGAAACACAGGAACAGACGGACGAAGACCAGTGACTCGATCCAAATCGGGGAGACGGCGGTGAATGATGAACATCTTGTGGTAAATATATCCTCTCGTGTTTTGAGTAAAGAACAATATGATGTCTTGTCTAAGGGGTTAACATTTTGCCCCACGGGGTTTGTTGACTGGTTTAGTATAGACAATGATATGTTTCTATTTTTTCGCAGGTTAGGCCTTGCTAAATATTTTTCTGGTAAAACGGACACAGGTCCTACAACCTCGGTTGATGTCCTTTCTCTCAAGAAAGTTGAACTGTGGAAAAAGAGCAATTTTGTAGCACCGGGCCACGACCCAGTTATTGAGACCTTCACTAAATTGGTCAAGAATGATATTACTAAATTGAGGAGAAAGAGCCATTATGGACATAAGTCGAATATTTCACGACTTGAGAGAGAGGAGGTCAAGAAGTTGAAAAAAGATGGGTCCATCACCATAAAGCCCGCCGATAAGGGCGGTGCTATTGTGGTGATGGACACCACCCAATACCGCGGTGAGATTATGAGACAATTAAATGACGCCTCAGTCTATGAGAGGTTGTCCCATAATCCTACAGAACGGTTCCAAGTTGAGTTGAAGGCCTTGATTGGTAATGCCTTGGAAGATGGCGTTATAGATCGGGGACTTTCTGAATTTCTTGTAGTGGACTTCCCTGTGGTGCCCACCCTGTATGCCCTTCCAAAGATCCACAAGGATCTAACAAACCCGCCCGGACGTCCGATTGTGTCGGGTAGGGGATCCCTATGCAATAAAATTTCAATCTTTCTTGACCATTTGTTGCGGAGATTTGCCCTTGAGGCACCCTCCTATACAAGGGATACTGGGGACTTTATTTCCTCGTTGTCAGAAATTACAGTTAGTGACACAACTTGGCTTGTGTCATTTGATGTTGTGTCGTTATACACGTCAATTGAACACACAAGAGGTCTACATGCCGTTGATGTGACGCTTGCCGCCTCTGACATGTCGTCCAGCTGTACACTGTTCGCCCTGGCGCTGTTGGAGTTCGTCCTGAGGAGGAATTTTTTCCTCTTTGGTGACGAGTACTATCTGCAGCGCCGGGGGACAGCCATGGGGTCAAACGTGGCCCCAACTTATGCTAACATCTATATGGCTGTCCTCGAGGGCGAACATGTGTACGGCTCCCCATTTTGGCGACATGTCAGAGGCTGGCGTCGCTACATCGACGACATCTTTTTTTTGTGTGGGAGGGGAGTAGAGAAGAGTTGGATGTTTTTTTGAACTATTTGAATAATGTACACCCTGGTCTGGGTTTTACGATGACATGCTCACTTGTAGAAATGCAATTTTTGGATACCTTGGTGTATAAGGACAATGGGACATTGAAAACTGATCTCTTTATAAAGAGCACTGACAGAAATAGCACATTGCATTTCTCAAGTGAACATCCCAGAAAAATGGTGGAGTCACTCCCTGGAGTCAGATGTTAAGAGTACGAAGGATTGTTGCCGATGACTCTAAGATTGAGGACAGATTGCAAGAGATGATTAATAGATTTTTAATGAGAGGGTACCCGAAAAATGACCTGGTAAGATTTAAAACAAAAGCACTGAATATTGAACAAAAGGAATTGTTGAAGGTAAAATCGAAAACAACTCTCCCTAGGAGGATTCCTATTGTGACTACCTATTGTAGGTCTAGTAGGAAGATCATGGACATTGTTAAAAAACATTGGCCTTTGTTGAGTAAGGGACATGACGATGTTGAGGAGTTCAAATCACTCCCATTAATATCTTATAGGAGGGGACATAGCTTGAAAGATGACCTGGTACACGCTGACATTGGCAGCGCGAAGAGAGATATCCAAAGAACTTTTGCGCCACCCAGTTTGGGGAATTTTCCCTGCTTGGGTTGCACTTGCTGTGGTAACCTTTTGAAGGGCCGGCACTTCAATCATCCACGTTCGGGGAAGAAATATGAAATTAAAAGGAGGTACACGTGTAATAGTGACTTTGTTATTTATACAATCTGTTGTCCATGCGGCCTTCTCTATGTAGGGGAGACAACGATGGAGGTAAAAGCCCGCATAGGGAAACACAAAAGCACTATCCGAACTGGTTTAATAGATTTGCCGGTACCTAGGCATTTTCATTCAATGGGCCACACGGTTAACCAACTCAGATTTAGGGTTATTGACGATGTACCTCCCCTGAGGAGGGGCGGTAACCGTGTTGCTCAATTGAAAATGAAAGAATTAAAATGGATCTTTGAGCTGGATACCCTGTTCCCAAAAGGCATGAATTTAGAGTATGATCAGCGGGGTTGTTTACTCGGTGCCTGTTGATGTTTCTTCTTCCTTATCATCATGTAATTATTGTTTTTATATTTTGTTTTTAATATCACTTTGATTTATCTAGATGGATGACTATCAATCTTTTTGGATGGCATGTGTGGCGGGATAATTGCATAAAACCTGATAAATATAAATGTGACCCTGTAAGAGGTCAATATTCGGTAATGTATGGGGGTAAGGTAGTATGGATACTGGATAAGGTCCATTATAGCATTCTAGTGGTTGACTTTTCTATGTTTTTATTAATATGGGTACCACTCAATGCTTTTCCTTATTACATATGATTTCATTAGAGTTTCAAGGGCTGTTATGTATTGACCCTTAAAGGTGCAATAAATAGGTTGACTGTATTAGGTAATATGAGTTTATGTAATTTTCCCATAGTAGTTAACGATATCTGTTCCTGTGATACAGTTTATACTATATCCTAGCAATCAATGAGTCCTATATGTGATAGTTCTATGTTTTTACAACACCATAGATGGGTTATGTATTGTAACAACTGAGAAAATTACCCAATTTATATGTTTATTCTGCATTAGTTGTTAGAAATATACATGAGGTATTGTGTACTGTTTCTGTGAAAACCCGATCATAATAACATTTTCTTGCCCACACTGGCTATGCAATATAGTAGGTATGTGGACTGATAACTGAATTCCCGCATATTGGCTGTAGTATTCACTCCTGTATATAATAATATGAAGAATCTCGGCATCCAGCTTGTAATAAACAGACTCGCAGCGTGATGACGTAGTGACGCGGACGCCGTCAGCCGGAACAGGCCGATAATGTTGCGAGAGGAGTGACAAGAGTGAGAACCAATCAAGGACGGACGCCGGCGCATGCGCAGAAACTTTCCGGAAATGCACGGTTCCGATTGGTGCGTGACCGGGGTGACGTGCAGTCACCATGACGATCGGGGATGCTTGGTGATGACCGGCTACACTATGCGGACAGCGTTATCAGTAAAATCTGGACTATACATGACCCGATGTACAGGTTGATGATGTGATAACATTGATTCATGTGCCATTAGTATGCTACTATAGGATTAGTTGATCTATGTCTAGAAATTAGGTGATTTTTAACTTTGTTTATTTCTATGCTGCCCACTGATTGGCTGTTTGTCAGTGGAGGTGGAGTTTTGTATTATATAACACATGGTGTATTTGTGTAGTATGTGCACTTGAAAAAGGTTCTGTAACCGAAACGTTGTGCTGTGGTGGATGGAATAAAACTTTGAAGAATTAAGCTACCAGCTGGTGAGGCGCTGTTCTTCTATTTTTATACCCATCTCTCCTAATCCCTCCACCACAGAGCCGCATCTCTCCTCACCCCTCCACCACAGAGCCGCATCTCTCCTCACCCCTCCACCACAGAGCCGCATCTCTCCTCACCCCTCCACCACAGAGCCGCATCTCTCCTCACCCCTCCACCACAGCCGCATCTCTCCTCAGCCGTCCACCACAGCCGCTTCTCTCCTCACTCCTCCACCACAGAGCCGCATCTCTCCTCACCCCTCCACCACACAGCCGCATCTCTCCTCACCCCTCCACCACAGACAACCATCTCTCCTCACCCCTCCACCACTCTGCCGCATCTCTCCTCACTCCTCCACCACAGAGCTGCTTCTCTCCTCACCCCACCACCACAGAGCTACATCTCTCCTCACCCCTCCACCACACAGCCGCATCTCTCCTCACCCCTCCACCACAGAGCCGCCTCTATACTCTACTACTCACAGAGCCGCCTCTATTCTCTGCTAACCACAGAGCCGCCTCGATACTCTGCTAGCCACAGAGCCGCCTCCATACTCTGCTACCCACAGAGCCGCCTCGATGCTCTACTACCCACTGACCCGCCTCTATACTCTGATACCCACTGACCCACCTGTATACACACAATTCATTTCACCGTGCTCCCGATGCAATTGCATTGGGCCTTTTTACTAGTATCCAATAACCAACAGCTTGCAGCAGTCCCCTGATCGATAAGAATCCAGGAAAGATGAGAGCAGGAACAGGGTGTTTTCACTGCGCTACCATTTAACATCCATTCAATAAAATTTATAAATTAAACTTGTATTGTGATCTTAAGATCACAATAGAAGTTTAATTTATCGATTTTTATTGAATGGATTTAAAATGTTAGCGCGGTGAAAACACCCTGCTTCTGCTCTCGTCTTTCCTGGAATATTAAAAAATTGAAAGAAATTGTAATGTAAGTGAAAAAGGATAACACAACTTTGATAAGTCCCAAATTCTCTTAAGGTACCTTCACACGCGGCAATATTGCTAGGCAATTTCACTGGCAATTTGCTGGTTGCAGTGAAATCATTGACACATTGTTCCATTTGTACACAGCAACAAAATACAAAAATGTGTCCATGATTTCACTGCAACCAGCAAATTGCCAGTGAAATGGCCTAACAATATTGCTGTGTGTGAAGGTACCTTAAGGCTGGTTTCACAATGGAGTTTGAGTCTGCATGCATATGGCATGCAGATGCAAATGGAGTGCAAACGCAGCCATACTGATGTGAACGCAGCGGAGAATCTCCGCATGCGTTCACATTAGTATGCAGCCCGGCCAGCCAATCAGCTGTCTCGGCGGCGACCGGGAGGCGAGATCAGAGGTGGAGATCTCCTCTTCCCGGCCGCAGCTGATCTCCCGCCGGTGTTGGCGCGGGAGATTTGAAGACACAGCTGATCTGACAGCTGTTTAAATCTCTGTTTGAAATCTCCCGCGCCGACACCGAATAGGTTAATAGATTTAATCAACTGTCAGATCAGCTGTTTCTTCAAATCTCCCGCACCAACACCGGCGGGAGATCAGTGGCGGCTCTAGCTGATCTCCCAGTGGCCGCCGCTGATCAGCGGTGGCCACGGGGAGAGATTTCAATGTGATCCGCAGTGTTCTCCTGCACTGTTATGGCGCCCCGCAACGAGTGCATCACAGGAGTGTATTGCAGCCCAGACAGCAGCAGCAATATTCTCTGACTAAAGCAATGACATGGTTAAAATTCAGAGCTCCATACCCTACATGCACATCAGCATAGAGGGCCAATAAGGTCCTGGTGGGCGGAGTGTAGAGGTAGTGTGTAGAGGAGAAGTTAGTGCAGCAAGTTAGTCTGCCAAGTCTGCCAGACAAGAGTCTGCAAGAATGTAGGAGAAGGAGGAAGCAGAACGTGGCCGGGAGGAACGTAGGAGAGGGGGCCTTGCACAGTCCTGTGCAGCCCCTAGACCACCACCCCCGGTTGGGCGCCATTACCCCGATGCCTCAACAACCGGACTCTGGACAACCATATGCGGGTCCAAAACCACCCGTGCCCATCTACAGCTGGATTACTGGTTCCGAAGCTGGGAGTCGTTTATCACTGCCATGCAAACCAGGAGTGGAGGGATCGCTCTACAGGAGTACCCCACCGCCGCCGCAAACAGAGCCGTCTTGCCAGCGGAGTACCCACCAAAAGGACCCAGACCATCCCTCACACCAGAACATAGACACCGGCAGGGCAATATAAGTAGTTCCTTGTACCCGACCTTGGCAATCAAAGGCGACATCGGCAACTCACTCAGAATAAGTTAGAATGGAGGAACACCGCGGAGCTCTGAGAAACACCGATCATTGCTAAAGTCCACCCGGTCCGTTACCCGTTAACTGTATACCATGTATCACCTGCTGGTTACAGTAAAGTACCCGTTACAGAGACTACCAGTGTCCGTGCCTTTTTCAGAACTGTCCATTTCCGCATGTTAGAAGTACTGCAGCTGCCTCACAACATCTTTTGCAGCTCCTGGCTCAGGGGACTCCCGCTCATCCTGTGGGGAGCGTCCCATCTTGCTGCATTCCATCCCCCGGAGGCCCAAGCAGCGTCGGTGGACATCACCGGAACTCTCACAGGTGGCGTCACGACTTGAAACAACCTTTAAATCTGTTCAGCCAAGCCCTTTTAAATCTGGACCACCGGGCCCCACTACCGGCAGGCGCGGTTCTGTGACAGGAGGAAGAAAAACACCTGCCCAGTGAAGTCCCGGCTACGGTGAGTCACTGTCATGTGGAGGACACTGTGGACCCATTGACTTCAATGCGTGGTTTGTGCATTTGCGGGCGCTTGCAGATAAAACAAGCGCCCGCGACTGCAAAAAAATGCAACAGGCTGCGTTCGGAGTGCGCCTGGAGGGTGTACAAATTATGCGCGTCTGAATGCAAACGCGACCGAATGCAGCCAAACGCAGGCACATGCGTTCCCATGTTAAACATAGGAACGCATGTGCACAAGCGTTTGGCTGCATTCGGTGTGCTGTGTTTGCATACGCCAGTGTGAAACCACCCTTTCATACATCTTCTTTTGTGGATTGTATGCACACTAAAGTGAAAGAGAACCTGTCAGCAGGATTTTTAGCATTATAAAGTAAATGCATGGCCATAATATGTTGTAATGTTGATTAAGTAGATACTTGCATTGAAGAAATCTGATCTTTGCTTGCTGAATAATCTTCCTCTGAAGTTTTCATGATGATGTCATCCATGCATTGCATGTTTGTCATGTGATTCTGCAGGCAATCTGCACGTCTGCACATGCACGACCACTAGCGGTGTAGCATCACATAAAACATGCATCGGGGGTCTCCTGATCCCAATTTTGTTTCTTTTTTTTCTTTGGCTTTTTTTTTGGATAAATAACTTTCTTGCCATAGGTCTGTTATTCTTATTTTACCCTCGATTTATCTATTGGGTCTTTTTCATCATATTTCCCTATGTACAATTTCCTTCTATTATGGATACTGCTTTCTGATCACTTATATCTTTATTCCCTTTTACTAGCATATACTATGCAGTGTTGAATTTCTCCCTATGATTAATTATGGTTAATCTCTTTTTGTTGAATTTTTTAATACATTACGAGGTATACATATTTTTCCAACCAGAAAGTACAAAATAATGAAACACAACAATAATAACAGATATATATGGGTTGGGGAATGACCAACCAAAAATCGTATACACCCTCTTATGAAGTAGGGTCATCCAGTCCCTTATTCATAGTCCAGAACACTAGAATAAAATAACCCTTCTCTGAGCACAGTGGTACACAGCTGGAGGGGGGATAAAAGAGCCCCACCAGAGATGTTATAACAATGGTCTTCTCTTCATCAATTAGGTTGTGTACAAAAGAACATTCATTGGGAAATCTCATACTGTACTATCTCCTTTTTTGTCTGATCCCATGCTAGCAGAGCCTCGGAAAACTCGCCCAAAGTTGGGAACGTCAAAGACGAACCCATCATCTGTGGAGTTTCTCCAGTCTATGTATATTTTATTTGATTCCAGGTTACTGGAAGCTCGAGAGAGGGTGGGCTAAAATTATAACTTTTCAAAACCAATATGTAAAGAACATTACAAAAGTATATGAGAGGTAAGAAAAGAGGGAGGTAGAAAGATGAAAGATAAAAACAAGGAGTAGGAAAATAAAGAGGGTAAATCTAGGATCATTGGAGTCAGATAGGGAAGAGGGTTAAACTAGAGAGGGATAGGGAAGAAGGATTACCTCGACCCCATGTCGGTCATAAGTCATGTCTCTGGAACGACCTCTTAGAAGATACTCCTGAAGTCGACCGAGTCTTGGAAAAGAATCCATTCAGTCCAAACCATTGAAAACTTGTCACGAGAACCCGATGCGTCAGCCGCTAGCTCATCCATCCGGAAAATATCCGTCATTTCTTTGAACCAGTCAAGCAAGGATGGAACCTGAGAGGTTCTCCAAAATCTCGGGATTAAGGTGCGGGTGGCCGAGACACAAAATCAGAGGATATCCCTCTTATGAAGCCTAATAGGCCCCGGAAAGATGGATAGCAGAGCCACCTCAGGACAGCACTCAACCTGTTTACCTGTTATCTGAGTGTAAGTCCTGAATACCTTAGACCAGAACTGCTGTATTTCCCTGCAGCTCCACCAAACATGGAGCATTGATCCTGATGACTCCCCGCAACACCAACAACTGTCTGCAGTGTCAGGGAACATGTGCTGAAGGGCAACCGGACATAGGTACCATCTGGTGAGCAGCTTGTAACTTCTTTCTTGCGCAATACAGGCATTAGCTAATTTGTGAGTAAATAGAAAGCATTTCTGCCACTGACTATCTGAGATGTTCCTATTCAGCTCCTTTTCCCAAGCACGCTGGAAGTATAGGGTGCCCTGATCTCTCATGGACCCTAAAGCCTGATATTTTACAGATATTTTACGTTTCGGGGGTGGATCTTGTTGGAACAATCTCTCTAATACATTGGGTGTCAATCTCACCCTGCACAAATGGCCGGCCGGGAATAGGAACGATTTATACTGGAGAAACTCGAACCATCTAAGTGGCCTAGTAGGGTCTATAGATTGCAGCTGTTCATCGAGGGAAAATCACCATCAGATAGGGTCTGTCCCATACGGGTATCGTTCACACTCTGCCAACACAGAAATCTTCGTCTTCCGAACCCAGGTGTGAAAGTTGGGCTAGAAAAAAGGGAGGTGAGAGGGCTGAGTCTGTCATCTGAATGGAGCGCTTTTGTCACCGAGTGCCACACCTTCAATGTAATCCTGGTCATGTCAATTAGGGGACCTATTTCCTTAAGGTTCCCCAAAGGAGTCCATAGCAGGTGTTTCAGTGGTATCTCCAGGCCATCCTGCTCCACCTCAATCCATCTCTTGGATGATGCATAATAGTGCCAGTCTAATGCTCTGGTGAGAGAAGAAGCCAAAAAGTATGTCTTTATGTTGGGTAGCCCGACCCCTCCCTTGGATTTAGGTAAGGATAAGATATTAATCCGTAATCTAGATCTCCTCCCACGCCAGATAAATTTAATAGCAAGAGATTGTAGTTTAGTGAAAAACGTCCTGTCCGGTAGAACAGGAACTGTCTGGAAGATATATAAGAGTCGGGGCAAGACATCCTTTTTATTACATTCACTCTCCCGAACCAGGATAGCTTTAATTGTCGATAAGACATAAAAGCCGTCAATAAGGGTTGATAATTGAGCCTAAACAGTTGCTTAAGGTCCCTCGGAATAAGAACGCCCAGATATTTAATGGCCTCCGTCTTCCATTTGAATGGGAACTGTCTAGACAAATGAGCTACCAAGTCTCCGGGCAGGGAAATGTTGAGCGCCTCGGTTTTAGAACAGTTAACTTTGAAGTTACTTAGCTGTCCGAATTGTTCGAACTCTTTAAAATAGAAGGGATAGAGATCAGGGGCTGCGATATATATAGCAATAGATCATCGGCAAATAGTGCCGTCTTGTGGTGGCTCTGTCCCAGCTCGATCCCATGAATGTCACTATTGGCTCTGAGTGCCGTCGCTAAATGTTCCATTACTATAATGTATAGCAGGGGTGACAAAGGGCACCCCTGCCTGGTACCGTTTGCTATCTTGAACGGGGAAGATAAGGCTCCACCAATCTTCACCCTAGCAGGCGGTGAGGAGTATAAAGACATGATTCCGTGCAAAAACCGGGGTCCCAGGCCAAGTTGGATCAGCGCCTCCCTCATAAACCCCCAGTGGACTCTGTCAAAGGCCTTTTCTGCATCCACAGAAATCAGGCCTAATGGAGCTGAGTTAAGTTTGGCTTTAGCAATAAGGAGCAGGGTTCTAATGGTGTTATCCCTTGCCTCCCGGCCTCTGACAAAGCCCACCTGGTCAGAGTTGATCACGGAAGGGAGAAACGGGGCCAAGCGTTCCGCCAATATTTTAGACAAAAGCTTGACATCCACATTCAGTAGCGAGATAGGCCTGTATCTCGAGACTGAAGATGGGTCCTTCCCAGGTTTGGGTATGACGCTGATATGGGCCTCCAACGATTGAGGCACGAAATCTAGACCCCTCAAAACAGCATTAAAGGCTGTTGACATTGCCGGAGTCAGCTGGGATTTGAGTATTTTGTAAAAAGTAGGTAAAAATCCGTCTGGGCCCGGACATTTCCCCGAAGGAGTAGATTGGATAGCCTGTGATAATTCCTCCTCAGAAATATCTTTCTCCAACAATGTAGCGGTCTCCTTGGCCAGGCTATCTATATATCCCTTAATTTTGTCAGACAGTTCCGAGGGCGGGCAATTAGAAAAATGTCCTCGAATATTGTAAAGACCAAGGTAGTATTGCCTAAATTCCTCCAATATTTTGGTTGGTAGAAATGTTCGCCCACCTGTTTTAGTGGAGACATTTGAGACAAACGTCGGGTTCAAACGAGGATGGAGCAGTCTGGCCAAGGGTCGCCCACATTTATCTGAGTTGGAGTAAAAATAGCTCCTGGATTTCTCAGAGTATCTGCGATACTTTTGATCTAGCAAATCTTTAAGTTCTTTTTTTTTTAAGTCAGGTCTGACAGGGTCAGACTGGAAAGATTCTATTTATGCGTGGTTTCTAACATATGAATCTGGGTAAGGAGGTCTTCTACTGTTTTTGCATTATTTTTTTTTAGACGGGCACCATGCTTTATGAAAACCCCTCTCAGTACACATTTCAAAGTTTCCCACTTTGTGGGGGAGGTGTGGGGTCAAAAGCATGATCTCTGTCAAAGGACTGTATAGTCTCTCTCACTTCGGCCATACACAGCTCGTCTTTCAGTAGGTGTTCATTTAGCCTCCATGTCCAAGGTCGTTTACTAGTGTCGGGAAGTGTGAGAGTCAAGAAGGTGGGGGCATGGTCTGAGAGTAACATATCCCCTATAGTCGCTTCAGGGCTTCAAGACAATAAATCGTGACTAATGAGAAATAGGTCTATTCTACTGTATGAGTTATATAGTGGGGAGAAATATGTAAAATCTCTTCCCATGGGATTCAGAATCCTCCATATATCTATGAGTCTCAGGGTGTGAAGGAACCTTTTCAGGGAAACAAGTTTTTTGTTTGGGATAGATCTCTTACCAGAAGATGAGCGGCCGCCGGGTCCAGGGTGAAATTGAGATCCCCACCGATGATGGTTGATCCTTCCGCAAACTCCACCAACCGTAGCAGATACAGTCTACATGTTTTTGTTTGAAACCTATTAGGTAGGTACCAATTGGCAAGGGTTAGTAAAGATCCAGAAATTCTCATCTTAAGAAACACAAAACGTCCCTGAGGGTCTATACAGGTATCTAGAATCTCGTGAGACAGCGACCTGTGTATCGCAATGGATAACCCTTTTGTTCTTGCTTCAGGGTTGGTACTATGGCACCACACCGAGAAGTATCTGTTGTGTAAAGACGGGACATGACCCGTTTTAAAGTGGGTCTCTTGTAACATCAGAATCTGACACTTCTGCTTATGAGTAGAGTATAAGATCTGAGATCTCTTTTGGCGGGTGTTAAATCCCCTAACATTAAGTGAACAGATTTTTAGAGATGACATGACCGACACAGGGATTAGAGGGGGAGAATGGGGGAAAAGAATGGAGAGAAGAACAGGAGGGGAGAGGTGCACAAAGAGAGAGCAGATGTGCACAAGAGTAGGAGGGTTAAAGAGGAATAGCCGAAATTAAAAGAAAGAGAGAGAAAGCGAAAGAAAAGGAATTTCCCAGAATAATCTGGGATAGCGGTTTAGGGTGGTCTGCTCGACCAGTCTTCCTTTAAACAGGGGACTATATCCCGGAGGGGTGTAACCTGTCTATTTAGGGAACGTCCCCGGCACCCCGGGCCTTACTTAGATACAAAAAAAAGAAGAAAAAAAAAAAAAAATTTTTGCAACATAGGGCATGTTATTCTAAAATAGGCTTAGTAAAGTCTTTGAAAGTCACCCATAAACATGTTCGGGTGTGATTAAAGTGTCTGAGTCGGTGCCAAAATTACAAACTTATATACCATAGCAGTAAAATGAATGAAAAATAGTAAGTATAACCCCTTTTATACATTAGCCATATGTTGAAACAATGAGCCACATCAGCAGTCATAGTCTTCGCATTATCTAAAAAAGAAACTACCAGTATGTGATGACCAAAATATATAACAATCAGGGCACGAGAGGGGACCTTCAACCATTACCAATCGATCCCCGTCCCCATCCTCTATTCCTCCCTCTCCGGGAAGCCCCCCTCCCCTTCTTCTGCCTCCCCTTGACGGCTCTGAGATCGTTGGCATCCAGTCTAAGCGTTCAATATGCCCCGGCCATTCCTCTGGTGAGATTGAGACCGAAGGAAGTCCCAATGCCACTGTGAACTCCGGCACTCTTCTAGGATGGGTGACGTAGTGTAGCACTCCATCTCTCCGCACCTGGAGGCGAAACGGAAAGCCCCACTTATAGGGTATATCCTGTTGTTGTAGGACCTCCAGGAGGGGAGGCCTCTGATTCTAATATTATTCCTCCTCTCCCGATTCTTCAGGTCTTCCATGGAGTCTAGCATTCTTTCAAGCTGGGAGGATTGGGAATAAACTGTGTCTTCTAGTCTTTTCAGTCTCTCATCTATGTTTTGGGAGGACGATTCAGTAGAGGCCACCCTTAAACTAAGTTTATTAACTTCCCCTTTAAGTTCCGAAGCCTCGGCTTTAAAGGATGCCTCCATACGTGTGATGAAGCCCTCCATTTCCTCCCTAGTAGGGATGGTCTGTATACGTGACCAGAGGTCATCCCATATCTCCTGACCCCCTGACGTAATGGGCAATGATACTTGGCAGGGGGATAGGGGGTCTCTAGCATACTGAGCAGTCTGCATCGGGTCTCTGGTTGAGGTTCGAGCAGTCCCCTCTACATTTTCTTTTGGATATCTTATTTCTGTGGGGGTTTCCATGTTCCCCTCCTCCATGTCTCCTCCCTGTACTGGCTGTGAGAGGGTCTGATTTATCCCCACCTTCAAGTCTTTATAGGGGGCAGATGGACCCTTCTGGCTGTACCCCTCATTATACTCCTCAACTCCTGCGGCAGCCTGAGGGTGGTTTAGCTCCATAGCAATATGATCCCCCTTGTCAGACATCAGGGGTCCGTCTCTATCACCCTGGGGAGATATCTGTGAGTTGTATAGTTCATGAGCAATCCCGTTCCTGTATAAGCAGCCCTTCATTGCCTGGGACAGGAGGGGTGTCAGCAACTGTGGCTGAGTCACCTATGTGTGGAGCGGGCAGTGTAGGAGGGGGCAGGGGTGCACACGTTACCAGGTCCTGGCTGCGGTCCCTTCCAGGGTGCTGTGTCTCGCTGGGCTGGGAGAAGGCAGCCATCTCCTCTCCACGTGCCTCTGCAGTCTGGCGCGGTCTTTGATCCGCCGCGCTCTGTGGAGGTCCCGCCGCCATCTTCCCCGCAGCCATCATACAGTCCAGAGCAGCGCTCCGGAGATAGTGGGAAATTTTCGCCGTGGGGGGGCACCGACGGCTCCCGGGAGGTCTGGGGTCTGCTGCTCTTTCGTTTAGGCGGCAAAAAGGTGAGTCTGTGTGGCTGTGGCACCGGCTGTACAGCCCGGTGGTGAGAAGGGGACAGGAGCTCTGGAATTCAGCGCCTGCTCCCCGCCATGCCTAGGCCACGCCCCCCTATGATTAATTAAACAGTGATTTAATAGCTGGCATGTACAGTATCTTCAGTGGCGGAACTAGAGCCTGGCGGGCCCTGGTGCAGTAGTTGAGGAGTGAGGAAGGGGGGTGCTGGCAGTCGTAGTTGAGGAACCGGGGGGGGGAAGGTGCTGGCAGTCGTAGTTGAGGAGCGGGGAGGGGGGTCCTGGCAGTCGTAGTTGAGGAGCGGGGGAGGCCGGCTAGCAGTTATAGGTGAAGCAGCTCCTACCTGCATCGAGCCGCGCATTGCAGGTCTGGGAGCCGGGTCGGCAGAGGAGAGGAGGGGTGGGATCAGTCAAGGGAGGCAGGTAGCTTCCCTCAGTTACCTTCCTCTCCTCTGACACAGGGTCACGGGGGCGGCTGCAGGGCCCCCTACAGGTGCTTGAGCGGCCCCCTAGCCGGTCGGGGCCCTGGTGCAGTTGAACCAGCTGCACCACGGTATGTCCGCCCCTGAGTATCTTCTCTGATTTTTTTATGGAATGCTTTGGTGTACTAACAATGGTGCATATTTCTCTACTGTTTCAGTAATACTATAAATTGTACTCTAAGGTTATACTCTCCTACCACCCAGTGGACTATTTCTAGAATTGCACCTTGTTATAATCCTAGCAACAGCATTATATGACACCTATGTAGAGGTGCATCTCAATGAATTGGAATATCATCAGAATGTTAATTTATTTCAGTAATTCAATACATATAGCGAAATGCTATTTAGGTAATATTTTATCTGTCAGACCCTTCATCCTCCCTACTTTAATATTCTGAGATAATAACCTTTGGGTTTCATTGGCTGTGAAATAGATCACTCAGTTTGTAATGACTTTACAATAAACATAATTCACTTTTTGTATTGAATTACTGAAATAAATTAACTTTTTAATGATATTCTAATTCATTGAGAAGAACCTGTGTATATATAATAATAATAATAATAATAATAATAACAACAATAAATCTTCATTCACATAGTGCCAAGATATTCTGCAGAGCTTTACAATACTATATATATATACTGTATATCCAGGGCCGGTTTTAGGCAAAGTGGGGCCCTGGGCAAAAGGTTAAAGTGGGGCCCTAAATGCTCACATATTGCACCATCACACTCAGACATTTAAGTTACATTTAAAAGCATTGACTTCAGACTGGTAAATGAGTGCGATCTATAATATACAAATCCTTTGGTGCTTGTTTCCGGCCTTTTTACACAGGATGATGAAGACGATGGGTGCAGAGTAATTACCGGTAGAGCAATCTGTCCTCTACAGTATCATGTGATCGGCAGCACTTCTGCAGTCTGCAGCAGGGGATGTGCTGTCGCGAGCAAGGATTTTTGTTCCTCCATAAACATCAAATCACCCGATGATGAGCCACATTTTGCTCGTTTGTTGGGCGATTGCCGACCTGTTTACACCTAGGAACTCTCATCTGTGCTTGTAGGATTTATAAATGTGGATGTTACATACACGCAACACATAGTATGTGGCACAAACACTATATATTACACATAAAGTGTGCACCGAGCACACACACAGACACACATCCATTCCCATCATTGTCTGTGTCATACAGAACGGCTCCTCCAGGGAGAGTCGCTCTTTCTAACCACTCATCCTCTGACCAAGAGATGGGGATTGTGAACACAGGACTCCTTATATTGATTAAAAATTACCTACAAGTGTTTAATAAAAATAGGATTTATAAACTGGAGATTCAGTAAGGAGAATGTTTCCATAGGATCATCTACTTAAATGTTATCTTTAACAAAGATCTGCTATATTCTTCATATTATAAAAAAAAATACATTTGAATTAAGCCCCATCCTGGTGTCTTGTGTTGTTCGGGGGTCACTAGTGGAAATATTGATCTTAAAGGAGTTGTCCAGAATTCTATAAACATTTGTTTATTTAAAAAACAGTGCCACCCCTGTCTACAGGTTGTGTGTGATATTGCAGCTGAGCTCAATTGAAGGGAATGGGCCTATGCTGTAATACCACATGTCACCTGTACACAGGGGTGGTGCTGTTTTTGAAAGAATGTAGTAATGTTTTATTAATCCTGGACATCTCCTTTAATGCCTTGTAGGTTCTGCTTGATAATTGGCTAGTAATGTAGGAATTGAGGAGGTCCCCTAAGGCTAAGGTCACACATGGCCATCAGTTTTTTCCCTTGTTTTCAATAACTGATCCGTTTTTTTTTAAGGCTGCTTTTTGACCCTCCGGTGCAGCTCTGCGGTTTTGGGACTTTGCCATTTCTTCCCATAAACAATGCTCTAAAAAACTGATCCGTTTTTTTGTGCCAAAAACAATGCTCTAAAAACAAATCAGTTTTCCTATAGGGCCCAATGTAAAAAAATCAGATCCGTTTTGTACTGCACCCAAAAATGTTGCTTGCTTGCAACGTTTTTTGGGTCCTGTAAAAAAACTGACACCATTGCAGTCACACTTGAGTGCAGCCTCCATTTTTGGCATCAGTTTTTGGGCTTAGAACACAAAAGTGGAAAAACTGATGCCAATAACGGATCCTGGGCTTATGTGTGACCCTAGCCTCACTCTATTTACTCCCATCATGAACATGTGAAGATTGAAGCCTGTGGGGGGGCGCTCCTGCTGCTATTAGAGTTGTAGCCAAAAGTATTGACACCCCTGCAATACACTTGAGGGAGACTGCTGCTCTGCGGCACTACGATCAGCCAGTAACTTCCGCGTAGATATACAGTTGTGGCCAAAAGTATTGACACCCCTGCAATTCTGTCAGATAATGCTTAGTTTCTTCCTGAAAATGATTGCAATCACAAATTCTTTGGTATTATTATCTTCATTTAATTTGTCTTCAATGAAAAAACACAAAAGAGAATGAAGCAAAAAGCAAAACATTGATCATTTCACACAAAACTCCAAAAATGGGCCAGACAAAAGTATTGGCACCCTCAGCCTAATACTTGGTTGCACAACCTTTAGCCAAAATAACTGCGATCAACCGCTTTCGGTAACCATCAATGAGTTTCTTACAATGCTCTGCTGGAATTTTAGACCATTCTTCTTCAGCAAACTGCTCCAGGTCCCTGATATTTGAAGGTTGCCTTCTCCAAACTGCCATTTTTAGATCTCTCCACAGGGGTTCTATGGGATTTCAGGTCTGGACTCATTGCTGGCCACCTTAGAAGTCTCCAGTGCTTTCTCTCAAACCATTTTCTAGTGCTTTTTGAAGTGTGTTTTGGGTCATTGTCCTGCTGGAAGACCCATGACCTCTGAGGGAGACCCAGCTTTCTCACACTGGGCCCTACATTATGCTGCAAAATTTGTTGGTAGTCTTCAGACTTCATAATGCCATGCACGTGGTCAAGCAGTCCAGTGCCAGAGGCAGAAAAGAGACCCCAAAACATCAGGGAACCTCCGCCATGTTTGACTGTAGGGACCGTGTTCTTTTCTTTGAATGCCTCTTTTATTCTCCTGTAAACTCTATGTTGATGCCTTTGCCCAAAAAGCTTTATTTTGTCTCATCTGACCAGAGAACATTCTTCTAAAACATAGGCTTTCTCAGGTAAGTTTTGGCAAACTCCAGCCTGGCTTTTTTATGTCTCGGGGTAAGAAGTGGGGTCTTCCTGGGTCTCCTACCATACAGTCCCTTTTCATTCAGACACCGACAGATAGTACGAGTTGACACTGTTGTACCCTCGGACGGCAGGGCAGCTTGAACTTGTTTGGATGTTAGTCGAGGTTCTTTATCCACCATCCGCACAATCTTGCGTTGAAATCTCTCGTCAATTTTTCTTTTCCGTCCACATCTAGGGAGGTTAGCCACAGTGCCATGGACTTTAAACTTCTTGATGACACTGCACATGGAAGACACAGGAACATTCAGGTCTTTGGAGATGAACTTGTAGCCTTGAAATTGCTCATGCTTCCTCACAATTTGGTTTCTCAAGTTCTCAGACAGTTCCTTAGTCTTCTTTATTTTCTCCATGCTCAATGTGGTACACACAAGGACACAGGACAGAGGTTGAGTCAACTTTAATCCATGTCAACTGGCTGCAAGTGTGATTTAGTTATTGCCAACGCCTGTTAGATGCCACAGGTAAGTTACAGGTGCTGTTAATTACACAAATTAGAGAAGCATCACATGATTATTCTAACAGTCCAATACTTTTGTCCACCGCCGTTTTTATGTTTGGTGTGGAATTTTATCCAATTTGGCTTTAGAACAATTCTTTTTGTGTTTTTTCATTGAAGACAAATTAAATGAAGATAATAATACCAAAGAATTTGTGATTGCAGTCATTTTCAGGAAGAAACTGAGTATATTCTGACAGAATTGCAGGGGTGTCAATACTTTTGGCCACAACTGTAGATGGGGGAGTGTCACGATCAGATGCGGCCTCCTGCCTGGACCCGAGTTCGGGAGGGTCCTACAAACCAAAAAACACAATGTACAAACTTCACATAAATGTCTTTGCAAATTCACACCCCAAACCATCTTCACACCAAGTCCATGTCCCAGACTGTGTGAAACATGTAATATTGGAGTGAGGTCGGGCTCACCACTGTGCGGGTGCTCAAGAAAGTTATAACAACAATAATGTAATATATTCCGGCACTCCAAAAATGAGCAATAAGTGGTGAAAGAAAATGTTCTTTTATTGAAAAATCAACACTGTGGCTAGGGTCACACTTAAATATAGAATTGCGTTCACCGCATCCAGATCAGGATGCGGTGAACGCAATTAGCTTCAGACAACTAGCAATCTGGGAACCGGATTGCTGAAGCCGCAATCCGGTAACCAGATTGCTCAGGATGTGTAATCCTGAGCAATCCGGTCACCGGATAGTTTGCTCATCCCTGCTGCCGCAGGGATTAGCAAAGTGTTCTGTGTGTGTTAAAACTTTTAATTTTATTATTAAATGTTGCTATAATGTCTCTAGGGGCTGCCCACTCCCCCTAGAGACCTTCCACCCACCCAGGTGGCCATATAATGCTTTAGTCACTTATGTACAGCTGCCGGCTCCTGCCAG
Source organism: Allobates femoralis (assembly GCA_033576535.1). NCBI lineage: Eukaryota > Metazoa > Chordata > Amphibia > Anura > Aromobatidae > Allobates > Allobates femoralis. The sequence goes on from JARQOC010000001.1 coordinate 396,384,512, forward strand.
CTGCTGTACATTTTTATCAATGAGGGCGCCAGGCTCCTCTGAGAGCAGCACGCATACTATAGCTATTGTAGCTATAGTATGTGTGCTGTCTGAGGTTCTGAAGCCATTTACAGTAGACCTATGGGCAATGCTTGCAGCAGCCGGGATAAGCAAAGTATATGCAGGAACCGCATTGCTCATGATTTCACATCCTGAACAATCCAGTTCCCGCATTGCGGATGTTACAACCGCTCGGAAAACTGCAGCTTGCATGATTTTTCATGCAGGCTGCAGAGCCGGAGGCGGTAACCGGATTGCTTGTGAAGCAATCCGGTTTTTATAATAGGCTCCTATGAGGAGCGTTTCCTGATCCGGTTTTGAGCTTTTTAAAAGCTCAAAACCGAATCAGGTTTAAAAAAAACAAAAACGGATGTGTGACCCTAGTCTGTGACAGGCATAGTTCTCCAACGTTTCGGTCAAACATTGACCTTTATCAAGAATTTATCTAAACAAAACAATCACAAGAATTATCAATACACTGATATTATGTGTTCTTTTTAACAATTTCTAGAACAAAACATATTTATGACAAAGAAATATCAGGACCATGTATCTTAAGTATCATCTGTAACCTATGAATGAACTAGGGCTAAAAGAATACGGCATCATGTTACTCTTATTCACATCATAATATAACACTGGCCTAATTTACATTATAACTCTGAAATAAAGAAGGGGAATTACCTATGCACTAAGTGTCCGCGTCACAGTAACGTCATGTGGTGCTAGAATGGCTTTCCGGCGACGTGCAACTGTATTGAGACGTCCATTGGTAGAGGATATATAGAAAAATAAACAAAGTGAGAGCAAAATTTGTGAGACGGTTAGTGCTCAGGAGAGCTGGTTAATCTTGACAGAGAGGAGTACTATGTCAAGTGTAAAGAGAGAAGAAGATTGAAAATAGTAAAAGTAGTAAAAATGATAGGAGTAAACTTGCGATTGTTCAGTGAGCTCAGAGAGTAATCACACAAGAAAAAATTGGAATAAGGAAAATTGTTAATATCAAGACTGTAAATGTGGAGAGAGCCCTGTATTATGATACTCTAGCATACATGTACTTTCACGTGGATAAATGTATCTAACACATTATTCAATGAATGTGCATGGGACCCCACTCTAAAGGGGAAATCAAGTAAACATCTATAATGAACAATAATGTTCTATGTTAGTAACACTTAAAGAAATCTAACAGGGTAATACCTGTGTGAGTGGTGGTTGTCCAGACACTATATTCACTTTGCTATAGGATCTCGGGTTTATATCTGGTGCAGATGTCAGGTTCGTAGTGAGAGTTTAGTATGTGTAGAGAACACCATGAGAAATGGACGGGTTAAAAAGGCAATATTTTCCCAGTAAATATATGTTTGTATGCTAATGAATACCTTATTGCTCCAAGTGTCCAAGATCTGCTAAGCGGTATGTGGAAAGGACAAAGTCCTAGGTGTAGAGAAGCTTAGTTACATTATAGGGTAAACCAAAGAGAAGCAGAGAGTTATAGAACAGTCAGTTACCTGCTGTGAATCAAAAGTATGTGACCCGCGCACTCCAGGGAGTATTGTGACAGTGTGTGGCTGTCAGCTGTTTTATAAGCTGTGTGACATGAATAATTAAGGACGCACTTCCGGTATCGTGCGGTGGAACGCACAGAAGTGATGTCAGGTGGAACACATACTTCCGTGCATGCGCGGTATCATGAAAGTAATGAGTAAAAGCGCTGTGGATTACAGCGGTGCTGAACTGTACCATCTGGACGTGCAGGAGTGCAGTGAGGATTCAGAAGGCTGTCTAACAGACTAGAGTATTTTCAAGGATGCTGTTAAAGAGAAAATGCAAACATAATTAGAACATGTTTCTCCGCATACACATACATATGTTTGACTGAGCACAAATGTTAGCTTAGTTATGGATTGGGTACATATTAGTAATGGCATATATCCCCCAAAGGCGGCCGTCACACGCAACGATATATGGTTAGATATCGCTTGCACGTGCCCGATTATACATCGCTCGAACGATGTCTGTGCGTGTGACGGCACGACACGACCAACGAGAAATGGTCAAATCGTTAGATCCAGATATCAGATCCGGACCTCATATCAGACGATGTCGGCTCACTGGATAAGCACAATTGATGTGTCTAAATGAACGATATTGTTTGAAAGCTGTGAATTGAGCGATGCAGAAATCCAACACGTAGGCGTGCCGGGTATTCACCTGTGTCACGCCTCCTCAGTTGTGATTCGTTAACCCTCATGCATTACGATTGGCTGGCGCAATCTCAGATACTATTGGTGGAAGCTCCTGCGTTCCCACTGGTTGTTCGTTCACAGGGCGCCATTTTGGAAGAGCTGTCACTTCAGCACTACACATAGGCGCCGTTTTTCATCATCATGACTTGTTTCATTCAAATTACGACCCCACACAAGTGCGCAAAGCTAAAAAATTATACTATGTTATGGGCTCAATATACAGTTAGGGCCAGAAATATTTGGACAGTGACACAATTTTCGCAAGTTGGGCTCTGCATGCCACCACATTGGATTTGAAATGAAACCTCTACAACAGAATACAAGTGCAGATTGTAACGTTTAATTTGAAGGGTTGAACAAAAATATCTGATAGAAAATGTAGGAATTGTACACATTTCTTTACAAACACTCCACATTTTAGGAGGTCAAAAGTAATTGGACAAATAAACATAACCCAAACAAAATATTTTTATTTTCAATATTTTGTTGCGAATCCTTTGGAGGCGATCACTGCCTTAAGTCTGGAACCCATGGACATCACCAAACGCTGGGTTTCCTCCTTCTTAATGCTTTGCCAGGCCTTTACAGCCGCAGCCTTCAGGTCTTGCTTGTTTGTGGGTCTTTCTGTCTTAAGTCTGGATTTGAGCAAGTGAAATGCATGCTCAATTGGGTTAAGATCTGGTGATTGACTTGGCCATTGCAGAATGTTCCACTTTTTTGCACTCATGAACTCCTGGGTAGCTTTGGCTGTATGCTTGGGGTCATTGTCCATCTGTACTATGAATCGCCGTCCAATCAACTTTGCAGCATTTGGCTGAATCTGGGCTGAAAGTATATCCCGGTACACTTCAGAATTCATCCGGCTACTCTTGTCTGCTGTTATGTCATCAATAAACACAAGTGACCCAGTGCCATTGAAAGCCATGCATGCCCATGCCATCACGTTGCCCCCACCATGTTTTACAGAGGATGTGGTGTGCCTTGGATCATGTGCCGTTCCCTTTCTTCTCCAAACTTTTTTCTTCCCATCATTCTGGTACAGGTTGATCTTTGTCTCATCTGTCCATAGAATACTTTTCCAGAACTGAGCTGGCTTCTTGAGGTGTTTTTCAGCAAATTTAACTCTGGCCTGTCTATTTTTGGAATTGATGAATGGTTTGCATCTAGATGTGAACCCTTTATATTTACTGTCATGGAGTCTTCTCTTTACTGTTGACTTAGAGACAGATACACCTACTTCACTGAGAGTGTTCTGGACTTCAGTTGATGTTGTGAACTAGTTCTTCACCAAATAAAGTATGCGGCGATCATCCACCACTGTTGTCATCCGTGGACGCCCAGGCCTTTTACAGTTCCCAAGCTCACCAGTCAATTCCTTTTTTCTCAGAATGTACCCAACTGTTGATTTTGCTACTCCAAGCATGTCTGCTATCTCTCTGATGGATTTTTTTCTTTTTTTTTCAGCCTCAGGATGTTCTGCTTCACCTCAATTGAGAGTTCCTTTGACCGCATGTTGTCTGGTCACAGCAACAGCTTCCAAATGCAAAACCACACACCTGGAATCCACCCCTGACCTTTTAACTACTTCATTGATTACAGGTTAACGAGGGAGACGCCTTCAGAGTTAATTGCAGCCCTTAGAGTCCATTGTCCAATCACTTTTGGTCCCTTGAAAAAGAGGAGGCTATGCATTACAGAGCTATGATTCCTAAACCCTTTCTCGATTTGGATGTGGAAACTCTCATATTGCAGCTGGGAGTGTGCACTTTCAGCCCATATTATATATA